>OZ038479.1:18635637-19085637 GCA_964036315.1 Acanthosepion esculentum | reverse complement strand
GAACCTAACACAATACCAGGTGAGGTTATATCTTATTTAAATTATCAGTTGTTATTCTTAGCTTTTCTTTCAATTCACTCTTCGCCACAGTAATTAGAAAGTGTTTTTATTAATTGAAATTCCATATTGTCAACTGTCTTATTTTTAAAACCATTGTCTTCCTCCATGACCGTGAATAGTAGCCAATGGTGTTAATTAGTTAAAAAAGTATTAAAAATGGTAAAGATTTAAAAAAAACTTTTGTATTCTGTGGCTTTCCAGGTGATTGAAACATAATTTATAGCATTTAAAAAGGATTCATTGTATCCAGCAATCTTAAAAATAAATGTCTGAGGACAAAATATTTTTCTCATGAAAAGTGAATTTTTAAAAGAATTTTTTTTTTCAATTTTAAATAGAAATTGTGATAAAAGACTTAAATATTTAAAAAATAAGTTTAAATCAATGCCCTTTTGCGGATGCTGTTACTAAGTAGATCTATTTTTACAGACCATAAATTTGAAAGCTTATTACAATCTACAACACACAAGTATTTTTTTTTAATTTTTTGGGTAGACAAAAAAAAAATTTTAAAAACGTTCTTTCGCAAATGTATGGATGAACATATGAGACATAAATGTTACGAGTTGTAAGAGTTGTTTCCCCTGACCGAAAGAACCTTTCATTTTAAAAAGTTGTTTTCCTGCTGGTAAGCTTGTGTTAAATTTTTTGACTGACCAACATCGTCACATTTTCGAAATTCTTAATTTTTTTTTATATCCTATTTTACAAAATATTTTCTAAATATAATTAAATTGTTTTTCAGTGAGAGATATTATGCAATTATTAATTATTTTCTTTTATAGTTTCAATTTTAGGGACAGAAACATGGCTTTAGACATATCCTTGTTTTAAAAAAAGTACCTAAATCAATAAATATAAATCAATAAAATATTAGAATTTTGAAAGTGTTAATTTTTTAAAAATGCTGTAAGCTGGTTCAGTTAAAATTTGAAAATATTGTCACTTCTGTTCTTCCATCCAATAACTTCCCCTCATGTAAGCTGTTGATACCTTAATATAAACATCAATACACACCTCCAATACCGATCACCACGGTTAGACATGCTTCTCTTATTTTCAACTAATTTTTTTTTTGCTAAAACATTAAATAATGTTTGTTTCCAATCAAATTAATTAAACTATGAATTTTCTAATTTTTCTCAAATAACTTTTGGAAGAGGTATAATTGATTTTTAGAAGATTTTTAAATGGAAAATTAAAGCTTTGTTTATAAATTTCTCAAAACTAGTGGATATAATCAATTTTGTGTCAATATTGATGATTCACAATAGCGAGATTTTTAACTAAAATTTCGGACGTGCTAGGAAGGATTAAAACATGTAACAAAAAATATAATCAAAAATACTTTGGTGTAGATTCCTATATAAGCAACTCCACTTTTTCTCTAAAAACAGGATAGCATGATGAAAAAAGACCCCCAAACATAAAAGAAACACATTTTTATCATCAAAATATTTGTTGTTATTAAGAGGAAAGACCAAAGTATTTTTATTATTTTTTTGAAATTTTTTTAATTCTTTCGAACATGTTTGGAATTTTTGTTAAAAATCTCATTTTTTGTTGTTGTCAGCAGTCGACATAATATTTACAATTAGTGTTTTAATAAAGAGTTATTAGAACTTCAATAAAAGCTTGAAAAAAAGATTTTTCATGTTTAAACATTCATTTTAAACCTTAGGTATGACCTTTTTAGTGGAGGTCCTTACTAAAAATTCATGATTTTAGCCATCTGTCAGCAATGTAATTCTTTGTATTAAAAATAATCTTTTCAAAAAAAAAATGCTTTTCTGAAACTTTATTTGTGAAATATTATCTGATTTGAAACAAATACTACTTAGTTTTAGTTCCAAATATTGCAGAAATGCATTTTCTAACATGCAGGTAGATGTTTCAGGCATTGACAGTTTGATAGCTGGAAGTTTACCTAATTTTTTCAGCAGGATACATATTGGTAAATATTACTTCAGGAATATAATGTGATTGTGTTTTTTTATTTAATTTTTAACTAATATTTTATTGAATTTTAGGTACTTTGCTTTAAATCTATTTAGTTATTGCACTTATCTTTTGATAATGCTGTGTACAGACATTCACGTGTATAAAATTCAGCATGTTTGCAGACACACACACACATTCTCCAAAACTGAAATTCTTTTTAAAATATGGAGGGTTGCTGAATTGTACCATACTGTTCCATTTATGATTAGAAGATAGTGTTTTCATAATGTAATGAAGTATCACACTGATCAAAAGGCTTAGGGTTACATGTAGTTTTTGCAGTGTTAGTATAAAATCAAGAATAAAATAACATACTTCAATGTCTGTCTATATTTCTGAGATGAGGTATTATGTACAGTATTTACATTAGTCGGACTATTGTCCTCATCTTTGTCGCCATTCAAGGACACATGGCACAGTGGATAAAGGCGTTGGTTAGATCCAGTGACAGACCCAAAAGAGTGTGAGTTCAATACCCGGTTCAGGCAGTGGAGGACTTTCAGAGGGAAAATTAGCAGGAGATAACTGATAACTGACATCCATCAAACATGGCCTGTGGAACTAGAACAGTCTACCCCAGTGATCGAAATAAAGGGTTCGGATAGAAAATCCAACCACCTGAAGAAGGCCGGAGCGTACAACGGCCGAAACGTTGTGACAAAAATGGCGACAAAGATGAGGACAATAGTCTGACTAATGTAAATTTCTCCAATGTGCGAAAAGATTTACCTTGCATGTAATCTGTCCAAAAGAGAAAGAAATGGTGGCTTCTCAGGTTATTTAAAATATTTAGATCCCCTAACCGAATTTAATGGGAAATATTTTTTTTTAGAATTTCTTGGTAAATTTGTTTTTACGTACTTTACCGCACCCCTTAACTTAATTTCGTGAAATGTTGAGTAATTAAATTTTTTTTACATATGTTACACCATCCCTTATATCACAATTTTTTCCACCTCTCCTGCATTTCCCAAAAATCTGCTTCAAATCATAAAATAAAAAATGCAATAAAAATTTGACATAATTTAATTAGAAAAAAATTAATGTATTTATTTTCCTTATTTCTGACATTAATTTTTTGTTTCCATTCCTAGAATTGAAACTAAAAAAAAGAAAATAATAATTGCAGCATCTTTCTGACATGAAAACAATAATTTTTATTTAAAAATTAATTTAAAATATGTATTGAAATAGGACATAAAAAATAAAACTTTTGAAAATGATGATCAAAGTCAATCAGATTTACTTACTCACTGCATTTCCTAAAAGGCACTGATTGACAGTTAATTTTAAAATATTTAACACATTTATCACATTTTGTATTAAAAATTGAAAAACAATTATTGCAAAAATTAATTTTCATGGGAAAAATATTTTGGTTTCAGGCAATATTTTCCTTAACATATATTATTCATAAAAGCAATTAAAAAATTTTCTAATTAAGTAATGTCTTACTTTTATTGGATTTTGTATTTTCTAACTCAGAGCTGAAATTTGGGCAGCAGTGTATTTCAATTTAAAAAGAAATTGATGACTTATATTATCAGAGTTTTCTGCTTTTAAATAATATAACTACTAATGTGATTGCTGTTGAATTTCTCAAGTTTTCATAAATTAAGTCAAGTGGGGTAACAGATATAAAAAAAAACATTTTTATCATGACTTTATAAAAAAATGTCTAAAATAATTTCATTCATTTGTGAATAAGTTCTGAAAATTTCATTAAAATCAAAACAATTATTTCATTTTTGAAAGAATTTCCAAATCAATGTAATTTCCCCTGAAAAAGGGCACTAAAAACTAATGGTAAATGCTATGTCGATTGCTGATATAAAAAAAAAAGATTTTTTACCAAAATCTTGAATGTGCTAGAAAGGATGAAAAGATTTAATGAAATAATTAAAAAATGCTTGCATCTTTCTTCTTGATAACCATTTTGACAGTAGAATTTATTTTTCATTTGGGCCTTTTTTCATAATGCTATGCTGTTTTTTTTCTCTGAATTGTTGAAGATATCTAATTAAAATTAAACAGAAAATCTCATTACAATTCAATATTTTAAAAAGAATATTTATGATTTTCTGATTATCATTAAAATCTTTCAGTGACAAATCTATTAAGACAACATCATTTTCTGTATTAAAAAACTTTCATAAATAAAATGTATTTCCTGAAACATTGGGAATAATTAAGGGTTTACCTGTTTAATCTCAACTGAAATAAATGTTTCTTTTAGTTTAAAATATAGAAAGATATAAATGTATAATTTTAACATGGAGAGCTTGTTTTTTCTAAAATCTTGAGTGATTTATTGACAGCCTGATATTTAGGAAATTTAAGTGAGATATATTGAACTGAAAAAAATTACTTGTATAAGTAAAGATTTCACAACATTGGCAACTTTTCTCGACATTCATTAACTCATCACACTGCCATTATAAATGAAAATAGAAAAAAACAAAAATTCCTTTAAAATCCAAAATTTATATGATATGTTTCAATGCTATTTATTAAATTTATTGATTAACTGGATTTTGTAAAAGTGACTTTTACAAAATATCTAATAAAATTAAATGTTTGTTTATTAATGGTAGATTATGGGTTTATAAAAAATGTATACTGAAAGTCTTTTTTAAAAAAAAAAAAAAAAATAAGAAAGTTGGTATACCTGCAGAGCAATAATCAAGACATTGTATTTAATTTATCTTTTATTTTCATCCCATTTTTATACTAACAATTGCACACAATGTTAACCAATAATCTTAGTAAATTAAGAAAATATTATAAGCAATATAAAATTTTATCAAATTTTAATTTTTTGTTTATGAAGATGCTTGTTGGAAAATGTTCTAAAATTACTATAAATTTAAAATTTACTATAAGTACTAATAAATTTAAAATTTATTATTGGTACCATTATTATATTCTGATAATGTAATGTATGGACATCCCTATTAAATAAAATTGTCATCATTACAGACACAAAACAAAAACAGGTTTTAAAGCTTACAAATTACCCTAATGAATTTTTATAGAAAAGTAAAATAATGAGTAAAATTAACATTGATCTGTTATATATTTATCATTATATTCTGCTGTACACATGACTGACCATGATTAACAGTTACTTGCATCGCTCAACACACATGTTATACCTGTCTGGCTAAGTCCTGATATTATAATGAGGGTAGCTATCAAATAAGAAAATGCGGGTTTGAGGTCAGATCCTTCTCCACTGGACAATGGCCACGAGTAACCATAATTGAGTCCAGCACCTGAATTCATTTGATGGTCAAGTGTGAAATTTGATTGTAGCATGTGCCTAGCATAATAGCATACATGTTTTTGAATTCAAAGTTTTCCTTTTCCTAGTCTAGAACTCAGCTGTCTGATTTCGTTTTTCTGTTCCATTGCCCATTCAACACCCACATAGCCATGTCCACTAATACAAAATAAACTGTATAATATGTCAGGTTTAAACTCTAATTGATCAGACATATTTCTATTTGTTTTACAGACAGTATAATGGTGCATTTTTTATAAATTTACAATAAGCTTTAAGAAAATATTTGTCAATTCATTTCTTATAAACCTATTTCATAACTATATGAGATCTGTTTTCTTACTGCAGTACTCAGTTATTATATTTTTATTTTCAGTTTCCATCTTTGGGAGTTTCTGAAAAGCAGAAGACACATAGGGGAAAAACCACATTGAATGAAATCTGTGGTGTTAGATCTTCAGTGAATTTAAATATCAAAATGAACAGAAAAATTCAAACGGGCAAGAAACTTTTCCACTGTGTAATCTGTGGACAAATATTATCCACTAAATCATCTCTCACAAGACATGTGTTAACACACACTAGAGAGAATCCCTTCCACTGTGAAATCTGTGGATATAAGTGCTCCCGCTATTCTACTCTCAAAACACATATAATGACACACACTGGCGATAAACCATTCCATTGTAAAATCTGTGGATATAAGTGTTCCATAAATTCAAATCTCAAACAGCATATGTTAACACACACTGGAGAGAAACCATTCAATTGTGAAATCTGTGGATATAAGAGTTCCCGAAATTGTGATCTCAAAACACATATGATGACGCACACTGGAGAGAAACCATTCCACTGTGAAATCTGTGGATATAAGTTTTCTCAAAATTCTGATCTCAAAAAGCATATATTAACACACACTGGAGAGAAACCGTTCCACTGTGAAATTTGTGGATATAAGTGTTCTCGAAATTCATATCTCAAAACACATATGTTAACACACACTGGAGAGAAGCCATTCCACTGTAAAATATGTGGATATAAATGTTCTCTAAATTCACATCTCAAAACACACATGTTAATACACACTGGAGAGAAACCATTTCACTGTGAAATCTGTGGGTATAAGTGTTCTCGAAATTCACATCTTAAAACACACATGTTAACACACACTGGTGAGAAACCCTTCCACTGTGAAATCTGTGGATGTCAGTATTCCCGTAATTTTTCTCTAAAATTACACATGTTAACACACACTGGAGATAAACCCTTCCATTGTGAAATCTGTGGATATAAGTGTTCTCGAAATTCACATCTCAAAACGCATATGTTAACACACACTGGAGAGAAAATATTCCACTGTGAAATCTGTGGATATAAATGTTCTCTTAATTCACGTCTCAAAAGACACATGTTAACACACACTGGAGATAAACCATTCCACTGTGAAATTTGTGGATATGAGTGTTACGAAAATTCACATCTCAAAACACACATGTTAACACACACTGGAGATAAACCCTTCCATTGTAAAACCTGTGGACATAAGTTTTCCCAAAATTCACATCTCAAAACACACATGTTAACGCACACTGGAGAGAAACCATTCCACTGTGAAATCTGTGAGTATAAGTGTTCTCGAAATTCACATCTCAAAACACATATGTTAACACACACTGGAGAGAAACCATTCAACTGTGACATCTGTGGAATGAAATTTTCCCACAATGGAAATCTCAAAACACACGTTAGCAAACACTAAAGTGAAACCTATGGATATAAGTGTTCCCAAAAAACAGGTTAACACACACTAAACACATAAACCATTTCACTGAGATATATGTGGATTTGAATTTTCACATCTTAAACAACACATGTTGAGTCACACTGGAGAAAATGCTAGTGACACAAATGTAACTGAATAGTTCAACTGAGAGATATACAAACAATATCAAAACTCAGAAAATTTTATCAATATGCAAAATGCATATACTCTAGACAAACTTGACACTTGCATCACAGTTTGAATAAGAATAGACAGAATCTGATAGGTCAGTAGAGGAATCAGTGACTGCTCTGCTTCATATCCAAATTGGTGGACAATTTAGAAAATCTTCAACATTTGAAAATGGATAGCTGACCTTTAAAATATATTGAGATGCTTTCTGATCTATAATCAAGTGGAGACATCAATGAAAATGTATGTATCATTTTGACTATATCTCAGTATTAGATATATATATACATACATATGGGTATATACATGGTGCAATGGACAAATTGTTTTTTTTTATTTATGTTTAAATGAAAATAACACTGACATCCATTTTAAACAGATATATTTATCAAAATTATACAAAATTATCTTGGAATTCTATTCAATAAAATCGCCATTGGCTTCAATCGCGGCCTCTAGATTTCTTGCAACTCTTCTGTATGGGTAAATTGCCTTTAGTTCATCTTTTGTGTTACAAGGAGTTTTGTTGGTCTCTCATTCAACTTCACCCCACACTTAATAATCAAGGCTCCTGCAGTTTTGGGTGTTAGGTAGCTAGATATAACTACATAAAATATTTGACAACCATGACTGTGTTCTCTTGTTTTGTGGCATGCTGCAGAGTCCTGTTGCCTGACATAGTGTCTTCCAGCTGTGACCCTTGTAACCCAGGACAGCACTACCTCTTCAAGGCACTTAATGTAGGCCTCCATGATGAGTTTAAGGCTTTTACCTACAAATTTGTGAGTTTTCTGAGTGGCTGTACCTAGTAGGTTCATCCAGCTTCTTTGGAATCCCCTCCACTGTCCTCAGAAATTTTCATATTAGAGTTTCTGGTGCAAGTGCCATGCAATACAGCATGCCATTTCCAAATTTCTGGAAGAGTAATTTGCATCATGGTGCTCTTTTTCTCACAGATGATGCCCAACTGACCCTTCTGTCCAAAACAAAGCGCATAAGTGAAATTAAAATTATGAAATGGTGACAATTTACACATCGCACCCTGTATCTGATATTTCATTTTAGTTTTTGTTGTGGTGCATTATTAGAACTGTACCCTCATTTTGTGCACACTTGGAATTGTGTCCACAACAACCTCATTGCTTATCTTTACTGATTTTGACAAAACAAAATAATATTGAAATTACCACTGAACCTGTTATGTTTTGGATGACGTCAAATGTGGTGGATTTATCCAAAATTCTTCCAACAGCAATACAACTTCTGTTTAAAGGATATTCCAGTAGAGAAGGAAGATGACCATATTCCCCTGTTAGTGGGAGAAGAAGGTCTGAGGTGTTTCAGTTCTTGAATTTTTGCAAGTGAAGCAAACAGAATCCAGTAATAATTTGATAGAAGTTCAGGGAACAATTGAAATCACAAACGGAATTGCATGGTTCTGTCTGCCAAAATATACGCAGGTATTGAAAATATTTATGAATTCTTGTCAAGATGCTGATTACAGTAAAAATATGGAAATTTTAGGATCCTCAAGAAATTGAAGAGTGCTTAATTGAAAAAATTGTTGCAGGAACCAGGCAGCCAAAGTTTCCAAAAACAGCTACTGTCAAGAGGTGAGAAAGTCACATTCAAGAAATCCACAGTGTTTGAACCATGAAGTTTCACAAAGCCATGAGTAGCAGCTAACTGAAATACAAGGCTTAAATACTTAGGAAATTGGTGCTATTGGGCACTATCTTGATAACTGTATCTCTACAAGATAAAGTGAAAGCCAGGACTCAAAATATTTATCAACAAAAACCTGTTTTGAAGCATAAGAACAATGAGCATTGATTGAAACAATTCAAAGAGGTTGTATGGAAAATTCAAACAAATGTTGTTCAGTAGTATTCAAAAACAGACCTAAAACCAGTGACACTACACTGTAACATCACCAAGACAAAGTTGGCTCCAATTGAGTCCACAGAGTATTTGATGGAAATATGCCATTACCTGTTCAACCAAGTTCGTAATTTCAGAGGTGAATATGATATTGTCCTGAAAACAACAGCCAACCCATCATGCAGGCTCCCCAAGTATGTCCCATCCACAAGAAAGATGAAATTAAAGCAGAACTAGATGGCATGGTCAAACAAGACAACATGCACAAAGTACATGAACCAAGAATATTATTATGTGCATGCACAAAAGCAATGAGAAACTGTGAATATGACACTTCAATCCAAAAGATCTGATCCCGTCTATTAGAAGATTTCATCACAAAACACATACAATGGAGGATCTCGCACACAAACTTGCTGAAGAAAATTTCTTGTCAAAACTTAATGAAAAAATGACTACTACTGCATTATACCCACCCATGCTACGATCATAATTATTGACCACTTTCAATTCTTCATTTGGAAGATATTCCTTGCAAGGAATATCTTTTGGTCTTGTGTTGTCTCCAGATGTATTTCAACAAAAATGGAGTCAATCTTAACGAAGTGTCCTGGAAATCTATGACTCATAGATGATGTAGTTGTCTCTGGCAAAGCCAGAGTTGGGCATAAACAGAACCTACAGAATGTGATGAAAGCAGCAGAAACTGATGGCACAATGTAATTCCATCTCTGGGGGATCTTCTATGCAACAGAAGAATTGTCAGCAACCTCTCAATAACAATACACTTAGAGGTATCAAACCAGATATGAAATAGGTGAGGGTGCACTGATGCAATGTTAATTACCTCCCTTGGCCTTTTGGGCAGCTTATACAGCATATTGTCTCTTGTTGATCATTCTATATGAAATATCTTTATATAGACAAGTCCCAAATTTTGAATTTACTAAACATCTGGCTTTTTTTTAGTGAAAACTAGTTTACAAAAAAAATATTTTTAATCTGATGCAAGCATGTGAATAGATTTTTTTTTAATAATTTTAATGTGAATTCAAATTTCTGAATAGTTTTGCTCCAGTGACGACATCCTTTGGTCATCTGTTGTTAACTGCACCTATGATGATATCCAAGGTTGACTGTGTCTGCATATATACCCGACTCACTGTGTTCACAGATTTGTCTCCTTAGCCCTGATTGTATTCAACAAAAAATAATGACAAATGCTTTTCAAGATACGGGTTGGGAAATAGCAACAATACGAGTTCTCACTTAGCCGTCTATGTTTTCCCTCGGTTGAACTGCTATCTCCTAACTGGTCTTTCCCCACTGGCCACTGGTCCCTTCCTCACTGGCTGCTGGGAAGTTACTCATTGGTCACCTACCTACTTGCCTGTGATCTTGGTGACAGCTGATTCCTCACTGAATACTTAATCTCTTCTCCTTGACTTCCTGCTTATATGGATAATGGCAGGTTGACTTAAATAATTCCCATGCTCTCAGTTAACTTAAACTATGAATCTCCTGAAATACCTTATCGTTCATCACTTCTCAAATCTGAGATCCAACAGAAATGCTCGAACATAGTAGAACAGAGAGTTGGGAATAGAACACACACGTGTTGGAATGCATCATCATCTCCAGGGCCATCATTAGCCCAAGTTTGAAATGACGATGAGGAAGAGGCAGGTTTTTTCTGCTTCATTTCTATTTACCCCTTAAATTGTTTATATTATAAATAGTAATTTTCCAACTCTCTAACATGAAACAATTTTTTAAATGCTTACTTTTCTTAAAGTATATTGTGAAACTGAAATGATTTTGCATGAGTTTCTACCTGCGGACAATGGCAGCAACTGAAGTTATAAAAAAAATCCATCCTAAAATCAGTACAAAGTTTCCAATGAAATAATCGTTATATTTTTCCTTCATTTGAAGGCAGTTTGACAATAATATTGTAAAAATAAATATTTTCTTCTAAGTATTTCTTAGATATCAGTGGACTTTATTACATCTAATTTTCAGTTCCACTGAAGCAATTTTAGATCTCTGCAGCCTCATTTTCACTGCAGTAAAATGCATTTTAAATGAATAAAGCTATATTTGAATTCTTTTCTTTCTCCAAGCCTAATTTTCCGTCTGAATTCCCCAAATATGATCATCTTGTAATGTGCATTAAATGTATGTTTCTCTATATGAACCTTACGGGATCTTTTCTCAATGCAAAGTTGTTGTTGATTCTCTTAGATACTCTACCAAACTAGCTATGTGTGGGATTTAAAAGGAAAAACAACAACAGGGATCCGATTGTAAGGTGGAAAACTTTTTAAAAAGGCAAAGCCTTACAACAATCATAACAATATTTGCAATCTCTGTCAACAGGAAAAATGAGTGATTCTGACATTTCTGGATCCAAATAACCTTTTAAACCAGAAATCCAAAGTCTTAAGTCCTTGCTTACATATTAGAAAGTTTTTCCTAAGCACATATGAGGCTGGATTAAAAAGAAGTAATTAACTCCCCATCAATACATTTACAGTTTACCTGCTTTTCTTCTTCTTCTTCTTCTTCTTCTTCTTCTTCACATCCTCCTCTTCTTTTTCTATTGCAGCCAATGTTGTGCATTTGTTTGTTATTTATTATTGAAAATAATAATGTGGTATTCTTTGTTTTTACTTCTAATTTTCAGTTCCACTGAAGCAGTTTTAAATCTCTGCCTCTTCATTTTCACTGCAGTTCAATGCATTTTAACTTTTACCATGATTATTTCTTTCTAGAGTTGTCTCCCCCTGCCACTGCATATTTTCGAGGGCACAAAAACATGAACACCTACTGTTTTAAAATTGTTATAACTTTCTTTGTATTAGATTTTATTTTTTGTACACTAATAAAAGAATGAATGAGTAATATTTTGATGCAATGATTTACATTTTGCATGCAAGTTTTGATTTTGAAAACAAAATATTGAAATGCAAAATAAAAAACAAAAAATAAAAACAAATACATTAAAAAATACACAGATAATTCAACATACTTTAACTGCTATTACTCCTTGGGCAGTTCTAGAGTGCAATAAGAATCAAAATCTCTAAGAAGGCTTTCATTTTGTCTAACATTGACATGTTTCCCTGTGTTTACATATGAGAAGACACCAGCATTTGTTTGTTGTTTCTTTCATTTGACTATCATATTTATTTCTCTTGTTGACATGTTCTCATTGATGAATAAAGGTATTATTTCCTCATTTATAAATAGCCTTTCTGAAGGTGAATTATTTTGTCTATCAGCTATATCAATGGTCTAAAAGGTGCTGTATTTAATTATCTGTTTAATGGTCAAATTCAAAATGGCAGATTTTGGTATATAAAGGTCAAATAAGATAATTTGATCTTGACCTTAACATTTGTCGTTTAATTTCTCAAAAAATGTATCTTTAATTTTTTTTAAAAATTTGACAACAAATTTATCTGTTTTGTGGCAAGAGGTTGTGAACTTTTGACTCTAACCTGAGTTTTACTGAGTTGATCCAGATTCAAAATGGCGGATTTTGGTATTTGACACTATATGCTAATATTTTCATTTTTCCCATTTTTTAGTCTCTTTTCAAATTTGTTTTCTTCATTTGTCGAGAAACGTAAAATATTTATGTGTGAAATGTTTTTTTTTTACATCATTAAACAATCGTCTTGTCATTGTTTGTTCATTAAAGGGTTACTGCTGGCTGCTTTTTTATGCTAATCTCTTCATAGAGATCATATGGCCCTTTCCTATGAGATATAGCAAAAAAGGCACTCGTCTGTCATTTTCTTAAAAGATATCTTAACAGGTAAGTTTTAAAAAGCTAAATTAGATACCATTTTAAAGTACTTGGATAAGTCTAAAGGTGATCTATGTAGTTTTCTGTTTAAAGGTCAATTGTCAATACGTAAAAATGTGTTTTACTTAGTTGGGCCAAATTCAAAGTGGCAGATTTTGGTATTGAAAAGTCAAGATGATTTGACCTTGACATTTTTCCTTTAATTTCTCAACAAACATCTTTAATTTTGTTTAAATTTTGACAACAAATTTATCGTCTGCTTTATGGCAAGATATTTACAAAAAGTTGTGAACTTTTGACTGTCATCTGAGTCAAAAGGTTTTTATTGAGTTGGTCCAAATTCAAAATAGTCAATTTTGGTATTTGCCACTGTATGCTAACATTTTCAATATTCCCAATATGGACAAGTTGTATATCTTTAGAAAGCTCTTTGAATGCTGATTAATATTCACATAAGAAGTATGATAAGAAAATCAACAGAATTTCTGCTTAAATGTTGACCAATTTGATAGAAAATAAACAACCATATTTTTGGTTTTGTTTACATTTTTATTATACAGCAAATAGATTTTATATGAAAAAGTTACATAATGAATGTAATTATTTAAAAAAGTCATGAATTAATGTTAAGATAAAATGATATAAAAATATGTAACAAATGATGTTAATGGCTAATAAATTTATTTTGACATGGTACATATTGATAAGGTATTAGCCAGATGAAAACACCATAGCTACTAATAATGTCTTACCATTGTGTGGAGGCTATTCCTGCTGCACAGTCTTTTATAAACCCCCTTCTGAAATCATTTTTAGTAAGTATAGATTTTGAAATTACCCTATTTTTGATTTTGTTTACATTTTTATTATATAATGAAAATATTTATTATGAAAAAGTGATATAATGATTAATAGAATCAGCATGAGCAATACCTGAACAAGAGACATAGTAATTGTGAGTTCAATCCCTGGGCTGGATCGTGCAAACTTGGATTCAGTGGAATCAGCGTGAGCAATACCTGAACAGTACTAAATAAGATCAACATGAGACATCCTCATACATGGACAGCAGAACAAGAACAATTAATAATTTATTTTACACTTAATCACAATTCAATTAAGAATCTGTATATTTTTGAGAATTATGATAGAATTAAGTTATTACAATGACAAAAGAAAAGTTGTTTTCTTTCTTTTAAATTGAATCAATAAATTTAAAACAAAAACAGTTCAATTAAGAAACTTTATTTTTGACAATTATGAGAGGAAAAACATTTTATAAATTGACCAAAGAAAACATTAAAAAAAATTACATATCAAAATTCAATACAAAACCAATTCACTTAAGGAAAGCTTTTAATTGCTTTTATGGACAAGATAAATTGTAGACTCGATTGTTTTATGACAACTTTCTTTGATTAATAATGAACTTTTACAAGAATAGTTTTCATTTCTAAACACTGAATTAGAATAATTCATAGTTTTGAATCTTTTCAATTTCTGTTACTTCTTCCCTGTTAGATGAAATTGTCATTGAAAAGCTTAGTAAAAATCATCAAACGTGAATATTTAAAAAATAATCTTATTTTTATGAATATAAATGTCTGATTTTTGTAGATATGGATGTTCATACATGACATCAGTAGAAAATAAGAGTGATAAGTATAGGAAACTTAAAGCTAGAAAATTGCTAAAATTTAATAAAACATTAGATTATGATTACAAAGAATATTTTCTTATTTTTTAAGATTACTGAGTAGTTGAAATTTATATAAAAAAGGTTTTCACGCTATATTCCTGAATTATATTTATAGACATCAAACATGGCTTGTATGGAAGATGGAAGTTAATCTAATGTTTTTCTGTGACCATTTTGCTATTTTTTAAGTAAGAAAAAGCATTATTTTTTATCAAATCATTGTTAATTAATACAAAATTTACTAATTTTCTTTGAAGCAAATCTTTGAAAAATATTGGATTTTTTAAAAAAGTTTATAATTTTGTTATTTTTGACTTACCGTTAATAAATGTTATGAAAAAGTAGAAAAAACTGATTGAAGAACTGGCATATTGTCTGTACCTGGACTATTTTTAAGGAAGGAACAAATTGTTCTTTTGCACCGGTTACTCTAATTCATTGCTACGTCCAGAAATTATATGTTCAATTTTCAGACCTTTTTTATTTGCAATCTCTTTGAAAAAAAGGAAGTTTTATTAATTATGAAATATTCCCAACGTTGAGAAAGAAATATCAAGTCCAACAACTTAATTTTGTTTGTTTTTCTATGAAACTTGCATTCACTGTGCCTAAAAGGTAAGTTTTTTTACGTACATCCACTTGCTTGCTGGAAAAACAGCATATTGAAAACAAATGGTCCAAATGAAAGTAAGGCTGCCTGCTTAGGGTTAAAATAAAATAGAAATTACGTATGTGCATGAAAGAAAGGTAAAAAAAATTATCTTTTCCTTTTTTTTTTTCCACGATGTTATTTTTTTTTTTTAAAAAAGGGTTCACCCCTGATATTATTTATTTAGAAAAGCTTTCAATCGTTTCTATAACAAATTTGAACCAATTTAAAAAAGAATTCATTTTTAAACGGTAATCGAGCGGAAATTATTTTTAAATAATTTCTAACAGTTCGAAATTTTGGTTAAAAATCTCGTTTTTTTTTTTTGTTTTTTTACGTCAGCAGGCGACGTTATGAATTGAAAATTAGATACCTTCAATAATTTAATTAGCTGAAAAACAATGATGATAAAAGGCCCCAAACTTAAAACAGTTCTATCATCAAAATATTTATGTTGTTTTGTTATTAAGAGGAAGAAAATACTTTTTTAATTATTTTTTTTTAATTCCTCCTAACACGCTCTAAATTTGGGTAACAATTTTTTTTTTTTTTTTTTTTTTTTTTTTTTGTCAACTCTGTAAGACATTTTCCTGTAGTCGTTTCTGGTAAAATGACACATTAATTGGAAAATTCTTGCAAAAATCAAATAATGGTCGGATTATAATGAAACTTTCAGGACTTATTCAGAAATGAATGAATTTAATTTTGAAATTTTTATTTTTAGAAAATCTTGGTAAAAAATATATTTTTTTTACAACTGTTACCCCCACCCAACATAACTTAATTTCATGAAATTTTCTAGAATTTTAAATCGTTTAAAAATCTTTTTATGTTACTTATAAGCAGGATTCTCTTTGGAGAATGTAAAATAACATTTTTTTCCCAAACTTTTAAAAATCTGCTCCAAATCGTAAAATAAAAACTACAATAAAACTATCTATGTAATTAGATAAGCTTTTATTTGCTTTTATAAATAAGAAACATTAAAGACATTACATTATTGTATGAAAAAAAATGTTTTCTCGATAATGAATTTTAATAAGAGTTGTTTGCATTTTTCTTCTTTGAATTTAATTTTTCAATTGAAGTTTCAAAAATGTTTAAAATTCTTCCAATCATCGTCTCCAACAATTCGCTAAAAAAATCAGTATATAACAATAATAATAACAGGTCCGAAACTTAATAAAATCAAAGTTTCACCATTAAAATATTTATGTTATTATTAAGAGAAAAGAACAAAGTATTTTTTAAATATTTAAAAAAAGTTTTTTCTTCTTTCTTTCGTTTTAAATTTGAGTAAAAAATCTCTTTTTTTTTTCTTGTTCAAACCGTACGACTTGTGGTTATCGCCATTTTTAGTGTAGCAGTTTCGGGGGGAAATCCATTAATTTTGAAATTATGGCAAAATTCAAATAATTGTCTAATTTAAATGAAAATTTCAGGACTTATTAAAAAATGAATTAATTTATTTTTGAAATTTTTTTTTAGAAAATCTTAGTAAAAATATTTTTTTTTACATGTTACCCCCCCCCCTAATTAATTTCATGAAATTTTATAGAATTTCAAATAGTTTTCAAACTTTATTTATTTATAAGCAGGACTCCTTGGAGAAGTTGAATATTCAATTTTTTTCCCCAACTAATGGCAACTTTTAAAAAATCTGCGCCAAATCGTAAAATAAAAACTGCAATAAACTCTCTAATTATCAAATTAGATAGGCTTTTATTTGCTTTTATAAATAATACATTAAGGACATTATTATCTGAAGAAGAAAATTTTTTTCGATGAATAAAGAATTTTACAAGAATTGTTTGCATTTTTCTTTAAATTTTTCATTTTTTTTTCATTTTTCCTTTAATATTAAAAAATGTTTTAAAATTCTTTCATGCAGCGCATGGGGTCGGTTATTAAGTGAAGACTATATTTACTAAGCGAAAATTAAAAGCTTAATACAAATAATGCTACAAAAACATTTTACAATAAGTAAAAAGATTTTTTCTTGTGCGTCAAAATGTTATATTTTTTATGTATGATATCTCATAAGTGACATTATGGTTAAAAGGTTACGTGTTTCAAAGCTTGTCTCCTCCTTGGGCAAAGCCCCTTGACATGTAAAGGTCTTATCTCACTCTCAGTTATTAAATTAAAAATTAAATTGAGATAATAAAATTATCTCATTTATCAATTTAAACAATTAATAACTCAGTGATATATTTTATTTATAATATAATAATAATTTTATTAGTTATTATCGCAGTTATTAAATTAAAAATATAACTTAATTTAATATTAATAATTAATAAATTAGTTATTATCTCAGGTATTAAATAATGAAAGATATAGAAGTAACTCAATACTTTAAGAAATTTTTATAGTATTTTAAATTATTATAAGAAACAAAAAAAACCCTATCATAGTTAAAAAAATTAAAAATTAAATTGAGATAATAAAATCTCATTTATCAATTTAAGCGTACCTCAATAAGTTAAATTATTATTGTATTTTAAATTATTATAACGAAGCATCTTCAAAATCACCTTTAAAAATTCAGTAAAATACTAGATAATTGCTTAATATATTTTGTTAATTTTTAAACATTACCTGGTAGTTAAAAACAGAAACAAACCGTTCTTACTTAGAATTCGTAAATATATGTCAATTCTGTTGCACCATACTAAACCTGTAAATATCTTTGACCATGAAATTATCGGTAGAGACGTGAGAATAACAAGACACCGTGGTGGAGAAATTCTTGTCTAGAAAATTTTATGCGATAAGTAATATTTGTTTCAGAACAGATTAATGTAACTTTAATTTTGCTAGTTTTAGAAAGGTGACGTTTCAGGTATCTATATTTCATTTTAGCGGGAATTTTGAAACTGAGAATTAAGTTTTGTTTATATTTCTCTCGAAAAATTCAAAATGGCCGTTTCGATTAGTTTGTCTGAAAAATCGATTAAAATCATTATAATTTCTACTTGAAACACACCACAGTATTTTGTTTTCTGGAATTAGAAAATGTAATCCTTTCGCATTCAATTGAAGCTGTGTGAAAGTTTCAAAAATGATTTTTCATTTATGAAAAAATACATTTAAACCTTAGGTATATCGAATTTTTGGAATTACCTCATTTTTAGCGTACTTTTTCAAGTGAAAATCTCATTGATTTAGAAATTCTTGTAAAAATCAAATAATTGTTGGATATTAATGAAACATTGTCATACCTCGCACTTACTTCATTTCATGGAATTTCGAGAAATTAAATTTTCTGTCCCAATTTTCTTTTTTTAGATAAAAGTAGGACTCCTTGGAGAATGAAAATCATCCAATGTTTTTTTTTTTCAAACTTCTGCTGTTTATCCAAAACTCAGCTCTGATTTGTACACTAAGAAAATGTAATAAAACTATGGCATTATTTAATTAGAAAATATTTAATTGATTTTATAAATAAGATATATTAAGGACACTGTTGACTGAAGAAAACATTTTTTGTTGAATGATGAATTTTTACATGAATTTTTTCATTTTTTAAATATAAATAAAAATCTATTAAAATTCTGCATTACTTCCTTCCTTTAAATTGATATTATGATCAAGTGAACGAATATTTACGAATCAAAAATTGAAAAGCTTTATATAAGTTGTTTTGCACAAAGATTGTAAAAATAATTTTATTCTACTTTAAACATTCCCATTTTTCCTTGCTTGTGAGTTTTTAGATGATATTATTATTAAAATGTTTCATGTGGTAAGAGATGTTCTCCTTTTACATAGAAATTTGTTTGTATGCAAGTTGTTATTCATTGCATGTTTACATCTCAACAGGTTTTTCATATCATCCCTTCTAACTTTTAAAACTTGAAAATTTACAAAATTGATCATATGTCTCTGGGTTGATACTTATGACTTTTGCTCATAATTGTAAGAAGTAGACAGTCTCTTTCTTTACACGATATGGTTGATGGGGGTTGAAGTTGTGGTATTGTCTGGTGAATGTTGATTTGTAGTATAAGGATGTCTTGAATCCATGCTGTGTTTGAGATTTTAGTACATCCAGGAATGTGACATAATAATTACACTTATTTCTCATAATATAGACGGTTTTCATATATTATTCACTGTCCTAACTAATGTATCATTTATGTCTTTTTTCTTCACAGATGTTTTGGATGTACAAAAACTGCAGTGATTATTATTATGAATTTTATGAAGGACGTTTCACTTACTTTGAAAATGCAGAAAAATATATGGTACATGGTTCATGTGAATGTTATTGATCGACACCTAGCCAGAATTAAAGTACTTTGAAATGTGTGATTTATCTTTCTAAAAAAACACATTTCCACTTATGTATAAATAAGCAGGAGATACAGTACATATTCATATAAACAGCTGCTAAACTGTTGGTGGTCATCATAAGTGAGATGGAAAAGCATACTACAAAGAAACCATATTCTTGTGAAATTTGTGGATCTACATTTTCTCACAAGTCAGAAAAGGTCAAACATATGCGTATACACACTGGAGAGAAACCATATTCTTGTGAAGTTTGTGGATCTGCATTTTCACAGAAGTCTCATTTAATGGAACATATGCGTACACACTCTGGAGAGAAACCATATTCTTGTGAAGTTTGTGGATCTGCATTTTCACAGAAGTCTAATTTAGTGACACATATGCGTACACACACTGGAGAGAAACCCTATTCTTGTGAAGTTTGTGGATCTGCATTTTCACAGAAGTCTCGTTTAGTGGCACATATGCGTTCACACACTGGGGAGAAACCATATTCTTGTGAAATTTGTGAATCTGCATTTTCACAGAAGCGAGATCTAGTCAATCATATTCAAAGACACAGTGGAGAGAAACCTTATTCTTGTGAAGTTTGTGGATCTGCATTTTCACAGAAGTCATACATGGTCAAGCATATGCGTACACATACTAAAGAGAAACGTTATTCGTGTGAAGTTTGTGGATCTGCATTTTCATGGAAGACATATCTGGTCAAGCATATGCGTACACACACTGGAGAGAAAAAATATTCTTGTGATGTGTGTGGATTTGCATTTTCACAGAAGCCAAATATGGTCAAGCATATGCGTACACACACTGGGGAGAAACCTTATGCTTGTGAAGTTTGTGGATGTACATTTTCATGGAAGACATGTTTGGACTATCATATGCGTACTCACACTGGAGAGAAACCATATACTTGTGAAGTTTGCGGATCTGCATTTTCACACAAGTCGCTTATGTTGAATCATATGCATATACACACTGGTGTGAAACCATACTCTTGTAAAGTTTGTGGATCTGCATTTTCATGCAAACCATATTTGGTCAAACATATGTGTATACACACTGGCGAGAAACCATATTCTTGTGATGTGTGTGGATCTGCATTTTCACACAAGTCACACTTGGTTAATCATATGCATACACACACCGGAGAGAAACCATTTTCTTGTGATGTTTGTGGATCTGAATTTTCACGTAAGTCAACTATGTTAATTCATATGCGTACACACACTGGAGAGAAACCATATTCTTGTGAAGTTTGTGGATCTGCATTTTCACAGAGGCCGAGTTTAGTGAGACATATGCATATACACACTGGAGAGAAACCATAAACCTTTGTAGTTTAGAGGTTTTCATTTTCATAGAAGTCACATTTAGTGGCACATATGCGTACACACACTGGAGAGAAAGCATATTCTTGTGAAGTTTGTGGATCTGCATTTTCACAGAGGCCAGGTTTAGTGAGACATATGCATATACACACTGGAGAGAAACCATAAACTTTTGTAGTTTGGGGGTTTTCATTTTCATAGAAGTCACATTTAGTGGCACATATGCGTACACACACTGGAGAGAAAGCATATTCTTGTGAAGTTTGTGGATCTGCATTTTCACAGAGGCCAGGTTTAGTGAGACATATGCATATACACACTGGAGAGAAACCATAAACTTTTGTAGTTTGGAGGTTTTCATTTTCATAGAAGTCACATTTAGTGGCACATATGCGTACACACACTGGAGAGAAAGCATATTCTTGTGAAGTTTGTGGATCTGCATTTTCACAGAGGCCAGCTTTAGTGAGACATATGCATATACACACTGGAGAGAAACCATAAACTTTTGTAGTTTGGGGGTTTTCATTTTCATAGAAGTCACATTTAGTGGCACATATGCGTACACACACTGGAGAGAAAGCATATTCTTGTGAAGTTTGTGGATCTGCATTATCACAGAGGCCAGGTTTAGTGAGACATATGCATATACACACTGGAGAGAAACCATAAACTTTTGTAGTTTGGGGGTTTTCATTTTCATAGAAGTCACATTTAGTGGCACATATGCGTACACACACTGGAGAGAAACCATATTCTTGTGAAGTTTGTGGATCTGTATTTTCACAGAGGCCAGGTTTAGTGAGACATATGCATATACACACTGGAGAGAAACCATAAACTTTTGTAGTTTGGGGGTTTTCATTTTCATAGAAGTCACATTTAGTGGCACATATGCGTACACACACTGGAGAGAAAGCATATTCTTGTGAAGTTTGTGGATCTGCATTTTCACAGAGGCCAGGTTTAGTGAGACATATGCATATACACACTGGAGAGAAACCATAAACTTTTGTAGTTTGGGGGTTTTCATTTTCATAGAAGTCACATTTAGTGGCACATATGCGTACACACTCTGGAGAGAAACCATTTTCTTGTGAATTTTATGTATCTTTATTTTCATCAAACCAAATCTGTTCAATCATATTTGTAGGCACTTTGGAGAAAACTATAATATTCTGAACTTTTTACATGGAATTGTTTTGTGGCCCATCTACATATATATATACACTGGAGAGAAAAAACATTCTTGCTAGGTATGTACTTTCAGATAAATCAGTTTTGGTGATTCAGTGAATACAGTGGACAGAAACCCTATCTTAGTGCACATTTATTTTCTGAATCTGTAGAAAATTCTTTTTTACTGTATCATGTGAAAATATACATCAATGTTGCCTTACAAGAAAATTTCTTGTTTCATTATTTTTTATTTGAAGCCCCTGAACTCACTGGAGTATGTCAACAGTTGTTTTAAACTATCTAATAGTAAACTCAAACTCTTGCTGAAATGCATGTATGAATCTGAAAAATTACACACACTGGAGAGAAACCATATTCTTGTGAAGTTTGTGGATTTGCATTTTCACTGAAGTTAGAACTGATCAGTCATTTGCATACTCACACTGGAGAGAAACCATATTCTTGTGACATTTGTGGATCTGCATTTTCAGTTAAGATAGTGTCACTAAATACATACTTTTTGTTTAAAAATTACTTTTCAAAATAAGTGAATTTTTGCTGTTTGACTATCTCCTGGACAATAAATATTCTTCCAGTAGTCGTCCAATAATGTGGATCTTTGATGAAGATATAGTATATGTTTCTCTCGGCTTAATCTGATTCTCTCTCTCTCTCTCTCCACTTCTATCTTCCCTTCATTCTTATCTTCTCATATTCAAGATATCTATGGTTTAAAATAAATTTTAAAAACTGAAAAATCTTTCTTGAATATTTTATTTTAAACTAATACATTAAATTTAATATTTCCCATAAGTAAAATACGTTGCTGTATTTCCAAACTAATTTAAATTGATTGGGAAGAGTTTTGATTTTGAAATTGCTGAAATGTTGTTATTTTAGTGCCAGTTTTAACCATCTTTAACCACAACATAGTTATAATTCATAACAATATAATTATATTAAAAGATGTTCTAAAAATAAAATATACTTTTTCTGACCGGGCGTGGCTAGACATAATGTCACGGGATATTAAGGATGCAGAAAATCTGCCTGTTGTTAACTTAGTGAGTGGAATGTTCATTGTATGAAACTTTAATATAAAGTTGTATTACATAGCTGTTCTTTGTTCCTTGTGACGTCATCTCACTAAACCTACCAGATCAGAGACGCTGAGTATACGACTCGGCCTTCACCCACCCTGTGATCTAAATATAAACACAACATGGGCATCGCGGGGTTGCAGATCGGAGCAAGGCTGGCCATAAGGAGTGACCACCGACTCGCCTAGTGGAGGAAAGTGGGTTTGTGACATCACAATTGTCAACCTTTTTATATGACCAATTAAAATCTTTCCCTACTTTGCATGTTTACATTATTAGCTTTGAGATTTATAACATTGTTTGCTTTGCGATTTATAACAACTAAATTCGTTTTTAAAATGACAATTGTGTTTTACATTCTTCATTCCTCAGGACATAGTTTATATTGTTCACGTCATCAGCTTTGCGAATCATAATAATTCCATTTGCCTGCTTATCAGAAAACAATTCATGTTTTCACCTTAATGTTCTTAACATTTTTACCCCTTCCAATTCTCTAATTCCTATACGGGATTTTCACATGAACACTTTTAATCTTAATTTCATTCTACCAGTGTCACAATAGTTTTACAGTCCTCATCTATTTCTGTGATTTAATTGTAAATGTCACCCCACTAAAAATAAAAAGTAATAATGAAAACAACAAAGGTTCTTAAGGCATCATTTTTCCACTAAACATGAAGTGGAATTAAAAAAGTCTTTCTTTTTCCTTTTCAGTCCATGAGCATACACATTAACATTGGGATTCACATCACCCCTGACAATTCAACCCCCCTGACCTGTATTCATGGTTCGTTCTCTTGCTCAACTTTCCTTTCTCCACAGTAGGTGTTTTTGTCAATTCACTCATTTTATATACTATAAAGTCAAAAATACCTAAAAAGTTACCAAAGACTTAGCATGAATTTATCACCCCAAATCTCTTCAAGATCAAAACGACCACTATATATACATATATTTTATATTGCCCCACTCCTTTAACTCATTTAATACTAAAGACACTTGCTGATGATGTTAGAAATTTACTGATGTACTTTAAATAGTTATTGCTCTTATTTTCCAATACAATGATGAATGGACACCCGTATTTACAAAACTGGGCAGGTTTATACACACAAAAGCATCAACATTATTTTGTAAACTACGGTGCTCACTGAACTGTTCTAAGCTTTTTGTTTTATGATTAGTAAATACAGTTTTTACTTGATAACAATATCAACTCATTGATGCAATTTAATGCGGAATTTGAAAAGATTTAAGACTGTATAAAAAGTATTAAAATTAAAATCTTTTAACTATAAACAGAAATGTAAAATTTCATTCTTCACCAAATACACTCAGATTTAATATACTAATTTAAGGTTACCATTTGAGACAAGAAAAACAAAATTTTCACCAAAAAAACATTATCAAATTTTAATACTAAGAGTCAATGTTCTTTCATCTTAATAACAGATTCTGATGTTAAATTTTTGTTTTTATTGTTTTGGTCATTTTTTTCATCATGTGTACTCATTTCTTGTCGTTCAATGTGCTATGCCTTTTCTGGATATCTCAGTATCAGTTAATTACCCTGTGGATAAAAGCATTGGTTGAGTAATTCAAAAAGTGGCATAACCGGAAGAATTCTGACATCAATAACTGGTTACAGCAGAGGGAACGAAAAACTTGGTGAGCTACAAAAGAGAATTAATTGATATCCAAAAAGTAAGCATGGCACCTGGAATTAAATCAATGTACCCACATGGACTAAATAAAGTGTTTGATTTGAATTTCCAAAGTATATCACCTGGAAGAAGGCCAGAGTGTACAACAACCGAAATATGAATATGGCAATAAAGATGAGGATAACAAACCGAGTGATGTGAATAGTGCAAATAGTTAAAATACTCAGATATATAGACAGATAATATCTATTATGTCTACAGAAGTAATGTACTTTCTTCATTTTCCTACCAACCAACCAATTCTTTTGGCATTAATGACCCATATTAGTTGAAATCCTTGTAAAATACCCAATCTTCATTTGCTTTATTTTTCACTTCAGATTACTTTTCTCTCATTCCTGTGTTACTATCAACGTTTTCATAAATTTTTCATGTCCTTCTTAATTTCTACACTTTACTATTCATAAACAAAAAAAATTCACATAATATAAAATTAAATCAAGTGGACAATAGCAGATTGTGGAAATTATATCATTACTACTGTGTTTTTTTTCATTTGTTAACTATTAGATTAATAAATATAAGGTGGTATTAACAAAAGATCTCCTCTTGGCCTTGGTACTGATGAAAATGATGGTTTGTTTTTACTGGGTGGATTAACAATTCTTTCTACAGAAACACATTAGTGTTACATATGAATAAACAGGAAAGATAGGCCATATACATGTGACATTTACTAAACCAGATGGAAACATATATTACAAAGAATTCATGTTCTTGTGAAGTTTGGGGTTGTGCATTTTCACAGAAGTCGCATTTCGTGAGGCATGTGTGCACACAAAGAGAGAAACCATATTTTTGTCAATCGCATGCATACAGAGACTTGGGAGAAAGCATATTCTTGTGAAGTGTGTCAATCTGCATTTTTAGTCAAGTCAAATATGCTCAAGAATATGTGTACCCACACTGGAGAGAAACCATTGTTGTGAAGTTTGTGAATGTACATTTTCATGGAAGTTAATGTTGCATTTTTCAGCGATATCAGTTCTGGTGTATTATGAAAATAAACTGTGGACAGAAACCCGATCTTATTATTTTTTAAAACTGAAAAGTGCTTATTTGACCAGGAAGACTTTTTATTCTTCATAACTGGTTTGTTTATCAAGTTTTTGACGTTTGTTCGGTGATTAAACAATCATTGATGGTGACTCATTAAGAAGTTGCAATTCATTTTCAGTATCTACAAAAAGTCTAGAAGGCTGTGACTGGTCTTCAGCTAATCTTGAGGTACTTTCAGAAAACTCAGCTAATGATATTAATTTTATTCGGCAACGGGTTTGTTATTCTCTTTATAAATGTTAAGAATCTTTTTTATGTATAACTTTTTCAGATAAAAACTTAATTTATTAAATATATATATATATATATATATATATATATAAATCTTGAAAATTCGACTGTTTTGTGCATTTAGTGTGACATGTGAACAAAAGTTCATTAGCCATTAACTTCATTTATTACATATTTCCATATTATGTTACCTAAACGTTAATTCATGACAATTTTTTAAATAATTATTTTCATTATGTCACTTTTTCATGTAAAAATCTATTTCTGTCTATATCTATAGCATTCTGCTACCATTTGTTTTCGACTGGAAATTCTGTGCAGAAAGAGGATCACAGAACTTTGATATTTTTCTCACTTCTAATTGGTACTGACCTAGTTTCTGGCCTGAACAAAAATACAATTCCACCAAAAATCTGTATATGTGTTTCGAGCCTACCACGTGACCACGTTGGTTATAAATACGTAGTAAATCTTCACTCTTTCTCTTTTTGCTTTTCTTGCCTACCAACCATGTAGTCCAGCAGAGACAGATCGCATTTGTCCCTTTAAAGGAAAACGCTATGGAGACACAATGACACACACACACACATGCGCACACACGTACGTACGAACACTACACATCTCTGAACTCAACTTTATTCACTTCTAAGAACAACGTAAGTCTACGAACATTGAACATTTCTTAACTATTCAACTACAAGCAACAGAAACTTATTTACTTCAAAATCCTCTGAAGCTATAAGTTACGATTCAACGTATTCTCAGCTTTCCAGAATTCTTTCACTCATATTCAACTCTCTTCGGTGAACAATTTGAGCGGCATGTTAATTCGATATTTTCAATATTTCATGAACTGAAATCTTTTCTGTGAGCTCAGATAAAAATATTTCCTCTTCAAAGGCTTTAAGAATTTCATGTTAAAGGGAAATAACTCCTACTATCAATTTCAACTCTTACTATATAAAGATCACACAATTGTTTGTATGTCATACAGAAAATTGAAGATTGTTATTATAAACAGTTTTTGTGTTGCTTCTTATTGTTTAATATTTTCTGTTATTTTGCATCAATATAAATTCGAGAGGCAACTGACCTCTACATATCTCTGAGATGAAGTATTATGATTACTTGAATTAATTACATTATTCGGACTTTTATCCTCATCTTCATTGCCATATTCACAACGTTTCAGCCATTGTACGATCCGGCCTTCGACAGGTGATTGAAATGTTGAACTGAACCCTTGATTTGATCTACCGGGGTACTCCTTGAATTGGCGAGGTGTCTTGGTGCAAAGCCTGAAGGAATGAATCGTAGGTCTCTGCATCGGTGTAGAAATGTCAGATGGCTTCAAATTCATGCCAGCTTCTGATGAGACTGTCCTCAAGAATATATGGACCAGTGAATAAAGATATTGGTTAGTTCCAGTGACTAGACCCAAGGAGACGTGAGTTCAATACCAGACCACAGCAGTGGCGAACCAAAACTTGGACACAGAATGACTCTCAGTATTTTCTAAAATTTACGGATTAAGAAACTTACTTTTAAAATATTTGACAACTTTAGAACATATTTTATTTAAAATTGAATAAAAAAGAAAACAATTCTTGTAAAAATTCATTTTTCATTGGAAAAATATTTGGACTTTAGACAATATTGTCCTTAACATATATTATTCATAAAAGCCATTAAAAGCTTTTCCAATATAAATAATGTCTTAGTTTTATTGGGTTGTGTATGTTACAATACAGATTTATACTTTGGGTAGAAACGCTTTTCGATTTACAAAAAAAATAAAAAATAAAAATCGATAATCTATATTCTCCAATGTCTTCAGCATTTAATTAAAGTAATCGCAAAAATGTACATGGTCGAGTTCTCAACTGAAAAAAAACGGTAAAACAAACTAATGCTAAATATTACGTGACCACTTATGTAAAAAAAAGAAAAGCAAGATTTTTAACCAAAATTTCAAATGTGCTAGAAAGGATTAAACAATTTTTAAAAATAATAAAAGATACTTTGGTTTTTCCTCTTAATAACAACATAAACATTTTGACAGTAAAACTTTGTTTTTATTAAGTTTGGGACTTATTTTTCATCATGCTATGTTGTTTATTCGACGAATTACTGAATATACCTAAACTTAAGCAAATTTAAAGTTTATGCATATTTGTGGACGTTTTTATGGAAATATTTTTTACAAATAAAAGAAATTAAACACTTGTTTTTAAAACTATTTGTATCGAAAAAAAATTATTAAAAAATGATGAATTTCATTAATAATTCCATCCACAGAATTCAATAAATCTTTTAGTTTTAATTTCTCATGAATAATCTTTTAGTTTTAATGTTTCGTGAAGTAATGAAATGAATTTAATCATTAAGTTTAAATGCTTTTTACAAATAAATTATTCCCTTTTCTATATTTGTTTGGTAAAATTTCCTGTTTTGATAGCACACAAGCATCTGATATATTCTTATCTTGTAGAAATTAAAATACGTTCACTTTTTTGGTCCTTTTTGATAATTTCCTTTGCATTTTGAGGCTACGCAACTGTCGCGGTATTGACAGCTTAATCAATCCGCACATTTTTTTTTTACTTTACGAATGTGTAAAAAGCAAACGCAAACAAGAGAAACAACAAGAATAAAACACAAAATGGTTTTATAACAACAAGATTTATATTTATATTTGAATAATGATGTACAAGCATAGGGGGTTACTATTTTTGTTGGTGTTATGTCCCTTTGACTGAAGTTTTTACTAATGGAAAAATTTTTTGATCTGAGCTCATAAAAATTGATGAACCTGCCGCTCAAAATGTTTACTGTTAGAGAGTTGAAAGAATTATAAAGTTGAGAATATGTTGAGTAAACTTTTAGCTTCAGAAGAGTTGAAGGAGTGAATGTTCCGTAATGTTTGTAATTAAGTTTCCGTTGCCTGTCATTAAGTTTGCAATGAAGTTTGAAAAGTTTCGTATGTTTGTAATGTTGTTTGGAAAGTTTCGTACGTACGTGTATGTGCGCGTGTATGAATATGTTTTCAAAGTGTCCACACGCAAAGGGTCAAGACGCGGTCTCTTTTCTTTACAACTACATATTTGTAGAGAGAGAAATCAAGGAAGAAGAGGAAGAACGGATTCGTGTCTGGTATTTATAATCAAGTTAATCACGTGACAAGCTCGAAAGGCATTGATAAATTTGGGGCGGAATTATTTTTTAGTCTGGTCAAGAACTAGGTCGATGTTATTCGAACATGATTTAAATATTAAGTGACCAATCAGAAGTTGAGGTTTTCTGAAAATATGTATGAAGTGGGATAAGCTCTGTAATCCTATTTTTTGCACAGAAATGGACATTGATAAAAAATAATAATAATAATAATAAAAGCGGTAGCGGAAAGCTAAAGGGTTCTATAGCCTTGGATAGCAACTGGTCTACCGCAGAAAGAAATGGCAACCTACAGCAGGAAAAAATCTTCCTCGTCAGTCATGTATCGAAAAATACATGATCGCCTAAGCGTGTATCACGCATGGCACAACCGACTGAGTTCATTTGATCCTTCGTATTTTTTACAATGTTACGTGTGCTTTGAGATGACATGAGAGAAATGTGGGGTTTGGAGTAAAAGTCTATTGTTATTTACCTGTGACCCGGATGAAACCTCATTGGTTACTCGACGTACCTTATTTTCATTATTGTTTTATAAGCAAAAATTTAAACATTATGTTGTCATGTGTGGTCTGGCAAGACACAACAACAGTAACACTTAACTCGACCAAGTCAGTCGTGATAGTAGCATACACTATTCTGCTAGACAAGTCACTGCAACAGTATTATCTGCTTTTTTCTCCTAGACAATTATTACCCAGGTCGACGTATCACGAACAGATCAGTACACAGATGGAAGTAAGAAGGGTAACTGTCTCTGAATACAACAATTTACCAAATTCTGTTGATTAATTCTTAAATTTACTAATTAGCTTTGAACAAATCTCATGTACAAATATTGAATTTTAAAGAGGATTTTTAATTTTGTTGTTTACTTTTCGTCAACTATAAATTTGAAAAATCAGAAAAACAAACAAACAAAAACATTGCGATAGAAATCAATGCTTTGACAGGTTGTAGGAGTATTTTTGAGCAAGGAACAAATTCTTCTTTTACACCGTTTTCTGTAATTCCTTTGTTCTGTTCAGAAACTACGTGTTTTTTATTTTCAAATAATTAATCTTTTTTAATTTCAATTTCTTTAAAAAAAATTTTTTTTATTGATTACAAAATATAGTCGATCTTGAGACAGAAATATCAAGTCCAACAGCAACTTTAAATCCCGTTTGTTTTTCTATGAAAAGGTTTTTTTTTAGAGATTCGACCTGAAAAGGTAAGTTAAAGTAAAGAAGACGTTACTATCACGGACTTAACCCCAACCCCTCAAAAATGTATTTTAAATAATTTAATTGCTTTCTTCGAATTTAAATTTCAGTTTCATTTGAAAGATAAAAGCCTTAAGCTAATAATGTGAATTAAAAGAAAAATTAACCTTCGTATATAAGCATTTTTAAAACATTGACACACTTTCTAGTTATTTAAAAAAGTGTCCATTAATAAAACGTAATGTAAAAGAAAATTATTGAAGAATTCAGATGAAAAACAAGTTCATTATCCAGGGAAAAAATGCAGATCAAAAGAGCATACGCAGCTGACTCCTGCTGCTAATTTAAAGAGAGCATTCCTTTAAAAAAATGCAGATTAATAGAGCATACGAAGCTGACTCCTGCTGCTAATTTAAAGGGAGCATTCCATTAAAAAAATGCAGATCAAAAGAGCATACGAAGCTGACTCCTGCTGCTAATTTGAAGGGAGCATTCCTTTTTTTAAAAAAAAACCTGTAAAGGTCCAAATTCGAGAGTATATGTTGAAGATAACCAAAATAATTAGTTTAGAACTCGTGCCACGCTTTAGTTATATTCGTTTTTATGAGATTAATATCAGCCAGAGTCGTTCCGCTATGGGCCCTGTTCGATATTTGTACCAATTTCTTATTTACTAATTAATTCGTTATTCATTTAAAATTTTTATGACCAGTTGTTTTTTATATACACGTTTTAAAACTGAAAATAAATACTATTTTAATATATAATCTTAGGTGTATTTGTGAGATAAAACAATAAAAATATTTGTAAAAATAAAATTAATTCTCCTGGTTTATAAAAATTTTATAGGCAGAACACCCACCAAATATTGGCTAAAAAAATAAATTTTATTTTCGGTTTAAAAAAATGACTTGCAGTTTTGAAAATATACACATTTTAAAACTGAAATTAAAACTATTTATTTTTAATATCTGTCATATAATCCATTTTTTTACTTCTCCATTTTTTTTGTAAACAAATAGATTTCAGATTTATTTCCTAAAACTAGTCAAATGTTTTTAACATATTTTTGTTCAATCTTTTTCTCTTAAAGTGGTATAAATGTTGATAAAATTTAATTTTATTAACATTTGAAAGTCTTTTTCAATAATGTTTCTTTGGATATGGTCACTCAGTAGTGATAGAACTAAACTGAACGAATTTGGTTTTATAAAAAAAATTGATTTGGTTTTACAGTGTGAAGATGAAACTGAAAAAATCAGTTTTTTTGGTTAAACTGCCCATCTCTATTCTGAATATATCATATTCATAAAAGCAAGTAAAAACCTTTCTAATGAAATACTATCTCAGTTTCATTGCATATTTTATTTTAGGATGTACAGCACATTTTCAGTAAGTGTGGCTCTTGTTTTAAAAAATTTAAATTACAATAATTCATCAAATTTTAAAACTTTTAATATTCTGAATTAATTCATGATGGTCAGATGATATTATTATTAAGTAAAAACTATATTTACTAATCATAAATGGAAAAGCTTCCTACAATTCAGAAACATGACTTGACAAAAAATGAAAGATTCCTTAGCAAAATATTAGAGGCTCATAGTAACTCTGAATTATTTTGCCCTTTATCAGTATGACTGATGCTAACTCAAGCAAGTGACTCATTGTGTCTTCTGTGGCTAAAGTTTTCAGCTGACATGAAGTGGAAAAAATATGTTGAATAAATTGCTAGGTCTGCTGCAAAGAAATATGGTTCACTGTTTCATGCTAGACAAGTTTTATCATCAGAACATATCTTACACATTTATAAATCTGTCATTCGTCCACACACTGAATATTGGTGCCACATCTGGTCTGGTTACTTCTGCTTCATCTCAGCTTCTGTAAAATTTATGCCACCATAATATTGGGCATTTATATCTGGGCAGGTTACCTCTACTTCATCTCAGCTTTAGTCAATTTCCAGCAGCCATAATGTTGAACATTTATAATATTGCCTCCACATCTGGGCTGGTTGCTTCTGCTTCATCTCAGCCTCTGTAAAATTTATGCCACCATAATATTGGGCATTTATAAGATCTGGGCAGGTTACCTCTGCTTCATCTCAGCTTTAGTCAATTTCCAGCAGCCATAATGTTGAACATTTATAATATTGCCTCCACATCTGGGCTGGTTGCTTCTGCTTCATCTCAGCTTCTGTAAAATTTATGCCACCATAATATTGGGCATTTATAATATCTGGGCAGGTTACCTCTGCTTCATCTCAGCTTTAGTCAATTTCCAGCAGCCATAATGTTGAACATTTATAATATTGCCTCCACATCTGGGCTGGTTGCTTCTGCTTCATCTCAGCTTCTGTAAAATTTATGCCACCATAATATTGGACATTTATAATATCTGGCCAGGTGACCCCTGCTTCATCTCAGCTTTAGTCAATTTCCAGCAGCCATAATGTTGAACATTTATAATATTGCCTCTACATCTGGGCAGGTTGCTTCTGCTTCATCTCAGGTTCTGTCAATATATTGCCACCATAATGGTGAACATTTAAAATATTTCTGCCACATCTGGTCTGATTATTCTGCTTCATCTCAACTTCAGTCAATTTCCTCTCACCGTAATGTTGAACATTTATAATATTGCATCTACATCTGGACTGGTTACTTCTGCTTCATCTCAGATTCTGCCAATTTTTTGTCACTATAATGGGGAACATTTAAAATATTTCTGCCACATCTGGGCTGCTTACTTCTGCTTCACCTCAGTTACAGTCAATTTTCTAACATTGCAATGGTGAACATTTATAATATTGCTGCCACATCTGAACTGGTTACTTGTGCTTCAGCTAAGCTTCAGTCGATTTCCTGCCTCCATAATGGTGAACATTTATAATATTGCTGCCACATCTGAACTGGTTACTTGTGCTTCAGCTAAGCTTCAGTCGATTTCCTGCCTCCATAATGGTGAACATTTATAATATTGCTGCCACGTCTGGGCTGGTTACCCCTGCTTCATCTCACTTACAGTCAATTTCCTGCCATTGCAATGGTGAACATTTATAATATTGCTGCCACATCTGGGCTAATTGCTTCTGCAAGAAAGGGGTTCTAGCAAAATAGCTTCTCTTCTCCTTGGCACTGATGAAAATGTTGTATGGTTTTTAATGGGCTGATCAAATATCGGTTCCCATGTGTGACGATGCAGCCCAATGAAGAGGAACTTAACATATCTCTTCTCTTTGACACTGATGAAAATGATGGTTTGTCTTTACTGGTCTGAAATAACTGCAATATAACTGCCGTTTGCTATGAACTTTATCATTAGGGCAGATAGATTTTGAAACTATAATATTGCACTCAACTTTAAAGTTAGGGTTTGACATTTTAAACTGTAGTATTTTTGGAACCATATATTTAACATTATTAAGCATTTTGAATCAAATTTTTTCATATGCTTCTTTATAATTTCCTCAGTTTAAATAAACACATTTTTCCCATAATATATAATTAATTTGAGAAGACAATTATGAAAATTATTTCATTTTCACTATGGATTTTATATTCTGATTACTAACTATTAGTTAAATAAAGACTTCAGTTTCTTTCCCAGATCAACTTTTATCTCTCAGTTTTGTGCTGTTGCTTACTGTCCCATGTAGAAGGATTTATCAAATGATCTTCTCTTTTCCTAGGCTATGATGAATGTGATGGTTTGTTTTTATTGGGGAGAGATGTCTGCAGCAGATAATCTCGCACTAGGTATGGACATGATCATATTGCTAGTGACATTATTCCAAGACAATGTCAAAAGAAACTTTAAAAATCAACTGATATTTTTCATGATTCATATTTTTATGGTTTCTGAAAGGACAATGTTTGGATTTCAATCGCATTCATTTCATAAGATATGATGTTATATTGAAGCAATTTTGTTTCACTGGTTCACACACTGCAAATGTTTGGTCTTCACTCATGGTTGCTGCTGCATTATTGAAATAATAATTGCATGTATTTCTCATAATATAGATGGCCTTCATATATGATTCACTGCTGCCATTGATATATATCATTTATGCCTTCTTTCTTTGCAGACGTTATGGCTGAAATAATCCACATTGGTTATTATTGAGAATTTCATTGAAGGAAAAGCCATTTCACTTTCCATGAAAACACTGACAAATATATGATGCATGGCTCATGTGAACATCATGGATTTACATTGACAAAAGCATGACAATGAACTTTAACTGACAAGAAATAATGTACTTGGAAATATATTGTTTATTTTTTTGCAAAAACACATTTAATGTTATGAACAGATAAACAGTAAAGATAAGACATATTCATGTGACATCTGCTAAACTGTTCTGAAGTTGGACATGAAAAGCAAAATGGAAACACATATTACAAAGAAACCTTATTCTTGTGAAATTTGTGGATTTGCATTTTCACGGAAATCAGCTTTAGTAACACATATCCGTACACACACTGGAGAGAAACCATATTCTTGTGAAGTTTGTGGATCTGCATTTTCAACAAAGTCACATTTAATGCGGCATATGCATACACACACTGGAGAGAAACCTTGTTCTTGTGAAGTTTGTGGATCTGCATTTTCACGGAAGTCACATTTAGTGCGACATATGCGTACACACACTGGAGAGAAACCATTTTCTTGTGAAATTTGTGGATCCGCATTTTCACTGAAGTCACATTTAGTGCCACATATGCGTACACACACTGGAGAGAAACCTTTTTCTTGTCAAGTTTGTGGTTCTACATTTTCAGTAAAGTCAGATATGGTCAAACATATGCGTACACACACTAGAGAGAAACCATATTCTTGTGAAGTTTGTGGATCTGCATTTTCAGATAAGTCATATTTAGTGCCCCATATGCGTACACACACTGGAGAGAAACCCTATTCTTGTGAAGTTTGTGGATCTGCATTTTCAGTGAAGTCAAATTTGGTCCAACATATGCATACACACACTGGAGAGAAACCTTATTCTTGTGAAGTTTGTGGATCTGCATTTTCACTCAAATCAAATATGGTCAAACATATGCATACACACACTGGAGAGAAACCCTATTCTTGTGAAGTTTGTGGATATGCATTTTCAGATAAGTCATATTTAGTGCCACATATGCGTACACACACTGGTGAGAAACCTTATTCTTGTGAAGTTTGTGGATCTGAATTTTCAGTGAAGTCACATTTGGTTGAACATATGCATACACACACTGGAGAGAAACCTTATTCTTGTGAAGTTTGTGGATCTGCATTTTCAAGGAAGTTACATTTAGTGCAACATATGCGTACACACACTGGTGAGAAACCTTATTCTTGTGAAGTTTGTGGATCTGAATTTTCAGTGAAGTCACATTTGGTTGAACATATGCATACACACACTGGAGAGAAACCTTATTCTTGTGAAGTTTGTGGATCTGCATTTTCAAGGAAGTTATATTTAGTGCAACATATGCGTACACACACTGGAGAGAAACCCTATTCTTGTGATGTTTGTGAATCTGCATTTTCAGTGAAGTCAAGTTTGGTTCAACATATGCGTACACACACTGGATAGAAGCTATATTTTTGTGAAGTTGGCTGTTCTGCATTTTCACGGAAGTCAAATTTGGTCAATCATATGTGTACCCATACTATAGATAAGCTATACTTTCTTGAAATTTGTGGATCTCCATTTTCAAAGATATGATGTTGAACCATTTTTGTATGCACATTAGAAAGAAAAAATATAATCATGATGTTTGCTAATATGTATTTCCAGAGAAATTTTGTTGTATCATGTGTATGCACAATAGATAGAAGCCCAACCGTATTCCACATTTACTTTCTGAATCAGCAGAAAACTCTTCTGTATTGCACCATGTAAAAACCTGTAGAAATGAAAAATGGTGGATACACCGTTTCTGAGAAGTCATATTTTGTGTGAAATATGAATCATATAATTGTAAAAACTGTGATGCATTATTTTCAAATAATGCAAGATAGAATAAACTTTCTGCAATTCTGGTATGTACACGTCCTGCATCACATTTGCATAAAAATCTAATACATTATTTTACCCATCTGTGCCTCACAGAGACTTAATTACATGTTACCATGAAAACCAATATATTACATAGCTCCATTGAAGGTAAAGACACTTCACTATCCATGAAAACACAAACAAATATATGCTTCATGTGAAAGTTAAGGATCTACATTGTCAAAAATATGACACAGTTCATGTGAACATCATGGAGCTACATTGAAAAAATCATGACAATGAACTTTACCTGAAAAGAAATAATGTACTCTGAAATGTTTATTTATTTTGCAAAAACACATGTAATGTTATGTACAAAAACCGGAAATATAGGACATATTCATGTGGCATCTGCTAAACTGTTGTGAAGTCAGACGTAATAGGCCAGATCAACATTTTAATAAAATAACCCATTCACTAAAATATTCATTCATTTCTGAATACTTCATGCAAATTTCATTTTAACCAGATAATTCCCTGATATTTTAAAACTGTATTGATTTTTTTACTTTCTTTGTGGAAAAAGTATCAATTTTGATGATATCTGTAAAATGTAAACAAAAAATTTCAGAATCCTTTAGAAATACAATATTTGTGCTCAAGATAAGTTTCTAAATACATTTAAGGATTAATTAACTGGATTTTCTAAACCTAATGATTACTTTTTCTCTCTAAAAGAATATAATAACCAGCAATGTCTGCTGTCAAGATGCCAGGTCCAGATCAATTACATTACAGACCATTTTTTGGTACTTTTGCTATGTATTTAAGGATTCTTGATAAAATGAAAAGTTTTGGGTCCTGACCTGGCATCTTGAGTTACTTTCACACCACTGTTACATAGCTTCCCTGTTCCTTTTTTATAAATATTTTCATGGTAATTGTTCTGATGTACTTTTTCTATGCTACCTAGACTTTATGAATTTAAGTGCAGTACTAGATCGTCGGCAAGATCCCACAATTTTACAGTTGAAATGTAAACATAATTTCTATGCTAACATTTTTTCTTACTCATTTCTTGCTTGTGGAGTTCTCTTCCAGCTTCATGCTTTCCAGTTTACTTGATAATGATGGAAGTTAAAAAGGGTTCTATCAGATGATTAAAAGGGAGTAGTTTTGTTTTGAAGGTGTTAAAATTGAAATGATACTTTTTGTCACATTAATTTTGTCCCATTTGACAACAGCTCCCAATTTGACCTTATTGAACCGATTACTATTAAGAAAGTCGTAAATTGATCCTTTTTTTACAGCTTATAATTAATGAATATAGCTTAATTAAGATTTGTTGATCATCTAGGAAAATGAAATAATTTTTAAAAATATTATCTTAGGGGTTCATTTACTTTTGCACAGCATTGTATATAACCAGCCAATACTTGTGCATAAAACGCATCTGTTCACATAAGGAAGATTACAATACATTGGACTACTATTCAATCACTTTCTCAATAGGAATTGCCCACTTAACAACTATCAATTATCTATTAGCAAGGCTTCCAAACATGACAGAAATATTCTTCAATTCTCTTAAGTCAATTTAAGAACTTCGCTGAAGTTTTAAGACTTTAAGTTTGGGAGAATAACCCTTTCAAATACTGGGGAGTAAAGTAAAAAGACATATTTGTTTGTACAACGACTGAGCATATGACTTTTAATAAATCCCTTATTTAAATTCAGCCGAGCAGAGGAAAAGGACATGCTTCAAATACGCGTTCAAAAGATTGACCAGCAAAAAAGACAACAAATTTGTGAGTTTATGTTAAATTTTCTTTTGGTCAATGAAAACGTATCTATAAAAAAAAGTTTATCTGAGAGGTGGATATCTTCTTAATCCTCATTTTCCATAGGAAAGGCTCAATAAAAATATAATTATATGTGTATAAATATGTCTTTAAAAGTCACATGTTTTAAGAGTTGTTTAAAATTTTCTCACTGAAATGATATAAAATTAAAAATCAATATTAAATAAATACCATAAAATTTCATGAGTTGTATGTAAAAATTATAAGAATGTAATGGGGTGTGATGTTGTGTTTGTCGATGTGATTTACTCCATTGTTATATGTATTGTAGCAGTTGATAGAGGATTCCTTTTCTCTATTTCTTAATGAAAATGAAATGAATAAAACACACAACAATGAGACCTTCAGACACATGTTGAAATTAATGACAAGAATCGGTATTAATATTTTCATGATGTCAATCACAAAATTGGTATTGTCTGCATTAAAAATGTTCTCAGTGTTATTGCCTCCTTTATTTCTTTAAAAGTTTGTGCTTGTTTCTGCTTGTTCCGAGAATTTAGTTAAGGCAAGCGTTTGAGAATGTTAACTGGATTTTTACAGAGCGATGATGATACTTCTGTGTTGTTCTTTTTTTACTACTGCTACCCAACTCTACTGACCTTACTGTCTTTGCATGTGGTGGAAGGGTCGTTTTTATGATGATGAAGTTTCTGATTTTAGAATAATGAAATATCATCATCATTATCTAGCATCATTGGTGGCCAGGTTGTTTCAGATGATGAAATTTTTATCTTTATTTCCAGGATGATGGAATATCCTTATCATCAATCATCATTTGTGGAAAGATTGTTTTTAGAATGAAGTATCATCATCTTCTGGATTATAACAAGTACCTCTCTTATTTATGAAATTGTATGTTATATTAATTTTTACTGTCTTCATTATGAAATTTTAAATTTATTGTTATGTAGTATTTAAAATTTTATTATTTTTCCAGAAAGCATCTTCAAACATAAAACTATAAGGCTAAAGTACCTAATAATTATTAGATTGCTTAAAATACTTGTTAATTTGTAAAAATTACTGAGTAGATCACATAAAATTTGTAGAATTTGTCACTTTTGTTCAACTATCCAATGACTGCTGACCTCAGGTGACAATACCATCAATCGACACCTGAAAAAAGAAACACTGTAGTTAAGAAATTCTTCTTTTATTTTCTACTACGTTTTTCTAGCTATAAATGTAAGTAGTTTGTTTCAAATTAGATTATGTAAACTTTACATTTTCTAATTATACTCAAATAACTTTTGACAAATGTATATTTTACAAGAGTTTTAAAATGGAGAATTTAAGTTTTGTTTACAAATGTCTCAAAATGGCTGATCATCGATTTTACTGAAAACAAAAAACTGATTCCAATCAACAAATTCAGTTTTAAATACAAAGTATTTTGCAAACTCGGTATGGTAAATTTATTCCTTTACCTTTTAATTAAATCTAAAATGAAAGCTTCAAGAACGACTTTTCATTTTTAAAATTATATAGGTGTTTCAGATCCAGAACAGATAGTCAATTATTCAACGGAATTTCTGAATTCTCTAAAACCTCCCGGACTACTTTCACATAGACTGTAACTTGGGATGAGGTGCTTATAATGTTATCACGGAATCAGGATCCACCAAGACTTTATAATGGCACCAGACTGGTGGTTAAGAAGTTGTTGTCACATAAAATAGAGACTTTGGTTCTTACTTGGTATAAAAATGGCGAATATATCTTTATTCCCAGGATTCCATTTATTCCATCAGTGTCGTATATTCCATTCACATTTAGGAGACTTTCTTTAAATTACAGATATTTTTGTAAATTTTAAAGATTACTGAGTAATTAAAAATTTTATAACAAAGATGCTCACATTATATTCCTGAATTATTTTTACAGATATATCCACCACAGAAAAATATTAGATAAACTTCCATCTGCCATACAAGCTGTCAACACCTTGAATTAACAGGTACCACTGTGATAAAAAAAAAATTCTATTTTAAACGTCAAGCAATATTGGTTTCCAATCAGATTCATTAAACTTTGAATCAGCTAATATTCCTGAAATAAAGTTTAGAAAAGTATATTTTATTTTTAGAACATTTTTTAATATCATTATATTGTAATACTGAATTATATTGTGATGAAAGATGGTGAAAAATGGCGATAAAATCAATAATTTCAGCAATTTCAAAATGGAAACTCTTCAGACTCAATTTAAATTAGTTTTGAAATACAACAAATTACTTTGCTTATTGGAAATATTAAATTTAATTTATTAGCTTGAAATTAACCCTAAAATAAAAGCTTCAAGAAAGATTTTTCAATTTTAAAAATTAATTTTAATTCATCGGTATCTTATATGTGTGGAGGTAAGAACAAAAGGAAGAAAGAAGTGTATAGAGAGAATCAGATTAAGCTGATGAGAACAGATACTACATTTTAATCTTAGTGAAAAGGCCTAGAAGATGAAAAAAATAGGAAAGATAGAAGTGAACAGAGAGAGAGAGAGAGAGAATCAGATTAAGCTGATAAGAACAGATACAAACACTTTGATGTTAATCAAAAGGCATAGAAATAATAAACGCCTCATTTTACAGACACACAGTATGAGACAGTGGAACCCGTATAAGGTAATCATCACAAATCCAGTTACCATTAACTAATCCAACTCAATTTAAATTAGTTTTGAAACAGAGTGAAGTATTTTGTTCAATCGGAATATTAAATTTAATCTATTAGCTTGAAATTAAAACTAAAATGAAAGATTTTTCAATTTTAAAAATTCATTTTAAACCATAGCTTGATAGCTATGGTTTAAAAGGAATTTTTAAGGTAAGAACGAATGGAAGATAGAACTGTAGAGAGAGAACCAAGTTAAGCTGATAAAAACAGATACTACACTTTGATCTTAGTCAAAAGGCGTAGAAGTATGGCGACCATTTCCCGATGCACAGTATCGAACAATAAAACCCGAGTAAGGTAATCACCATAAATCCAGCCACCACAAATAAAATAACATTGTCTACTGAATTATTATAAAATCATTATTAAGAGAAATATTCGTAAGATGGGGATTTGGCTAGAAAGAAAGAAGAGAAGAGAGAAGTGTTGAACATCTTCTGCAAATGCCTCATAAATAATGGTGTATTATTCTGTTTTGATTGCATAGAAAAACAAGACTTTCTCCTCTGAAGGTAAGAGCTCAGGGACTCCAATCAGGAAACTGTGTACGACTCACTTTAATAGGGGGGACTTTCTCCTGTGCCATCTGTTGAGCAGTTTTTAACCCCACAATCACTACTTTCCGCTTATGTTATAACATGGTTGGCAAGACCAGATCCTACACTGGTCATAACTGGCACCGGTCAGCTGATGGTTATTTGTTGACCGCTTCATTTCTTCACCCACTCACTCTGTCCCACATTGTGCTTCATTAATTATGGTGCAATAAATGAACATCGAATTTCCGTCCGCACTTTAAGCGCTGAATCGCGTTGAGAAGAGAAACATGCTAATGAGAAACAAAAGACAAAGATACTTCCGCTGGTGAAAATGCAAATTATAAAATAAATCACAAAGAAAGTAGCTGTGTTAATTTTGAATGCTTTTTATTTATATTTTATAAATGTTGATACACAAAACGCTTTCTGTGGAATGTAATGACAATAAATCTTCTGTTTCTAAACTTAGATCGGGCTAGCTATTACAACAAAGAATGCTGTCAGGCTGGAATTCCAGTCCACAATTCACTTGGCTGCAATTCTCTTTAGCAACAAGACTTGTCTGCATTCTCTCCAGCACCAATTCTCTTCATCAGTAATTCTCTTATCTGCAAGTCCCTTTAGCATCAATTCTCTTTGGCAACAAGACTTGTATGCAATTTTTTGTCTTCGATTCTCTCCTACATCAATTGAACTCAGAACTCTTTGGGTCTGGAACTAACCAACGTCTTTATCCACTGGGCCATATGTCCTTGAGGACAGTCTCACCAGAAGCTGGCATGAATTTCAAACCATCTGACATTCCTACACCAATGCAGAGGCCTACAACTCATTCCTTCAGGCTTGGCAACAAGACTCCCTACCAATTCAAGGATTACACCGGTAGACAAAATAATGGGTTTGGTTCAAAACCTCTATCACATAAAGAAGGCCGGAGCATACAATGGCCAAAACATTGCAAATATGGCAATAAAGATGAGGATAACAGTCCAAATAATGTAAATAATTCAAGTAATCATAATACCTCATCTCAGAGATATAGACAGAAATAGATTTTTTTATATGAAAAAGTGACATAATGAAAATAATTATTTAAAAAATTGTCATGAATTAATGTTTAGATAACATAAAATAATATAAAAATATGTAACATAAGATGTTAATGGCTAATAAATTTTTGTTGATATGGTATACTAAATGCACAAAACAATCAAATTTTCAGGATTTTTATGTATATTTAATGAATTAAGTTTGAAAAAGTGATACATTGAAATGAATATTTAAAAAAAAGATCCTTAACTTTTATAAAGAGAATAACAAGCAAACCCGTTGTCAAATAAAATTAATAGCATTAGCTGAGTTTTCTGAAAGTACCTCAAGATTAGCTGAATACTGGTCCCAGCCTACTAGAATTTTTGTAGATACTGAAAATGAATTGCAACTTCTTAATGAGTCACCATCAATGATTGTTGAATCACCAAACAAACGTGAAAAACTTTATAAACAAACCAGTTATGAGGAATAAAAAGTCTTCCTTGTCAAATAAGCACTTTTCAATTTTTAAAAATAATTTACTCTTCATTATAAATTTATTTCTAAAATTAAGTGCTTACACAATATATAGTGAGTTTGTTGACCACTGTATATGACATTGTTATAGATAAATCCCAAATTTTGAATTTGCATGTGAGGATGTTACCCTCTTTATTGGTCCCTCCCCGAAAAAAAATTTGTATCTCTTTATGAAATTTGAAAATCAACTAACAAACCATTCACCTTATTTCAGCGGTCCTTTTTCGAGCCATTGTATTTTTTTAGAAAGGTTAAAGGACAATAAAATGAATTAAAATCTTGTGTAATTAAATAATGTCTTAGTTTCAGTGCCTTTTTTAATTAGTCATTCACAGCAGATTGGGTTTGCTCGTAATTATTCATTTTTATAGGATAATATTTTGACGCCCGTTCAAGAACTTCAAAAGGACCTGTATATATGGTGCTTCTAATGGCTTATGGATTCTGGCTCTTCTAATTTAAAATTTGCTGCAAATTTAAAAGTTTGTCACATATATACATTCTGTATATCGGTATATTTATTAGGAAAATTGTCAAAGTTAATATTGTTTGTGTAGCCCTTTAGTGAACTCCTGGGTTAAATTTGTATCACTAGTATTCTCTCAAGTGTGTTTATACACATGTTGTTCGAGTTGTTTATTTTGAGAAAATTTGAATCCACAGATTTCACATTTGAAACGTTTATTTCCAGTGTATGATAACATGTTGTTTGAGATTTTCATAAAGGAAGCACTTAAATTCACAGATTTCACAGTGAAAATGTTTCTCTCAAGTGTGTCTTAACAGCTGTTTTTGAGATTTTCTTTTCGGTTAGATTGAAATGCACAGATTTCACAGTGGAATGATTTCTCTCCAAAGTGCGAAAACGTGTGCTTTGAGAGCTGTATTAGGGGTGCAATTAAATTCACAGGTTTCACTGTGAAATTGATTCTCTCCAATGTGTCAACATATATAACTTGAGATTTGTTTTGTTTTTTTGAAAACTTAAATCCACAGATTTCATAATGGAATGTGTTGTTTGAGATGTCCACTCTCAAAACATTTCAATCCACAGATTTCACAGCAGAAACGTTTCTTTCCACTGTGTGTTAACATGTTTTTTCTCATATCTGTATCACTTAAATTCACCGATTTCACAGTAGAAAAGTTTCTTTCCAGTGTATGTTAATATGTGCCTTTTGAGGTTTGATTTTTTGGGAACACTTCAATCCACAGATGAGACATTGTGATATTTTCTCACACGTGTGTTAGTAAGAGTTTTTGAGATTTCTGTTATGGCAAAATTTCAATCCACATATTTCACAACAGAATCGTTTGTCTCCAGTGTGTCTTACAATGTGTTTTTGAGATCTGACTTTAGGGAACACTTATATTCGCAGATTTCACTGTTGAGTCATTTCTAGCCACTGTGTGTTAACATCCACAGATTTCACAGTAGATTTCTTTCTTGTCACTGTGATTTTTCATATTTGTTTTGAGATTTGAATTCATACAAAATGTAACGCCACACTTTCATCGGCAATTGTTTATCCCGTAGGCATGTATTTTTTATTTCTGTCTTGTGTAGACATAAAGTTAACTAATAATCTCCGAATTACACAGTGTAAGAATGCCAACTTTCTCATGAATATTCAATCATGGTGTAGGTACTCTCAAACATGCAAACTGAAAAAGCAAAATATATTAACTGAGCACACACTGAGAAAACACACTACACAAGGTTATGAAATAGGTTTATAATAAATCAATTTTCAAGTATTTTCTTAAAGCTGCACCCAAAATTTAAAAAAATGCACCATTATACTCTATGTTGATCAAACAAAATCTATTTGGTCATCTGATATCAAGAAGTTTCAGAAATGTATTTTTTATTTTTACAACATTTTAATATTTTATATTGTGATGAATTATGGTGATAAAAAATGGCTAAAAAAGGTGCTAAAATAAAAAAATCAGCAATTTTAAAAATGAAATCCAATTAATTTAAATTAGTTTTGAAATAGAGCAACGTATTTTGCTTAATCTAAATATTAAATTAAATCTACCATCTTGAAATTAAAACTAAATTAAAAGGTTCAAGAAAGATTTTTCAAGTTTAAAAATTTATTTGATTCATAGCTATGAAGAATTTATGGAGGTAAGAATGAATGGAAGTTAGAACTGTAGAGAGAGAATCAGATGAAGCTGATAAGAAAAAAAAATACTACACTTTGATTTAGTGAAAAGACCTAGAAGATGTAAGAAAGATGGAAAGATAGAAGTGAAGGTAGAGAATCAGATTAAGCTAAGAACAGATACTACACTTTGATCATAGTCAAAATGCCAAGATGAAAGAAAGAAGATAAAACTGGAGAGAGAATAAGATGAAACTGGTAAGAACAGATACTACACTTTGATCTTTGTCAAAAGGCTTAGAAGATGAAAGGAAGGAAGGAAAGATACAAGTGAAGAGAGATAATCAGATTAAACTGATAAGAACAGATGCTAGAAACATGGTGTCCATTTCCAGATGCACGGTATTGAATGATGGAATCCAAATAAGGTAATTACCAAAAATCCAGTCATTATAAATAAAATTACTTCATCTACTGAATTATATTAAAATTATTAAGAGAAATAATTATAAGATGGAGATTTGGCTAGAAAGAAAGAATAGATAATAGAAGTGTTTAACATCTGCCGATGTCAGCAATGTTCTAAGGATGGATGAATTGTAGACTTAAAGATATGTATGATTATTTCTGGAGAGAAAAATTGTCACACCCCTAGACAGCGGTAATCAATAATTTATATGTGTCATCAGCAACCAATAATCTACACCTGTTGTCAGCCCTAGACAGCGGTAATGAATGATCTACCCGTTGTCGGCCCTAGACAGCAGTAACCATTTAGTTGGCTCTTCACTCATTATTGCATGACTCATTTTGTTGTTGGTATCATGTTGGTGGTACTGTTCCAGTCAACTAAGTTTTTGTCCTTTCTTCCACAGTTGATTCCTCAGGTTCAAAGAGGAGACGGATGTAGGTACAGGTTGTGTTGATTTACTCTCCAATGATTTAACAGGCTGTGGAAGAGGTAGAAGTAGCATAATTATAACTTTTCTACTTGTTCAGTGAGGAAAATAGGATCTCGTCTGAAGCATAAGGTATGATCTTTTCATTTTTGTAATGTATTTTAAACCATAGGTAACTTGAATCTGTGGAAATAAGAATGAAGGGAAGATAGAAATAGAGAAAGAGAATCAGGTTAAGCTGATAGAAACAGAATAACAACTGACCTCTCTTCCAGATCCATATTATCAGATGAAGAAATATGCATAACTTAATCAACAAAATTCCATGGACCATAAATAAAATGATGTTGCCTACTGAATTATTTTTAACTTATTCAGAGAAAAGTTTGTAAGATTGGAATTTGGCTAGAAAAAACGAAGGGAAGATAGAAATGTTTAACATCATCTGCCAATACCTCATGAATAATTGTCTATTCCATTTGGATTGTGTAGAAAAACAAAAGACATTCTACTGTAAAGGTAAGGGATCTGTGACTGCAATCGCTATCAGAAAGTTGTTTAATGACTCAAAATTAGACAGAGGGATTCTCTCCTGGGTCATCTGGTGAGTGATTTTTTACACCACCAATGCTACTTTTTCTTGCAGACTGATCAACAAATTACTGTGTTTGAAATTGTTTAGAAGAGCAGGAATATTGAAATAGGACTGATGCTTTTTGCTTAAAACATGGCGAGTGAGAGTGAGGTACCAAATGTTTCATTCATGTATAGATGTGCTTGTTTTGTTATATTTAGTACAAATGTCACAGTACATGAAGTTCTCATCTAAAAAGCATAGCCATTTGTATTTTGTGAGCCACAACTGGAAAAAAGTTTGCTTTCATTTGGAAGAAGATGAAGAGGATTGAAACTCTGCCACAGATGACTCCTCAGGCTCAGTCAAAGAGGAGACAGATGTAGGTACACATTGTGTTGAGCTGCTCTGAAAGTGAATTTGTTCAAATGTCTGTAAAGCAAAAGGATTTAACTCAGGGAAAAGGAAAGTTAGGGATACTCTCTCTCACTCATAGAAACAATTCAACTGTAATTGACAAGTTGTGGTAAAGATCAAAGAGGAAGATGGAATAGGATGTATTGAGAATATATGTTTAATGTCCAGGAATTAGACAAAAATAAATAAATTCCCTTATTTTGAAAAGTAACATTTTTTTAAACAAAATATATGTTTTTAGTGACAATCTACCATGACTGAAAATGCAGATCCATAAATGTCATAAGAATACGGTTTCTCTCCAGTATCCCTACGTTGTCAGATTTATCCATGTCTTTCTGCAAGAGTTTAGGTTTACTATTAGATTAAAACAAATGTTGGCATACTTCAACGAGTTCAGGTGCTTCAAATAAAAAAGAATGAACAAATTGTCTCTTGGGGCAAAATTGTTCTATACTTTCCCATGATGCACTAAAAAGAATTTCGACTGATTTAGGAAATAAATGTGCACTAAGATAGGGTTTCTGTACACTGTGTATTCACATAAGTCACCAAAACTGATTTGTCTGAAAATACATACAAACATCACAAGAACATTTTTCTCTGTGTATATATAAATAGGTAAAAATCATCCATGTAAATGGAGAACAGCAAAATCCACAATATTATAGTTTTGCCAATGTGTATATAATTATGATAGATGAAATTTGGCTTCAATGAAATTGTGTATCAATAAAATCACAAGAATATGCTTTCTTTCATGTGTGTGTACACGTATGTGCCACTAAATATGAATTCTATGAAAATGCAGATCAACAAACTACACAAGAATATGCTTTCTATCCAAAATGTGTATGCATATGTTTCACTAGACTCGGCCTCAATGAAAATGCAGATCCACAAACTTCACAAGAATATGGTTTCTCTCCAGTGTGTGTACGCATATGAATTAGCATAGTTGACTTACGGGAAAATACATATCCACAAACCTCACATGGATATGATTTCTCTCCAGTGTGTGTGCCCATATGCCTGACCATATTTTGCTTCTGTGAAAATACAGATCCACAAACATCACAAGAATAACGTTTTTCTCCAGTGTGTGTACTCATATGCCTCACTAAATGTGACTTTTGTGAAAATGCAGATCCACAAACTTCACAAGAATATGGTTTGTCTCCCGTGTGTGCATGCATATGTTTCACTAAATTAAATTTCTGTGAAAATGCAGTTCCACAAACTTCACAAGTGTATGGCTTTTCGCCAGTGTGTGTATGCATATGTGTCACTAAATTAGACTTTGATGAAAATGTAAATCCACAAACTTCACAAGAATATGGTTTCTCTCCAGTGTGTGTACGCATATGTAGCACTAAATGAGACTTCTGTGAAAATGCAGATCCACAAACTTCACAGGAATGTGGTTTCTCACCAGTGTGTGCATGCATGTGTGTCACTAAATTTGACTTTACTGAAAATGCTAATTCACAAACTTCACAAGAATAAGGTTTCTCTCCAGTGTGTGTACGCATATGTACCACTAAAGAAGACTTCTGTGAAAATGCAGATCCACAAACTTCACAAGAATATTTCTCTGCAGTCTGTGTCCGCATATACTTATCCATATTTGTCTTCCCTGAAACTGCAGATCCAGCAATTTCACACGAATATGGTCTCACTCCAGTGTGTCTACGCATATGTTTGACCATTGCTGACTTGGAAGAATAGGTAGATCCACAAATTTCACAAGAACATAATTTCTTTGTAATATGTTTTTCCATGCAGCCTATTATGTCTGAATTCACAACAGTTTAGTAGCTGTTATATAAATATGTCCTGCCGTTCCTGCTTATTCATACATAAGAAAAAATGTGTTTTTGTAGAAAGATAAACCACACATTTCAAAGTACATTATTTCTTACAGAGGTGAAGTTCATTATGATGATTTGACCATGTTGATCCATGATTTCACATGAACCATGTAGCATATATTTGTCTGTGTTTTCATGGTCAGTGCAATGTCCTTTCCTCATAAAATTCTCAATAATAACCACTGCGGTTTTGTTCAGCGAAATCATCTGTGAAGGAAAAAGACATAGATGATATATTAATAAAGGCAGAAAATATTATATGAAAGTAGCCTATATTATCAAAGATACATGTAATTATTATTTCAATAATGCAGCAGCAGCCACCATCAGTGAAGATAAAACCTTTTACAGTGAATCAAGTTTGCGTCACCATCATGTCATATCTTATGAAATATATATGATTAAAATGAGAACATTGTCAATTCAGAAACAATTGAAATATGGATCTTGAAAAACATCTGTTGGTTTTTTAAGTTTTTTTTTACCTTTTCATGGATTAATGTCACTAGCAATATGATTCCATAGTCAACAACACCTGGTGTGAGATTATCTGCTGCAGGAATCTCTGCCCAAGAAAAGAAAACATCATTTTCATCAGTGCCAAGGAAAAGAGATCTTTTATTAATATTACCTACAATTTATTAAAGGAAGAGTTAACAATTGAAGAAAAATACACAGGAACAATGAAATAATTTCTACAATTAATGTATTATTTTCCACTTGATTTAATGTGAAAAAAAACGATTTCATTTAAGAATAGGAACGTGTGGAAATTAAGAACACAAAAAATTGATAAAAACACTGATAGTAAGACAGGAATGAGAGAAAAGTAATCTGAAGTGAAAAGTAATGTAAAGGAAGATTAATTTACTGGGATTTCGACCACTATGAGTCATTAATGCTGAAGCTGAAATTTGAAGAAAGTACATTATTTCTGTAGATATAGTAGATATTATCAGTCTATATTTCTGAGATGAGGTATTGTGCCGATTTACACTATTTTTACCTTTCAGGTTGTTGTTCTCAATTTTATTGCCATATTCACAATGCTTCAGCCATTGTATGCACAGGCCATCTTCAGGTGATATACACTGGAATTTCAAACTAAAGCTTATATTTAGTCCACTAAAACAAAACAGAATATACAAGAAACCTGAAGACGTCATTAGAAATATAGTAACAAAGATAATGAAAACAGAAGAAAAACGGTCGACTTCCCATCTAAGATGGTATTCTGCTCAGGACAATTGTGAGTTGCCAATACTCTGTGTGCGACCATCGGTGGATAGAACTGAGTCATTAATAGGAAAGTCATTATCAGATATCTGAAAAGCCGCCCACTTCATAGAAGTAATCAAAGATGCTCCCATTCCAAACAACTAGATGGTTAACTTGGATGTGATGAGTTTGTTCACCAAGGTACCCACAGAGAAGGCACTCTTGATAGTCAGGGATAGACTGGCCTCAGACTCAACTCTAGGAGAATGGACCAATATACCAATAAACCCTATGGAGTTACTGATTTTCTGTAAACAAACAACACACTTCAGAATGGGATCCGACATCTATTGACAGGATGATGGCTTAGCAATGGGCTTGCCATTATTACCAGCAATGGCAAATATATACATGAAATACTTCAATAGAATCCATATCACTAAAGACAACCCTATGACTGAGATACGTAGATGACATTCGATGACTTTCATATTCCAGCTGCTCCAGGAAGAGATCCAGCTACTACTGGACCATATGATCTCAGTAAGAACATAGATACAATTCACAATGAAGGATGAAAATGACAACTCACATTCCTGGATGGACTAAAATCTCAAACAAAGCATGGGTTCAAGACATCCTTACGCCACAAGCCAACATTCACTGAACAATACCTAAATTTCAACTCCCATCACCCATACAGTGTAAAGAAAAGATTGTCTGCTGCTTACAACATTGAGCAAAAGTCATACATGGCAACCCAGAGACATATAATCAATTTATTAAAATTTTTAAGTTTCAAAACTTTGAATAGATGATGTGAAAAACATGTTGAGACATAAACATTCAATAACATATTGCAGACAAACAAATTTCTCTGTGAAAGAAGAAAAAATCTTACAAGTTGAGACCGTTTAATAATAATGTCATGTATAGACTTTCATACAAGGAAAAATGGGAATGTCTAAATTAAAATAAATTTAAACTTATTTTAAAAATCTTTGTGCGAAACAACTTATATTAAGCTTTTCCATTTTTGATTCATAAATACAGTTTCTACTTAATCACAATATCACTTAAAAGAAAGGAAGTAATGCAGAATTTTAAAAGATTTTTAATTATAAATTATTCTAATTAAAATTTAAAAAAGGGAATAATTCTGGTAAAAATTCATCATTCATTAAAAAAAAAAATTGTGTCTTTAATATATTTTATTTATAAAACCAATTAAAAGCTAATTAAATAGTGTCATAGTTGTGTTACATTCGGTGCAGATTTTCACAAAAACAGTAGTATTTTGAAAAAAAATTGGATAATATACATTTTCCAAGGAGTCCTACCTTTAACTATAAACAAGAATATTGGGGGTAAGTGTTGGATATCACAATGCTTCATTAAAATCCACCAATTTGATATTTGCAACAATTTTTAAATCAATGTTTTTCAGCTGAAAAAGGTAATCAAAATCTAATATTATTGGAGACACCGGCTAAAATTCTAATGTTAAATATTATGTGAGAAAGCGAGATTTTTAACCAAAATTTTGAACATGTTGAAAAGGATTAAAAAATGTTTTAAAATAATTTGGTCTTTCCTTTTCATATTAACAAACATTTTGACAAGAAAACCTTTTTTTCATTACATTTGGGGCATTTTTTCATCATGGTATGCTGTTATTTTCAGTGGATGTACTACAGCACAATGAAAGAACTTGATAAAAACAAAGTTTTCTTGCCAAAATGCTTATGTTATGAGAAACTGTTTTAATTTTTAAAAATTAATTTTAAAACTTAGGTATAAAAAATTTATACTGAATTACTGGAGGGAAGTAGGTATCTCTACTTTTTCGCAGGAAAAACAGCATTGCATGATGAAAAAGGCACTGAACTTAATGAAAGCAAAGTTTTATTGCCAAAATGCTTATGGTATGTGGAACCGTTTTAATTTTTAAAAATTCACTTTAAACCTTACTGGAGGTACCTGAATATGTTTTAAATAGATACCTCAGCTTTTTTGTGGGTAAAACAACATAGCATGATGGAAAAATGTACCTAAATATATTTTAAATAGGGACCTTTATTCAATTTAATTTATTTCACAAAAAACAGCATAGCATGATGGAAAAGGCCTCAAACTCAATAAAAACGAAATTTTGTCATCAAAATGTTTATGTTATTATTAAGAGAAATGACCAAAGTATTTTTAATATTCTTTGAAATTTTTTACTTCTTTCTAGCATGTTCAAAATTATGGTTAAAAATTTTGTTTTGTTTACGTCATCGGCTGAACCAAAGATAAAGGTTATTTTTTTTGCACTTTTTCTGGTGAAAAACATATTGACTTGAAAAAAAATATCAAATAATTATCGGATTTTAATGAAATTTTCAGGACGTATTCAGAAATGAATGAAATTATTTTTGAATTTTTGTTTAAAAGACCTTGTTCAAAATTTTTTTTTTTACTGATTTTACAACCCACTTCCTTAATTTCATAAAATTTTGAGAAAATTAAACTTTTATGAGGAGGATTTTTTATTAGTTAAAACCAAGGCTTCATCAATTCTTGTTTGAAAAAAGTTACCTCATCCACCGAAAATCTGCTCAGAATTGTTAAATAATAAATGCAATAAAACTATGACATTATTTAATTAGAAAAACTTTTAATTACTTTGATAAATAAGATTTATTAAGGACACTATTGTCTTAAGAAGAAATTTTAATTAAATAATTTATAATATTAAAAAATCGTTTAAAATTCTGTATTGCTTCAAGCCTGCAGTTTGGTGATATTGTTAAGTGAAAAAAACATTTATGAATCAAAAATTGAAAAGCTCATAAAAGTCGTTTGTACCCAAATATGTTTTTAAAAATTAAAAAAAGAATAGGGTATAAACGTTACTAATTTCTACCTATGGGAAGCTATACATGATATAATCCTTAAAAAGATTATGTAATTTAAGTGTTTCTGACGCATTGCAATTTTTTCACTTTCCTTATTCAGTCCTGTTTCATCATTAACTTCTTTGCAGATCATCCTTTCAAAATTTCAAAGTTTTACTTTTTTTAATTACTATCACACTAAATATTTTTATTTCATGTATTTACTTTAGTTTGAGTCATACTTTAATTAATATTTTGCTTAAGTTAGTAAACTTAAGAACCTAGAGATACAACGCAAATTTCATAAAGCATCTTGAAACTTAACTAAGAGTTAATAAAATATTAAATAATTACTGCAAATATGTTAATTTAAAAAAAAAGTGTTCACTCAAATTTCATAAATTTATGTCAATTCTGGTCATCCATAAGAGCTGTCATCACCTCAGATCTTATCGATACGTCTATGAAGATCAAAGAAAATCAGGACCTATCATTAAAAATGTTGTATATTACTTTTTATACTATAAGTAATACTTAGTTCAAATCAGATTAAGTTAACTTTAAATTTTCTAAAAAATCGAGCATATATTTGACATTCCAATCTAAATTCGAAATACACCCGAATATTTTACTTACTGGAAATAATAAATTTTTAGCTTTCAATTAAAGCTAAAATGAAATCTTCAAGAATGCGTTTTCATTTTTTTTTTACATTCACTTTTCTAACCTTTATTCTAAGTGGAGGTACCTAAAAGGGTAGAACGGTGCGAGAACAGAGGAACCGGCGAGATGTCGACTGTTGAAGAAGTTTGTATTTCTTTCGAAAGTCTTGTTCGCCATTACAAAACTCGTGGTTTCTTCAACGTGAAACTAAACATAAACAGTTTTCTATAAACCTTGTCAGATATAAAAACAATAATTTAAATTGATAGAGAAAGAATTTCACATGTGCTTAGCTTACCACTTTCTTTCTTGCCACACAGCTGCTGCTACAATGACGCATGCGCTTTAAGGAGGCGGTGTAAAGCGGTGTACGTTTCCTTGTCATAATAATTTAATAAGACATTACGGAGAATATGTATTTTCTGAACACAAACAGACAACAGAACAAAGGAATTACTATAACCGATGTCAAACAAGAATTTGTTCCTTCTAAAAATAGTCTAGGAACAGACAATATGTCAAAACATTCTTTATATCGCAAACTGTTTTTTTTTCTGATTTTATGTAAACTTTTAATTGACGAAAAATGAAAACAACAAAATTAAAAACCTCTTTAAAATCCAATATTTATCCAAGAGATTTGTTTAAAAATTTAGTAAATTTAATAATTAATTAACAAAGCTTGGTATAGCGAAAATAACGTATTTGTTGACTTTCTTCAGTTCTGTCTTCAACAAAGCCAGCAAAATGTTAAACTTAGCATTTCTTTGAATTCCACCAAAAAAAAAAAACCCATTGTTGATTAAACTTCGTCTTTTACCAATTATTTTATCTGTTTTCTTCATTTTCTCTGATTTTTTTCCATATAATTCTTTCTTTTGATAGCAATATACAAGTCTCGAATCACTGCAGACATTCTGATTTCTTACCAACGTTAATTTTCTTAAAACCAATTGATTGTCATAATTCAACCATAAATAAATATATATGGACTAAAAAAATCAATCGATTTAAGAAATAAAATAAGAAACTAAATTCACTTTATCACTTTCAAATAATTTTAAGTTTTTATTTATGTTATGGCTTCTTAACATTAACAATGAAGGGCATTGGGAAATGAATTTTTAAAACGTAACCAAAGCATTCTATGTTTTCCGAATAATAAATAAACTGTTTCTAAATAGCGATATTAAAATAATTTTACTAACCAAAAACAGGAATCAAGCAAGGCCCATCATAACAATGTATTATTTCAATTTTTGTTTTTTTAGGGGTATGTTGTTTTATTGATTTGTTGTTGATGTCTTTTACTGTTCTGTTTTGTGATTTATGTTTTTTACTTCCTCTTATTGTCATGAAAGAATAATAAATTAGGGAGTTGGGCGGAAGAATAGCTTATAGGTATGTCCCCCTTCTCCTGTTTAAAGTCTGTGTATATGTTTTTTCAAATCTGACATTAAATAAGGGCGGTTTTTTTTTATCATCATCATCATCATCATCATCATCATCAATAATAATAATAATAGTTGTTGTTGTTGTTGTTATTACTACTACTACTACTACTACTACTACTACTACTACTACTACTACTACAAAAAATATTTACTTGCATTTTTTTGGTGCAATTTTGAAATTCATTCTTTTGTTGTTCGTAACAAGAATCTTTTTTTTGTTGTCCTTCAGTTTCATCAATTTTTAATTGTTAAAAAAAGGCTTCATTGGTTGCAGTCAAAATTATGGCATGAAGCAGGTAAGAAAGAAAAAAAATAAACTCCAAAATATAATTTAACCAGTTTTTGATTAATTTCCATTCTAAACATTTTTAATGTCATAATTTTTATAATTTTTAAAGCTTTGATTACATAATGTGAAAATAATTTATTTTTAAGCATAAAGAAATTCAATTTCTAGATTTTAGCCCGTTTGATCCCCCGTATTTTTTATCATTTCATAAAAGATTATTGTCATTAACCTTTGACGAAACATTATGGGTTACGGCGCGTAAATATACGTTATTTGCGGTATATCGTAACAAGCAAAAAGTAAGCAATTTTTTTTTCACAATACAATGTATTGTGAAAAAAAACTGCTTCCTTTTTGCTTACTAAATTTAATAATCAATTCGCAATACTGGGTAATAATGTATTGATACATATTACCCAGTATTGCGAATTGATTATTAAATTTACGAAGTTTCTTTGAAACAAATCACTTGAATAAATATTAAATTTTTCAGAGGTTTTTAATTTTGTTGTTTTCATTTTTCGTCAATAATGAAAGTTCATATAAGATCAGAAAAACAGATTGCGAAATGTTTTGACATATTGTCTGTACCTAGAGACTATTTTTGATAAGGAACAAATTCTTCTCTGACACCGATTATTGTAATCACTTTGTTTCTGTTGTCTGTGTTCAAAAAATACATCCGTTCTCTTTTCAAATCCTTTCTTAATTGCTGTTCATTTGAAAATAGGAAGTTTTATTGATGGAGCTTGAGAAAGATATATCAAGTCCAACAACAGCACCCACATAATCATAAATTGTCTTTGTATGAAATTTTTATTCGCCCTGAAGAAGAGGTAAGTTAGACGAAACTTTACGGTCTTTCTAAAAGCCCCCACCCCACCATCGCCAGCAAAAGAAACGCAATTTTTTTGTAAAACTGAATTCTAGCACATTCAAAATTTACCATTAGCTAATATGCGCCTTTGTATGTGAAATGTATTCGCACCCCCTCCAAAAAAAAAACAACAGCATAGCATGATGAATAAGGCTCTAAACTTAAAAAAAAAACAAAGTTTTATCGTGAAAAGGTTTAGCAAAGACAACAGTACTTTTTGATTATTTTTTAAAAAATTTTATTCTTTTCTAGTACGTTTGAAATTTTCGTTTAAAATCTTTTTTTAGGTCAAAGGTTGCGTAATATTTAGCGCGTTTTTTTCAATTGTAAAACACATCAATTTGGAAATTCTTGCAAATAACAAATAATTTCAGAACCTTTTCAAAAATGAATAAAATTGTTTTAGAAATGTTTGCTTTTAGAAAATCATGGGAAAATATTTTTTTTACATCTGTTGCAATCCACTTACTTAATTTTATGAAAACTCGAATATGTGCATCTTTGTAAAATTTTTAATTAAATTCAGAAGACTTTGAAGAATATAAATAATTGACATTTTTGTAAATCGAAGAGCGTTTCTACCCAAACTTTAGCCCTGAATTGTAAAATACAAAACCCAATAAAATTAAACCATTATTTAATTAAAATAACTTTTAGAGTCATTAAAATAACTTTTAGAGCCATTAAAAAAGCTTTTAATGGCTTTTCTGAATAATATGGATTAAGGACATTATTGCCTGAAGCCAAAATATTTTTTCGATGAAAAATCAATTTTTACAAGAATTGTTTTCTTTTCTTTCAATTTTAAATACAAAATATGATAAAGTTGTTAAATATTAAAAATTAAGTTTGAATATGAGTATCTCTGGAAATGCTCTTATTAAAAGATCTATTTTTACAATAATTTTTTAATATGCCAACAAAATGTATTAAAAACGTTTCCGGCAAAACTACGGAGGTACAATTCAGAAATAAGGTCCCGTGTTTTAAGAGATGTTTCTATAGAGAGCAAGGATCCAGTCTTATAAATTGCGTTGATTTCGTGTCAAATTCTCTGACTGACCAACCATCATCGTCGCATTTTCAAAATTTTCAATTTTCTTTTCTTTTTTTTTACATATTATTAATAAATATTTTAAAATATTTTCTTTTCATTTTTTAATATAAACAATTTTTACTTTTTTAGTGAGAGCTATACTGCAATAATTAATGTTTTCTTTTTTAGATTCAATTTTAGGGCTAAAACAGTGCAGGCATTGGACATATGTTCATTAAAAAAGTACTTAATAATCAATAAAATATTAGATTTTTAAAAGTATTTAATTTTCAAGAATTACTTTATAGCTAAATAAGCTGATTCAGTTAAAATTCGAAAATACTGTCAGTTCTGCCCTTCCATCTGATAAATTGCCCTGACGTTAGTTGTCGATACATTGACCTAAACTCCAATTACCATCTCCAAAACCCAGGTTTGACATGCTTCTCTTATTTCCAACTAAATGCTTTCTGCTAAAAAATTAAGTAATCTTTGTTTCAAATTACATTAAGTATACTTTACATTTTCTGATTTTCCTAAAATAAATTATGAAAAAAGTATAATTGAATTTTACAAGATTTTAAACGTAGAATTTCACTTTCAGTAACAAATTTTTCAAAAATGTTTTACATGATCGATTTTATGTAAATTTTGCTGATTAAAAAAAAACGAGATTTTAACTAAAATTTCCAACGTGCTTAAAAGCATTAAAATTTTTAAAAAATACTTTGGTCTTTTCTCTTAATAATGACATAAACATTTACACAATAAAAATTGTTTAATCAACTTTGGGGCCTTTTTTTTTTCATCAGGGTATGCTCTTTTTTAGTGAAGTATTAAACATATCTATGAAAAACACATGGATTTTGAAATTCTTGTAAAAATCACAAATTGTTGGATTTTAACGAATCTTTCAGAATTATTCACAAATGAATGGAATTATTTTAGATATGTTTTTTACGAAAGACATTGTAAAGATAGTTTTTTACATCTGTTAACCACCACCTTTTACTTAATTTTACGAAACCTCAAGAAATTCTGCGTTTTGCCATTTTATGATTATATTATTTAAAAGAAGACTTTGAAAATTTTCTTTGCAAAATCGAAATATATAGCTTCCTGAAATTCATCTCTGAACTGTAAAATACAAACTTCAACAGAACTAAAACAATATTTAAATATAAAAGTTTTTAATGGCTTTTATGAATAATATTTGTTAATGACACTTTCGTCTGAAGCCAAAATATTTTTCCAATGGAAAATGAATTTTTACAAGAATTTTCTTTTTTTTTAAATTTAAAATAATGTGATAAAGTTGTTGAATATTTTAAAATTAAGTTTGAATTTTTGCCCTTTAGGAAATTCTAAGTAGATTTATTTTTACAGATTAAAATTTGAAAGCTGCAGCACATAGGTATTTAATTCACTCTGCGACACGTAGGTATTTAAAAAATATTTTTGAATATGCAAAAAATGAATGAAAAAAGTTTTTTCTAAAAGTATGAATGTACACTTCAGGCATTACAGTCATGTGTTTAAAAGTTGTTTGCCCTGACACGCCTCAGAATATTTTTTGTTTTCCTTCTGGCTAGCATGTGTTAAATTCTCTGACTGTCCACCATCGTCGCATTTTGAAAATTTTTAATTTTCTTTTTACATCATATTTCACTAAATATTTTAATTTTATTTTTTGGTAAATTGACAGATAATGCCACAGTGACAAATTTTGAAAAAAGTATCATTCCTGGTGTAAAAACCTTGATTATTCCAAAAATAACATTTAAAATTGGGGGAAATGGTGATAGTCTACTCCAGATGTGGTGCTGCTAATCACTTGGATAGAAATTGTTTGAGTCCATTTGATGTTGTTCTTCCCCCCACACTGATCCCAGTCCGCTGTGGCAAGTAACGCCTATGTTAGGGTGCCACAGTGTTCCCATTGTCCCAAAGGCAAAGATAATGCATAAACTTCGTAAAGGCACCCTGGAGATGCATCAATTAATTCATCCTCTTATGAAGACAACAAAGTTTTAAAGGAATATAAGTCATTTCCTTTGCTTTCTCGACAGAATTTGCATTAGAGTTGATTTCTATCTGAATTAATTGTATTATGTGTTAGATTTTAAAAAAATAATTCATCATTCTTTCTACCTTCATTTTTTGTATTTAAAAGTCTAGTTGATAACAAATCTTTTTCAATTAACAAAATACATATTTTTGTTTAATCAACATATAGTGTAATCGTGCAATTTTTAAAGTTTTAGGAACAGCTTTAAGAATTGATTTGAAAATGCATTTTTTATAAATCTATTTCATGACACTACATAGTGTGATTTCTTACACCATTGCTCAGTTAAGATATTTTTCTTTTTTCAGTTAGCATCTGTGAGATGACCTGAAACCATAATGAATATGCAAGAGGAAGATGGCATTCTGACACTGTTGAATTGGTGGATTAATAGTTAACTTTATGTCTACAAAAGAGAGACATCAGAAAACATGAATATGGAAGAAAGCATTTCCTATAAAATCTGTGGTGTTTCATTTGACATGAATTCAAATCTCAAAACAAAAATGAAAACTCATAGTGACCAGAAAGATTTTCACTGTGGAATCTGTGGATGGAAGAGTTCTCACAATTCCCGTCTCAACACACATATGTTAACACACACAGAAGAGAAAGGATTTCACTGTGCAATCTGTGGATTGCAGTGTTCAGACCATTCAATTCTCAAAAAACACATGTTAACACACACTAGAGAGAAAAATTTTCACTGTGAAATCTGTGGATTTATGTCTTCCCAAAAGTCAAATCTAAAAATGCACCTTTTAACACACACTCGAGAGAAACCTTTCCACTGTGAAATCTGTGGATTTAAGTCTTCTCAAAAGTCACATGTCAAAGTACACATGTTAACACACACAGGAGAGAAACCATTCCACTGTGAAATCTGTGGATTTAAGTCTTCACAAAAGTCATCTCTCAAAAAACACATTTTAACACACACTGGAGAGAAACCTTTCCACTGTGAAATATGTGGATTTAAATTTTCACAGAATGGCAACCTCAAAAAACACATGTTGACACACACTGGAGAGAAACGTTTCCACTGTGATATATGTGGATTTAAGTTTTCACAAAAATCAAACCTCAAAAATCATATGTTAACACACACTGGAGAGAAACATTTCCACTGTGAAACCTGTGGATTGAAGTTTGCCCACAATTCCACTCTCAAATTACATATTTTGACACACACTGGAGAGAAACCATTTCGCTGTGAAATCTGTGGATTTAAGTGCTCCCGTAATACAATTCTTAAACAACACATGTTATCACACAATGGAGGGAAACATTTCCACTGTGAAATCTGTGGATTCAAATTTTCTCGAAATGCAGATCTCAAACGACACATGGATATACACACTGGAGAGAAACTATTCCTCTGTGATATTTGTGGATTTACATTTTCTAAAAATTCACTTCTCCAACAACATATGTATACACACATTAGAGAGAATACTAGTGATACAAATTTACCCCAACTGCCCGCAAGAGATCTACACAAAACAATATCAAACTTCAACTTAGATAATGTTACTGATAAATATAGCAATATACAGAATGCGTATATTCCAGACACACTTGAATCTTGCAGCAAAATTTGGATTAGAGTAGAAGCACCATGTAGAGGTCCTTTTGATGTTCTTGAACAGATGCCAAAATATTATCTGATAAAAAGGAATGATGACGTACAAATCCAAGTAACCATTGATAGATTAAAACCATTCATTAAGACAGAGAAACAAACCACTAAATACCAGGGAAGCACGTTAGGGAGAAACAAGATTAACCAACAAATCCACCCAACACCAAGCGAAGAAGACAATGCGGAAGATCTCACTTCCAGGAACCCTAAAAGTAAATCAGGTAAAACAGTTTCTTGGAAGAAACAGAATGATTATTTTTATTATTAGCAGGCGCTACTCTGGGGTGGGTTTTTTTATCGGCTTCTCTTAAGACAATAAAGGAAATCGATACTCCAGATGTCTCTTTAACAGTATTGCTGCAACGTGATCTCTGATTGGTTAATAGACAATCCTGCCTAGTTTCCACCTTGACAGACAATTTATAAACTCTTCATCTTTTGACAAAGTACATCTGACCAGTTAAATGTACCGATGTGCTTTCTGATCTACAAACATGTGGAAACCTCAGCGAACATCTAAATACCATTTTGAATAAATATCTTTCTTTATTACAGGGAGAGATATATATTCGATATTTCATGTTATTTAAATTTTCTTTTTTATTGTCATGCGTCATCAGGACAGGACCCTCATTATTTTGTAAAATTGTAACGGTGTCTGCAACAATCTTATTGCTTATTTTAATGAGTTTAACAAAACAGAAGCTATCAAAAAGTACCACTGAAACTATTGTTTTGAACGACGTCAAATGTGATGGAATTATTCAAATTCTTCCAACAACGACCCAACTTGTACTTTTCTGTAAATGGTAATCCGATAGAAAAGGAAGATAACCATATTCTACTATTAGCAGGAGGAGTTTTGAGGTATTTCATTTCATGGACGTTTGACAGTGAAGCAGACAAACAGAATTCAACAATAACTTGGTAGAAGTTCAAGGAACAATTGGAACTGTAAATACAATTCAAAATTGCATGGTTCTATCTGCATATATACCGATAGATGTTGGAAACATTGAGTCATTCGTGGCAACATGCTGATTACAGACACATATGGCAATTTTGGGATATTGAAGACATTGAAGATTGCCTAAATAAATTATTGCAGGAACCAGACATCTAGAGTTGCAAAAATAGTTACTGTTAAAAGGTGAGACACATTTCAAGAAACCCTGAACTTTTGTAATGTCCATGAAACAGCTTAGCTGAACTACAAAACCAGTATAATCAAGAAATTAGTTTTATTAGGTAAAATCATGATTACTGTCCGTGTAGGGTGGGACTTGTCCTGACAAAGATGGCACTCAAAATTAGGGCCTGAAATACGAAAATATCAGCAAAAGCATGATTTGAAGCATAAGAATAACATGCATTCATTGAATCGATTCAAACAGGATGTACTCGTCGACCAAATGTCATTCAATACAATCCCAAAACAGGCTGGCAATGATAATAGGACCGAGGCAGTTGCATTCTCGATACCTAAGGTTTAAAATGAAGCATGATTTGAAGCATAAGAATAACATGTATTCATTGAATCGATTCAAACAGGATGTGCTGTATGGAAATGTCGAACAAATGTCATTCAGTACAATCCCAAAACAGGCTGGCAATGATAACAGAACTGAGGCAGTTGCAATCGCGCACGCACGCACACACACACATCTAAACAATTAACCAAAAGAAGAAGTAATGATGAAAAAATCTACGAGGAAAAAAATTAAAAAAACAGTGTAAGGGAACAGGTTTTGATGAACAGACAAAAAAATTATGAAAAAAGGGCGAATAGAGAGAAAAAGATACAGTGAACACCCACATTCACGCATACTCAGTGGTGCGACAATGTCAATTTTGATGAAACATTGTTCTTGTTTTGTTTTGTCTTTTTTCAAAAGTTTAGAACCATGTGCTAAAATCTATTTGGAATTTTCGCCCATTAATTTTTCTAACTCTTAAAGTTTTAAGGTTATGTTGATTTTGATTAGCACGCTTTTATGTTTGCATGTGCAGCTGTCTGTTGGCTACGTAGACGCTTGAATGCAATAAAGAATTGTTTTTCAAATGAAAAACTGACATTTTGTGATGGGGAATTCTCATTATGATTTCCTGTGATTTTTGTGTATTGTTAATTAGTTGAAAATTTTCGTTGTGACTATTGTTTTGCGTGAATTCAATTGTTTTAAGTTTATGGAATTAACTGATAAATCATTGTTTTTTTTCTTCATTTTTATAACAGTGAGTTGAATTTTCTTTTAATTTAAGAGCAGAGTGTGTCCTTTTGCCTGTATTGGTTGAATAATTAATTTGTTAGTTGGGGAATTTTGTGAGTTAATTTTCTGTGGAAAAATTAAGTCAATTGTGGGAACAAGTTGATTCGGCTTGCACAGTTTCGGATTTCTGAATGTGTTTGGGTTCTGTATCTTGGGGGTAGGAATTGTCACACCTGGCTATGTTGATTGGGAAACCGGACAATGTTGGCAGTAGAATGAGAGCTGTATGCTATGAAGTATTCATATAGAATGGATATAACCTAAGATACTTCCGGGTCCTATGAATGGCTTTGACGACTAAAAGGAATTGGTCAGGTAGCTTGTGGGATGCCAGGTCGCCGTAGACGATTAAAGGAAGAAAACCATTGTAACCACAGTAAAGCCAATAATGGATTAGTTTGGAGGTGCTGAGCGGGTGTGGTTGTTTTCCTTGTAGGGGTAGCTAATGGCAGAAGGAATTAAGATGATTTGATCTGAGTTTTGGCCCACAGAGGCAGATTGTTAACAATAGCTATTATAGATAATTAATGGTGGTAAATTTGGGAAGATTTCAAATAAATCTGGTAATACGCATTTTAACAAAGTCATTAATTGATTGTGGTTGAATAAATAGGGTGATAATGGACCGTGTGTACTGTGTCACTTTGACTACGAAAGAAGTATGGATCATAGTATATTTAATGCGTAAAATTTAATTGGCACGGACATGGCTCAGTTATGGAATTGGTTGACGATGTGGTGTGGGGATTTTGGCATGTATTGTGTGATTCTGGTACCAGTACTTTTTTCTGCGAATTGTATGTACATTTTGCGTGGTCTCAAGTGAAGAGGCAAGAATTTTTGTTCTCGCGAATATTCGATTGCAGAGGTGGTACCTGCTGACCTGGATAGAGTTGACATTGGAGATATCAGAATTCACAGTTGGAGTGATTTGTATCCAGACTGTTGGGTCTTGGGTCACGGAAATTAGTGATCAAGAATGGGCAATGAATTGTCCGGTATTAAATTTTTTGTTAAAAATATGTTTGTGAAGCATGAAATAACTGGTCAGAGTTTTGTAGTTTATGTTCATTCTTTTTCAGGAATGGTATATGTGCATGTCAAAGAGGGTCATGTGACCGAGGCCCAATGAAGAAGAAAAATGTAAGGAGAACGCCTTGCAGACACAAAAGAGCGGAGGTTATTTTAGATTAATATAGTTGAAATGAAATTCATAAATGAATCTTTTCAATGATTAGCTAAGGTGTATTAAATAATAGTTTAGCAAACTATTATTTTTAGGGGAAATTTATCTTAGCTGCGAATTTCGGGGGGTTAACCCTCGAGATCAGATGCAAGCCAAAATAAGGAAGTCGATTTTGATTGGATGAGCTAGCATGATAATGATAGAGAAAGTTTTTTCACAGAGTTGTTTCTTGACCGTCAAGCTACATAGATGTGTTCTATTTTGTGTTTGAAACAGCTCCCCAGTGGGTGGTGACACCCCCACTGGATAGTTAATACATGTTTCCATGAACATTAAGAAAATAGATAAGTTAATAATCTCTGTGTTGGAGTCTTTTCATTGACGAACCAAATCAACTAGCGATCGACAACCAAGAGAAGACGAAACTAACCCCACCAGTGGGCTATGCAACATCATTACTGAAGGACTTTATGGTCTTTGTTGTCTCATCGTTGCTCAGTTGGAGAGACATCGTGTGGGTAACACAAAATGATATAGCCTGTTCTCTTTCTAGCTGGGCAACTCAAAGGGTTTTTTGGTGATTCTTACAAAAATAGTGTCAAGATGGCTAAACGCCTTATGTGAAAATCTCGGAAAAAGAAACACAGTTTAATGGTATTTTAGATATTAAACATTTTGTGGTGTGGACAATTATGCTGTTACACCAAGTAATATATATATATATATATATATATATATATATATATATATATATATATATATATATATATATATATATATACATACATATATATATATATATATATATATATATATATACATACATATATATATATATATATATATATATATATATATATATATATATATATACTAGGCGTAACAGCAAATTTGTTCAAATCTATCTATATATATATATATATCTGTGTGTATGTATATGTATGCACATGTTTGCTTGTATGTATATGTGTGTGGCTGTGTCGATATATATGCGTGTGTATGTATATATGTCTGTCTGTGTATATGTATGTGTGTTTGTGAATGTATAAATGTAAGTATATGTTCACATATTCATATAACTATAAATAAAATTTAGTTATAAACTTAACCTCCTATACTTAATACACAAAATTAAATTTAATAAAATGAAATAATTGGTCAGTGAAGACACATAATTTATCTTGCCATTTGCTCATTAATAAAACAATATATTTAAGCAAAAAACGGAATACACCTACATTTTCTAAAGTTAATAAAAACAACTTTCCAGAAATCTTACGGATAAAGGCAGCCTGTGACACTGGATGTAAGATTGCTACATTTGTCGTTGACACTCAAAACCGAAAGAGACAAAAATAGAAAAACCAATAGGAAGAGAGACGAAAAGGAGAAATAACCATGCCATTCTACACACACACATATGCTGACGTTAGCATACACGCACATATACACACACACAAACAATGAAAGAAGAAGAAGAAAAAATATTTTTAACTTGATATAAAAATGAGAAAAAAAAAGCAGCCACTTGCTGGTACCTCCTGACTCATTGGAGGACATAGCGATTATTCTGGAGTCAGAGGGCTGAATATAACAACAATCAGCTAAGTGATAAATTTCAAATTTTATTAATCATATATATATATATATATATATATATATATATATATATATATATGATTAATAAAATATATATAATATAATAAAATATATAATATAATATATATATATATATATATATATATATATATATATATATATATATATATATATATATATTAATTTCTGAGGAAGGACCGAAGTGGTCTGAAATATCAAATATATAAAAACATATAAATAAATACTTTCACAAAAAACACCCAATTTTTTTCTTTTAATTTGCAACATTTCAGTTGTTTTATCCATATTATATATATATATATATATATATATATATATATATATATTGTAATTTAAAAAAAATGTTTCCATCGCGAAACAGAAATGACTGTGTTTAAAAAACAAAACTTAAATCCTAAATTAAACTTAAAATTTGAAGTTTCGTTTCATTTTCAAGCGATACTGAGAATATACTTCGAAAAGAAAATGATTTACTCTATTTATAAGCCAAATAGTATTATATTTTAAGTTTGTGGAGTACAGCTTTTTTGCATTCATAATTATGTTTCTTTCTTTCTCTGGTAGGTCAGAGTAACAAATTACAGGGCAGTCGCGAAAAGTTCTCTTGATATTGATGGATAGTATCGAACTGTATTAAGGTACAATTTGATTTATCCTTAATATTTGTAAACCAATTGGTGACTTCTTTGGTATTTAAAGTAGGTATGTCCAATATTTCGCTAAAAAGTGGTATACCTTGACGACAAAAGGTCCCCAAATTGATAAAACAATTTTTAACGTTTAAATATTTATGTTGTTATTAAAGAGGAAAGACCAAAGTATTTTCTGAATATTTTTTCAGATTTTTTAATCCTTCCTATAAATGTTAAAAATTTTATTAAAAAATCTTGTTTTTTTTCGAGTCAAAAAATTTCGTAAAATCGAACTTATTGACATTTCTGTCGGAAAGATCATAGTTTGTTAGTTAAAAAATCATGAAAAATCAATTACACCTTTTTCTTTTGTTATCTTAGGAAATTTAGAATGATTAAAGTATACTTAATGTAATTTGAAAGAAACATTACTTACATTTTTAGCAGAAAATTTTTTAAGAGAGATATTTCCAACTGTAGTCGTTCCTTTTTTAAGCCATTGACAGGCGTTAATTGATGTACGTCAATATATTCACAACTTACGGCACGGAAATTTATTGGACGGTAGCGCAGAAGTGATATAATTCGTTTTAATTTTAAGTGAATCTGGTTAATAGATTTCTAAAAAAAAAATTGACTTTCAAATTTTTTTTTTTTTTTTACCTTACGTTTGAGGAAGAATTCTGCACTGAAAATAACATTTAAATTATGAAAGAAAATCAAATTTTACAAGTAAAAATAAAACAGTAAAAAAAATACATTTTTTTAAATTGAGGTTTATTATTTCAGTCATGAAATATTTTTCTGAGAATATAAAAATTACATGAAACACCATTAATTGAAACGGGTTAACTTAATGAAATGAGATTTTATTTCTTTTTTATTAAGTCAGATTTTTTTCCATTTATTAATAATTATGATATGGCAGTAATATGAGTTTTATTTTATTTATTAATAAAATTAACATGGTATGTTGGTTTTGTTTTTTGACTCAACAAGTATTTAGTAGTAGCGAGCTAACTCCAGAAAATTTAAACTCCAAAAATCGTTTTAATTGATAATTTGTCGTGTGGATAATAATTCCAAAGTAATGTACAATGAATTTATGCATTCGATTTCAAACTTGAAAATTTGGGTGGACTTCCAAGGGTTTTTTTTTTTTTTTTTTTGTAATTGTAAATAGTTGATATTTTCTTTTATCCCACTATTCGATTATATTTGAATAGAAAAAGAAAAAAATTGAAAATAATACGACGATATTCAGAAAACTTGACAAGCGTTGTTTTGTTGTTACTGAACGAATCAAAGCCATTTCTGAAGTAAAAAAAAACTTGCTTCTATCAAAATAAACTACTCACGTGACATTATTTCAAGGTGTGCATCCATACTTTCGTTGTAGACGATTTTAAATACAATTTTGGAATATTAAAAATTATTTTTAAAATAGTTATGGTTGTCAGATTGTAATAAGCTTTCAAATTTATGATCTTTAAAAAGTAGAGAACATAATATATCATTTCCATAAGGTTGCAGAAAGAACTTAATGTATAAATATATAACAACCTTTTGTCATATTGTGTATTTAAAATTGAAAAAAAAAAAGAAAATTAATGTAAAAATTCATTGTTCATCAAAAAAATTTTTTCTTTCAGATAATAATTACCTTCGTATATATTATTCAGAAAAGCCATTAAAAACTTTCTTAATTAAATATTGTCTTAGTTTTATTGGGTTTTGTATTTTTACAATTGAGGTAAAAGTTTGGACAATTTCGGACATTTTTTTAACAAAAAAATCGATGATTTAGATTTTTCAGACTTTTGTGCATTTAATTAAAAAAAAAAAATAAGGTTGCAAATATATTTTTTTTTGTGTTTTCATAAATTTAAGTTCGAGGGGGGTAACAGATATAAAAAAAAATATTTATACCATGACTTTCAAAGAGACAAAAAACATTTCTAAAATAAGTTCATTCATTTCTGAATAAGTTCTGAAGTTTTCATTAAAATCCAACAAGTAGTTAATTTTTACAAGAATTTCGAAATTAACGTGTCTTTCAACTGACAAAAAAAACAACTAAAAAAAAACGCTAAAATGGCCAAAATTGGACATACCTAATTTAAAGTTTTATTGATTACAAAATATTGTCGATCTTGAGATTGCAGTAAATGACTGGTGTAGCAACTGAAATCGAACAGATAGGACCACATTAAATAATGAGCTGTCCACTTCACAGACATACACAGAAGGTAACACTTTATTATTAGGCTTCTTAGGACATTATGATTCAGTTACTGCATATGGTCAGTTCCTAGACTATTTTTGAGAGATAACAACTTTTTCTTTGACACCGGCTACTGTAATTCCTTTCTTCTGTTCAGAAGTTACGTGCCTTCTATTTTCAAATAATTGATTTAAAAAATTGCAGTTTCTTTATAAATAAGAAGTTTTATTGATTACAAAATATTGTCGATCGTGAAAAAGAAATATCAAGTCCACAAACAACCGCAACTTAATATTGTTTGTTTTCCTATGAAAAGGATTCGCCCTGAAACGGTAAGTTAAAAAAAACTAACCGCCAGGTAAATTCGAAAAGCCCCCACAAAAAAACGCATTTTAAATAATTTAAATGTCTTCTTTGAAAAACATTTGGTCAAATTTCGGTTTTATTCGAAAGATAATCGGTCAAAAATTTTTCAAACAGTGTTTCATATAATCATAACACCTACTTAAAAAACACGCGAAATGAAAACTATAAAAAAAAAAGGAACACCGAACGTACGTACAAAAATATTCCTAATAATAAAGAAAGACAACAGTATTTATGTTTAAAAATTCTTAACTTTATATAACCAATAATTTAATAATATTTTTGTTATTATACGGTTTTATGAAACTTACTGCAATGAATAATTTTATTTTTATAAGTAGAAATATTTTTTTGTTTTTAAATGATACTTTTGAGTATTAAATTCGTTTTATTTTTTTTTCATACCAGTTTGATATCATAAAATGAACATCCATAATATTTTTATGATAAAAATGATCTAACATTTGTTAAAAAATGAAAAGAAAAACCAATTTCTTTAAAAAAAAAAAAGTGTTCACACACGAAAATAGCATAAACTTTATATGTTTTGTTTTATCATTCATGTCTTTATTTTAAATACTATAACAGTCAAATAAATGTAAAATTTCATACTGAGAGTGAGATAACTGAATTTCATATAATTCGTGTAATTCTTGCGTTCGTCTCTTATAAGATATTATTTTTCTTTTCTTTATTTATTTTTTATATTATCTCAGTTCTGAAATTTTAAATTAATAAAATTTTGAATTTCATTACTGTGATATATTAAAATGCCATAACATTTCACAAATAAGATAGGTACCTAATAATTATACGTACCTCTCTCTCATTTATGAAATGTTACATTTTATTTTTTTAATGTGTTAATTTCTTTTATTCATTATTATAATCTGACAGTTATGAAAATGTGAAAATTTGTGTTAATTATGGAATCATTTACACTTTTTATTTTATTTAATCATAGTTATGACTCTGATGGTAGCCATTATAAGTTTTTCATTGTCTTCCATTAGAATAGCACTCTTGAGGATTCTGTAAAGATGGTGAGTTCAATCCTAGGTAAGAGTCAGCAAAGTTAACAGCTCTCCCCATTTTCACTTTCTCATGTAGACTATAGTGGCAGCTTATTTGTCATACATGATTTAGTGTACAATGTTTTTTATTTTTAAGGAAGAAAGATTTTACACACACATACATGACCCATAATCTTGTAACAGGAAACAACTCACTGAGGCAATCTGCAATTGGTTTGAGCTAGTAATCCATTCAACTTTATATATTACCTTCAAGCATTTCCTGAATAATTGTATATTAAATTCTCAGCCTTTTATCCAATATTTGAGTAAATGATATATATATATTGTCAGTTTTACATATTACTGGAAGATTTTCTGTCTTGTCTTCAATATGTAAATGTTTTAGATGTTTTCTATAAAAAGTGCAAACTTCTATAGTATGAACCATAGTAAGTGTCTTTGCAGCCTGTGTAATTTTTACAACTTTCTTTATTCTATGAGATTTCCAAGAAATAGAAACATATCTGCAAATACAATGTATCCTGCTTGAGATCTAACATTGTCAAGCATAGTATATCCTGCAGCACAATATGCTACCAGTTTCATTCTTACAAGATTGCCTAAGTGAGGTATTAACAGTCTGGAGGAGATTTTCTAGCTGATTTATTTACCAGTGATATACTCACTGCCTTTCTATTTTTAAAGATTGTGTTACATCACTTATCTCATAGTTTAAGTCAGACCATGTCTGTGTAGCTAGCCAATTTAGCTTTCCTATTAAGCTTCTACATAATTTCAGCTTGTCATTTGACAAAACTGAGATTGAATTATAATCAGTTTTTGTAGGTAGCTTCGGGATTGATTTGACAAACTCATTTTGAATAATTATTATGTACTCCTTTCCTGACAAACATCAAGACCAAGATATTTGTAACTTGAAGTTTCCTCTGATCTGAAAATAAAGACTTGCTTGATTTTCTTCAAATGTTTCAGTGCCTGCTCAGAAGTCATCCACATAAGTTCGTATGATTCCATTAATCTTATTATCATAGTATCATGTAAAACAGTTTGGGCTTACCTTCCCAGTTCTGTTAACTCTTCTCTAACTGTTAAATACCATTCTTGAGAAGCATCAGTCCATATACACATTTATTTAAAGTTCATATATAACATTCAGGAACTTAAGCTTCTGGAGGAGTTTTTAGAAAGACTGTCCTTTCAAATTGCTTCCCTTCCAAATACAAGTTGATATATTGTTGATGATTATCAACATGTTTCATTATTTTATTAAATCCTTAAAAAAGACATCTAAATTTTATGGTATTTCTTGATTACATCAGGATTTTTTAAAGTCATTTTTATACTGAAATTTCCACTTTTGTTGATGCTCCAAAAGTTTTCCCTTCAGCAAAATAAAACCTTTCCTCTTTATGTGTTTAAAAAGCTGAGTTGATTTTTATCTTAATTCACAGAAGACCAAAAACTGGATAGGTTTTTAATGAATCAGAATTTTTGTTAACATAAGATGAAAAGTTATTCTTTTATTTCATTTGTTTTTAGATCTTAAAAGAGTTAACAGTTGTTGATTAAATATTAAATTGTGAGCAGTTTTTCTCCCTTTTTCATCAATAATGTTTTATGTTTATGAAAGGTAAACTGTATAAAAATGCAGATATAATTTGATTGTTTGGTCTATCAATTTTATTGATGACTGACCAAAACGTATCTGATATGAAGAACTTGATTGGAACAAAGTGTTACAAAGTTCTCTTGGAAATAATGCACAAAACATTCTTTAATTATACCTTTCTTTCTTTACAGGTCTGACTGTCATAAACTCCTCATCATTTATATTGATTACAAGAATCAAGGGAAATATAAACTGTGTCAATTAGCATTTCCACAAAGTTTAAAAAGCAATCATAAAACAACAAACAAGAGAAAAGACACATTGTTGTGGTGTGTGTAGATCTGCATTTTCATACATTTCAAATTTGAAAGTCAACATGCGAACATACACTGAAGAGAAACCATTTACTTGTGAAGTATGTGAATCAGCATTTTCAGAGTTATCAAGTTTAGAATAACACATGCCAATACACACAGCAGAGAAACCTTATTCTTGTGAAGCGTGTGGATTAGCATTCACACTATATTCAGATTTATCAAAGCACATGTGTACTCACACTGGAAACAAACCATATTTTTGTGAAATATGTGGATCAGCATTTTCAAGTAATTACAATTTGAAAGAGCATATCCGAATTCACACTGGAGAGAAACCGTATTCTTGCAAAATATGTGGATTAGCATTCTCACATAAAAAGAGCCTAAAAATACACATTCGAACTCACACTGGGGAGAAACCATATTCTTGTAAAATATGCAAAGCAGCATTTTCTGATCATTCGGTTTTGAAAAATCACATTCGGACTCATACTGGAGAGAAACCATATTCTTGTAAAATATGTGGTTTCACATGCTCATTGAACTGCAATTTAAAAATACACATTCGATCTCACACTGGAGAGAAACCATATGCTTGTGAAATATGCAAATCAGCATTTTCAAGAAATTATGATTTGAAAAAACACATTCGAACTCACACTGGCGAGAAACCATATTCTTGTGAAATATGCGAATTATCATTTTCAGAGAAATCCGGTTTAAAGAAACATATTCGAACTCACACTGGAGAGAAACCATATTCTTGTAAATTATGCAAATCAGCATTTTCAGATAACTCTCATTTGAGAAGGCACATTCGAATTCACACTGGAGAGAAACCATATTCTTGTGAAGTATGTGGATTAGCATATTCACAGAATTCCAGTTTAAAAATACACATTAGAACTCATACTGGTGAGAAACCATATTCTTGTAAAATATGCAAATCAACATTTTCAGATAACTCGCATTTGAAAACGCATATTCAAACTCACACTGGAGAGAAACCACATTCTTGTGAAGTCTGTGGATTAGCATTTTCACGTAATTCCAGTTTAAAAATTCACATTCGATCTCATACTGGAGAGAAACCATATTCTTGTAAGTTATGCAAATCAGCATTTTCAAATAGTTCTGAGCTGAAAAAGCACATACGAATTCACACTGGGGAGAAACCATATTCTTGTGTAATATGCGGATCAGCATTTTCAAATAATTCTAATTTGAAAGAGCACATCAGAATTCACACTGGAGAGAAACCATATTCTTGTCAAATATGTGGATCAACATTTTCATATAGTTCAACTTTGAAAAAGCACATGGACATTCATGCTGGAGAGAAAACAAATCCAAATTTTGACTGTTCAGATATTGGTGTACACATTTAAGCCCTCACCTCAGAGAATTTTTACAGGTTCATGGAGTTTAAATTGTGCACTCAATAGAAACAGTCTAGCTAAGTATGTCAATTGAAATCTTTACAGGATTACATGGCAACATTAAAGGATTCAAATATATAGTCATTCTGGGGAGCAAAATGTAAAATGCGTATGAACATTATGGCAAAGAAAACAAAAAATGCACATGGGAACACACACTAGTGAAACTATTTTGTGCAATGTGTGTATTATTCTTTTTCATGGAGTTGCTGTTTTAAATTTCAGAGAAGTGTATTCTATAAAGAAAACATAACAACACTGAAAGTAAGACTAAAAAGCAGTATGAACAGCTGCATCAGGTAATGTGTCTTTATGGTAACAAAAAAACACTGTATAAAAATAATAGGTAAATTATCTTTAAAAGTGCCTTTTGGCCATGAAGCAAAATGCAAGAATTTATAATGAAGACGACCGTGTTAAAATCAACGATGTTATTGATATTTGAATTAATAAAATATCTTTGAAATTTTCATAATTATTTACCGATTTCATGGTATATGATGAAGCAAATCTTGTCGCGTCGATAAACAGCAATTAAAAAATCTCTCTATTCTTGACAATATCTGTTTACCATGGTGTGTCTATCTCTCATTCTGTTCTTATCTTTCACTCTCTGTACATATCTATTACAGTTCGTTCATATTTATCCATAAAATATATTTAAGCAGCAGCATTGTCTTAATACAAATTTGATTAAAAGCCATAAAAATTGAATTTAAAATTTTCCTTCACTTAACATTAACACCCTTAACTTCAGTCTGTAATGTTTTTCAATGAAGTCAAATGAAATTTACAATTTTCCAGATGAATTTAGGTTTTTATTTTTCTACAGTAATTCACTTTTTGGTTAAATTCTTTTAAAAATATTACATGTTGCATATAACTCTAGCAATTTCTTCCTATTCATATTTTTAAATGTAAATTTTTAAATATAACAACCAACATTAATTATATAAGATTAATCAAAAAATTAGTACCTCTATTAATTTTCTGAAGATGAAGAAAAAAGTCCCCAAACCTGACAAAACAAACAAAGTTTTGTCATTAAAATGTTATTATTAAGTGGAAGTATGATTTATATAAGGTTTTATGTTTTAGATTAAACTAAAAAAAATAAGAACAAGATGATATCTTCCTAAACATGGACAGTGGGACAAGAACAGTCTACCCCTGGACATGAAATAAAAGGTTAAGTTCAGAATTCCCTGTAGGTTGCCTGTATTGACATAGACCTGATGAAGGCTCGAGTGCACAACAGCAGAAGCGTTGTGATAACAACAATGATGAGAACAATAGTCCAAATGTAAATAGTATAAAATAATGATAACACCTCATCTCATATTAAACTAATATAGTAAATAATGCATTGATTTCTCATGTTTTCCTGCAGAAAAATGAAATATTTGCTCTTGTCTTTCATCTAAAACTTCTTTTTCTGATTGCTTCACTGTATGTATTTTTGCAAGAGTAGATAGGTTAGTCTATCGCCCGGTTCACATTCCTTCCCAGTCCTTTGAACAGAAGCAGAAGTTTATCCCTTGTTTCATATTTAAGTTGGGTTTCTAGTTCCTCCAAAATTCTTCTCATTCACTTTCACTCCCAGTATCCCCTCGCGTCTTAGTGGCACTTTCATCTTGCCTGGGGTGAATTAATTAATTACATATCTGAATATAAAAGTAGACATTGTGGTTAAAAGTATATTTTGTTCAGTGTGTGTGTGTATATATATATATATATATATATATATATATATATATATATATATATATAAAAGTTTCAGATAGAGGATATCTGTAAAAGGACAATAGGATAAATTCACTCAGTGGACATAACACATCAGCTAAGTTTTCCTCTTTTTCTTTCTTTCTTTCTCTACACATATATATATATATATAGAGAGAGAGAGAGAGAGAGGGAGAGAAAGCAAAATTGTGTATAAATCCCCTCGAGGGACAAAACACGTCAGCTAAGGTTTCCTTTTGTCTTTATTCACTACATATATATATATATATATATATATATATATATATATATATATATTACCCATGTATAAGCTATAACATTTTTTTCTGTTTTTTAAATGAAACAAGTTAGATTCCTATATTTTCCCCCTAGATAATTTTATTTCTTTAAACACCAAAATCAATTTCAAACATGTTTTCTTACTTGAGACCAAAACATAGTAAATGCATTTGAGTTCTTCTTCAATGCATTATAATCTGCATTTCACATGACAGAGTGTGTGTCATAATTATCTTTTCAAAAGTAATGATTGTTCTGTTTAAAAAAAAAATTGATCAACAACAAAAGATTACAAGAAAATATTATTTACATATCATTTTTTTTAAAATTTTCTTATTACGGGTCACCATACATACAAAGGGAAAACATTCCAGTTCACAGTTTGCAACACAATGGCTGCTTTCATCTTCAACTGAGGAGAACCACCTGACTTAAAATACCTTGTTGGTTGTTTTTTTAAATAAAATTCGGGAAAGTTTAGGTGTCCTTACATCAAGGAAGAGACAAGCGAGAAGGCACTAGTTACCAGTCAGCTGCAGAGACAGTTGAAGTTCACAAGTGAAATTTTTCCTGTGGTTGGACAAGAAAGAATGTAAAGAATTCTAAGAAATTGTCCTGAGCTGATTGCAAGAGTCACATAATGGAGGAAGTCCTGAAGACCGGGAATGATAAGACTTCAAGCATCGATAAGTTGCTCGACGAAGTGTAATTGATGCTGTCATCCATATTTGTCCCCTTCTGGAAATTCTCTTCATCCACTCAATAGAACAGGGCTTATTTGTTTACATTTCACCTTCTGGAAATTCTCTTCATCCACTCAATAGAACAGGGCTTATTTGTTTACATTTCACCTTCTGGAAATTCTCTTCATCCACTCAATAGAACAGGGCTTATTTGTTTACATTTCACCTTCTGGAAATTCTCTTCATCCACTCAATAGAACAGGGCTTATTTGTTTACATTTCACCTTCTGGAAATTCTCTTCATCCACTCAATAGAACAGGGCTTATTTGTTTACATTTCACCTTCTGGAAATTCTCTTCATCCACTCAATAGAACAGGGCTTATTTGTCTGCATTTCACCTTCTGGAAATTCTCTTCATCCACTCAATAGAACAGGGCTTATTTGTGTGCATTTCACCTTCTGGAAATTCTCTTCATCCACTCAATAGAACAGGGCTTATTTGTGTGCATTTCACCTTCTGGAAATTCTCTTCATCCACTCAATAGAACAGGGCTTATTTGTGTACATTTCACCTTCTGGAAATTCTCTTCATCCACTCAATAGAACAGGGCTTATTTGTTTACATTTCACCTTCTGGAAATTCTCTTCATCCACTCAATAGAACAGGGCTTATTTGTTTACATTTCACCTTCTGGAAATTCTCTTCATCCACTCAATAGAACAGGGCTTATTTGTCTGCATTTCACCTTCTGGAAATTCTCTTCATCCACTCAATAGAACAGGGCTTATTTGTCTACATTTCACCTTCTGGAAATTCTCTTCATCCACTCAATGGAACAGGGCTTATTTGTGTGCATTTCACCTTCTGGAAATTCTCTTCATCCACTCAATAGAACAGGGCTTATTTGTGTGCATTTCACCTTCTGGAAATTCTCTTCATCCACTCAATAGAACAGGGCTTATTTGTTTACATTTCACCTTCTGGAAATTCTCTTCATCCACTCAATAGAACAGGGCTTATTTGTTTACATTTCACCTTCTGGAAATTCTCTTCATCCACTCAATAGAACAGGGCTTATTTGTTTACATTTCACCTTCTGGAAATTCTCTTCATCCACTCAATAGAACAGGGCTTATTTGTTTACATTTCACCTTCTGGAAATTCTCTTCATCCACTCAATAGAACAGGGCTTATTTGTCTACATTTCACCTTCTGGAAATTCTCTTCATCCACTCAATAGAACAGGGCTTATTTGTCTGCATTTCACCTTCTGGAAATTCTCTTCATCCACTCAATAGAACAGGGCTTATTTGTGTGCATTTCACCTTCTGGAAATTCTCTTCATCCACTCAATAGAACAGGGCTTATTTGTGTGCATTTCACCTTCTGGAAATTCTCTTCATCCACTCAATAGAACAGGGCTTATTTGTGTGCATTTCACCTTCTGGAAATTCTCTTCATCCACTCAATAGAACAGGGCTTATTTGTGTACATTTCACCTTCTGGAAATTCTCTTCATCCACTCAATAGAACAGGGCTTATTTGTTTACATTTCACCTTCTGGAAATTCTCTTCATCCACTCAATAGAACAGGGCTTATTTGTTTACATTTCACCTTCTGGAAATTCTCTTCATCCACTCAATAGAACAGGGCTTATTTGTCTGCATTTCACCTTCTGGAAATTCTCTTCATCCACTCAATAGAACAGGGCTTATTTGTCTACATTTCACCTTCTGGAAATTCTCTTCATCCACTCAATAGAACAGGGCTTATTTGTGTGCATTTCACCTTCTGGAAATTCTCTTCATCCACTCAATAGAACAGGGCTTATTTGTGTGCATTTCACCTTCTGGAAATTCTCTTCATCCACTCAATAGAACAGGGCTTATTTGTTTACATTTCACCTTCTGGAAATTCTCTTCATCCACTCAATAGAACAGGGCTTATTTGTTTACATTTCACCTTCTGGAAATTCTCTTCATCCACTCAATAGAACAGGGCTTATTTGTTTACATTTCACCTTCTGGAAATTCTCTTCATCCACTCAATAGAACAGGGCTTATTTGTTTACATTTCACCTTCTGGAAATTCTCTTCATCCACTCAATAGAACAGGGCTTATTTGTTTACATTTCACCTTCTGGAAATTCTCTTCATCCACTCAATAGAACAGGGCTTATTTGTCTACATTTCACCTTCTGGAAATTCTCTTCATCCACTCAATAGAACAGGGCTTATTTGTCTACATTTCACCTTCTGGAAATTCTCTTCATCCACTCAATAGAACAGGGCTTATTTGTCTACATTTCACCTTCTGGAAATTCTCTTCATCCACTCAATAGAACAGGGCTTATTTGTTTACATTTCACCTGTGGGCTGTGGTGAAGCTTCTGCACAAGAACTAACATGGATGGCATGGAATAGTTAATTTTATGCCCTTAATGATGGCTAATTTCACTCCATATGAATGAAAGTAATTCACGGGCCATTGTATTTCTGTTCTCATCACCCACTTGTGTTCTACGAGCACCAGCTGAACATCAAGATCAGGGTTGAGAGGGAGAGGCTTTCTTCTGAGGACTTGGCTGAAAGGCAGATGATTGTAGCATGACTGGCACGCAGGAATGGTGCTAATCTCAAATGGTTTCTCAAGCTTTCTGGTTGAAGTAAATGATCTTCAGGAGGACTTTCAAATCGCTAGTCCTCCTGCCAAATGTTTTGGCCCTCTCCACGCTCTCATTTGTCACACGGCAGGCATTCTTCCCCTTGTTATAGCGGAGATTTGCCTTTCTCCTCTTCCTGCTGGCATCCTCTGAAGAGCTCCTCAGTCTCTTCCCTGGTGCTGCACATTGTTTTTTTAACAGGGGTTTCTCCTCTTGTACACTGGGGATGTGTTTCTCTTTTGAGGAGAATTGAGCGGGCTCTTAAAGGCAATGGTAGTTTCTCCAGTTTGGACAGGGAAAATGGGGCAGAAGACAAAGGGCAAACAGTCTTTGGTGACAGTGTTGGTGGGACCAGCTGTTTCTCAAGCTCTTAATCTTCCTGACCCACTATCTTGTCAAGGGATGGATCCTTCTCTGTCCAAGATGAGTCTGTAGACGAGGTATCACCATTAGAGTTGTTTGCGGTTGGACTGTGTATAGGTTGTTAGTTTTTGTTGCAGGATGTGCCGCTGCTTTTGCCTTTCTCCTTCCCTTTTCCACAACCTGCCAATTTTCACCTACCGTAGACAAGGGCACAGTGGGAACAGAGGGAGCCAGCAAAGTTGATGCTGTTTTCAACTGATCTTTGCTGTTGTTTGCAGGCATAGTGGTGACTCAGGCATTGTCTAACATAGGTCGGTGGTCTGAGGCTATTTTCTCTGGGTATTCAGAGTCAATATGACCAGTTTTGCCACATCTCCAGCATGTCGCCCTTCTACCTGTTACACTGATGGGCAGCATTCTCCCACCAATGTCCAACATGCTGAGAATGATGTCAAGAGCCTGCCTGCACAGTATTATGTCGAATCTCCATTCTCCAACCTTATGGTCAGAGAAGACACCGAGAATATGGCTGAACTGCTTGAAATAAGCAGCCGGAGCTTAGCCTTTCATATGTGCAGGCACCAAATCCAAGTGATGTCTGTGTCTTCAAAAACATTGTCTTCGATTGATCCACAGTTCGTCCTTGTTCGTCTGTCGACCAAGAACACTGACACAGTCCTTTTGATAAATTGTTCAACTTCCTGGGGGTCCAGGTGAAAGCCACTCTCTTTCATGAGATGGGCATACTTATTGGCTGTCTCCAGGAAGTCCTGTAGTTGCAGGTAAGTGGGGACTTCCAGCAAGAGGGCAAATTCTCAGCCACAGCCCCCTTGTGTAGAATTGTTGTAGTGTTTGCCTCTTTGGGAGGCAGCAGGTTGGTGGATTTTGCCTCTTTACGAGGCAGCTGGACGTTGATAATTCCCTTCTTGGGAGACAGATGGTTTATACTGGTTCCCACTTTAGGAGGGAGCTGCTAAAATGACATTGTTGGTGAGGGTGGGGCAGTGTAATCCGGAAGAGACTCAGCCATCACACCCATCCTCAAAAAGGTGGGCAATGACACAGGAAACCCAGTAAAAAGGGAACCTCCTGGCCATCTACTTCAGTGATTCAGAGATGATGCAAACCACAGATGTACACCTCCTCCCTAAACAGGGCCGAATCAAGGCAATCATAGATCAGATACCACACAGGTGATAGGAGCAGCTTGGTGTTCATTGGAAAAAGTAGTTAAAATTATATCGATTCGTTCCTTCAAGGATTCCCTGGTTAATGGGAGTAGAAAACAGTAAAATTACTCCTGATGCTGTTCCAATGTTTGGTCAACACTGCCTTATCTGATATTCTCAAGGTGTGGTTTATGCTTCAAACATATTGCGTTTGTCGTTTAGTTACTCGCTCACTGCTGACTTTAATTCTGCGTGTAGAGAGGGGTTGTGAAGGTCAAGGTCGTCTTGTCTGTTAGTTTTCTAAGGAGTGACCAATGGCGGCCGCGACACTTTAAAAACAAGTGGTATGATGATGGGTCTATTTTTGTTTTAACTTATGACCCCCCAAAATTACAAATCGTTATTTATTCTCATTAAGATTTAAGTAAAATCTAAGCATTACAGATTTTAACTGAAATAATTTTACTTTTTAAAATCTATTACTTTTTTTAATTTTAGGTAAACTGTATTTTGTGAAAGTTTTACAAAATCAAGTTAATCGATAAATATTAAATTTTTAAACGCCATTTATTTATTTATTTATTTATTCGTGTGTCTGAAATTAAATTTAAAGACACTAAAAAATATATATCTTTACTTTTTTTTTTACTTAAAACTTAATGAAAATTGAAAATAAATGAAGTTTTATTCATGCCCGGCAGACTACTGTCTTATAAAAATAAATTGATGTAGTTGTTTTCTTATCCTCATAACTAAACACTTGGTTAAAAAATAAAGACTGTACAGTGTACACCAAAAGTGCTGTAATCAAGTCATTGGTATTTTTATGTTTAGATTAGAAATAGATTATTTAATTTTATATAATCAATAATTTCGAAATATTTTTTATTATATACAATTTTACTAAACTTAAATTAGAATGAATAACTTTATTTTTAAAATGACTCATCCTTTTACTTTTTGCTGTTGTTTTAGTTAGTTTTTTAAAAAATCGTACTTTTTTGAGATTAATGAATTGGTTTTTAGTTTGTTTTTGTTCTTTTTTTCAAACCAGATTGATATTAGAGAGTATTTAACTGAACCCAGTACGTTTTTTTATTGTTCTAAATAATTATGAGTAAAAAAAAAAGTGTTGACATATTGTCTGTCTCTAGACTAGTTTTCAGTAAGGAACAAATTCTTCTTTTACACCGTTTCCGGTCATTCCTTTGTTCTGTTTAGAAAATACACGTCAAATATTTTCAAATGATTAATCTTTTTAACTGCAATTTCTTTAAAAATAGGAAGTTTTATTTGATTCCAAAATATTGTCGATCTTGAGAAACAAAATATCAAGTCCACCAACAACAGCAACTTACTTAATCCTGTTTGTTTTTCTCAGAAAAAAGTTGGGATCCGTCCAGAAAAGGTGAGACGTGAAATATGGAGAGAAAATGACGACGAAACACACGTGTTTATATTTAACGAAACAAAATAAGGAATTTATTTACAAATTTAATGAGTTTTTTTTGTTTTTTTTAATCCAAGGTCTCATTTTTATTTATGGCTTACCATGTGTATATGTTATTTTCGCTTTAACACACAAAACTGAATTCTGTTTCAGTTTACTTTTTGAATTTAATAACAAATAACTTGTACGAATATTAGTCTTTTAAGAGGTTTTTATTTTTACTTTCGTCAATAACCAAATTTTATAAAAATTACAAACTTACATTTAAAATTACACTTACATATAGATTACAAAATATTGTCGAGCTTGAGAAAGAAATATCAAGTACTAAAAAAATAAAAATGTAAGTTTTTTAGACGAGCTGCTGTCACGGACTTCCAAAAAAAGGATTTCAAATCATTTAAATAATCTTCTTTGAACTAAAATTTCGGTTTTATTTGAAATGTTATAGCTTAAAACTGATGTGAATTAAAAGAAATATTTCTTTTAGATATTTAAACAGTAATAATTGAAACAAAACATATGATTTAAATACTGCAAGGACATATGACAAATATAAACATTATGCAATACAGAAAAGAATATCTTGTAATAATTAAAGAAGTTGGATAAAATGGATTTAAAAAAAGTCTAGGATTTTCTAAAAGATGATTGAAAAATAATTTCATTCTTTTCTGAATAATTTCTAAAAGTTTGAAATAGTTTTTTTCATTTCATCTCTGACATTGACACTGGAATTTGTCTATGAAAATATAGTCCATTTTGTATATCATAAGAGTAGTTATATTCCAGAAAAATTACTGAAAGGTGCTGTCTGTCGGGACATCTATTAACATTTTGAAATTCTAGATTCAGCATGTTTTATTATTAATTTTTGTGAGCATAACATATTTTTAATACATCTTAAGGGAATGACAATACTGTAGATTCTCTAAATACTTTAGCTCATAGGCAAAAATCTTTGACAGATAATTGTTGTTAATATTTCATATATTTACCTGTAATCTACAATTACAATTTTATTGAACCTGTAACATAGGCATAACTATTGAAATCACTATGAATTTATGGCTCAAAAAAGATGGTTATGTATGCATTGTGGAATGGTCATTTATCATTCTAATATTAAAATATATAAGAAGGAGGTTGAAATTTTGAGAAATGAAACAGAAAAGCCATTAACAAAATGAAAGGATTTTTCTTTGTAAAACTGTCAAAAAATCTGAAGAATACCCCCCGAAAATAAAAAGTACACACAAGATATCAAAGAGGAGAAACAGACACTATGAATATATTTCAACAAAGTTTTCTAATAAAACAAGCTATTCAATATAGATTTAATTAGTTACTGAATAAGTACTGAAAGTGCTGTTTGAATATGATAATTCACTGATTTTTTAAGAATGTCTAAATATAGGGGATAGCAATTATTTTGTGATACCAAATCAATTTGAGTTTGTCCATGAAGAAAGTCATTCTTTTCAATTACCATAAGACATATTTTTGCTTGATCTTCTTTTGAATGAATAAGATTTTACAAGAATTATTACTTCTTATACCTTTAATTAAAATAATAAACTTTTAAATTCTATAGAATTTTCTTGTGGTCAACTGATATTGAATTAAAACTGTATTTATATACATAAATGTCAATTTTTGTCTGTTTACCTGAATTAAATTGCCGCCTAAACCTATGAATCAATATTGATGAAACTTTGATGATCCATTTTGTTACAAGTCTAATTATTTTTTTATAAAAATCTATAATGGGAACACGAGGGACACTAGATCACAGCTGGGACTCACATGAAATGATGGTTTTCATGGTGTTTAAGCAAGGGAGATAATTCATTTCCAATAACATTTTAGAAATTAAGATAGACATGTTATGAAATAATAACTATAGCAAAGCTTAAAATTCCAGAGATATATGGATCATTTGTCCAGTTTTAAAAATTTAGGGAACAACATCTGACTGAATTGCAGGTTAGTTTCGAAATAAAATCTTTATTTGATGCAAAATATATACTGCTTTCATATATTATTCACTGCTTCTATTACTATATTAAAATATAATTTATGCCTTTTTTCTTCACAGATGCTTTGGCTGTACAAAGACCACAGTGATTATTATTGAGAATTTCAATGAAGGAAAAGACATTTCACTTTTCATCAAGATACAGACAAATATATGCTACATGGTTCATGTGAAAGTGATCTACAATGTCAAAAGGCTGACAATGAACATTACCTGGCAAGAAATAATGTACTCTGAAATGTGTGGTTTATCTTTCTACAAAAACATATTTAGTGTTATGCATGAATAAATAGCAAACATAGAGCATATTCATGTGGCATCTGCTAAACTGTCATTAAGTTAGAATAGACCAGATTGAAACACATATTACGAAGATACAATGTTCTTGTAAAATTTGTGGATCTACATTTTCATAGAATTGTAACTTATTGACACATGTGTAAACAAATGGGCGAGAAACCATATGCTTGTGAAGTTTGTGGGTCTGCATATTCACAAAAGTCAAGTTTAGTGAGACATATGCATACACACGATGGAAAGAAACCATTTGCTTGTGAACTTTGTGGATCTGCATTTTCACAGAAGTCGATTTTAGTGAGACATATGCGTACACACAATGGAGAGAAACCTCATTCTTGTGAAGTTTGTGGATCTGCATTTTCACAGAAGGCACCTTTATTGAAACATATGCATACACACACGGGAGAGAAACCATATTCTTGTGAAGTTTGTGGATCTGCATTTTCAGGAAAAATCGATTTAGTGAGGCATATACGTACACACACTGGAGAAAAACCATATTCTTGTGAAGATTGTGTATCGACATTTTCACAGAAAGCGAATTTAGTAAGACATATGCGAACACACACTGGAGCGAAACCTTACCCTTGTGAAAATTGTGGATCTACTTTTACAGAAAAGTCAGGGTTAGTGAGGCATATGCATACACATACTGGAGTGAAACCTTATTCTTGTGAAGTTTGTGAATCTACATTTTCATGCAAGTCAGAAAAGGTCAGACATATGCGTATACACAATGAAGACAAGCCATATCCTTGTGAAGTTTGTGGATATGCATTTTTACGGAAGTCACAATTAGTGACACATATGCATACACACACTGGAGAAAAACCTTACTCTTGTGAAGTTTGTGGATCTGCATTTTTATGGAAGTCACGATTAGTGAGACATATGCATATACACACTGGAGAAAAACCTTACTCTTGTGAAGTTTGTGGATCTGCATTTTCACGGAAGTGGCTTTTAGTGAGTCATATGCGTGCACACACAGGAGAAAAACCATATTCTTGTGAAGTTTGTGGAACTGCATTTTCACTGAGGTCTAATTTAGTGAGACATATTTATACACACACTGGAGAAAAACCATATACCTGTGAAGTTTGTGGAACTGCATTTTCAAACAAGACCAATTTAGTAAGACATACGCATGCACACACGGGAGAAAAACCATTTTCCTGTGAAGTTTGTGGGTCTGCATTTTCACAGAAGTCAGATTTGGTCAAACACATGTGTACACACACTGGAGAGAGACCATATTCTTGTGAGGTTTGTGCATCTAGATTTTCACGGAAGTCGACTTTAGTGAGACATATGCGTAAACACTCTGGAAAGGAACCATATTCTTGTGAAGTTTGTGGCACTGCTTTTTCACAGAAGTTGCGCTTAGTGACCCATATGTGTACACACACTTGATAGAAACCATATTCTAGAGAAATTTGTAGATCTGTATTTTCAGCTCTAAAAAACTTGCTTTTCAAAGCAGGTGCAATTTTATTTACACTATTATCCTCATTATCCTGCTATCTGCAACTTCATTGCCATATTCCTAAGATTTCTGCCATTGTATGCTCCAGCCTTCCTCAGTTATTTGGAACTGAACCCTTTATTTTGTCCACAGGTGTCGATTCTTCTAGCGCTATATTCCATGCTTGTCCCAGATGTCTCAGTTATTTCCCTTTACCTGAACTTTACCTATTTTTTAGCAGCGCTTATATTGCAATTTTTGTTGTTATTTATTGCTTTTTCTGTAGCACTTTTTATTACTGGTTCACATATTGTATTCATCTCTATGCTTTGTTGGCTCAGATTTTTGTGGCCTAGCATATGTGCTGATTCCTTGAGTGTTCATATTTTCCGTTGCTGCTCTCTATCTGTTCAACCTCATCCCAAAAGGAGCAGTGATCTGACTTTACCCTCCATATGTGGTCAGCTATGCCAGATTTTTCTATTTTCCCTCATGTTACCACATTATGATATTCTTACCTGTTTCTCTTTTGCATTTCTTACCACAGCTGTACAAGATGGCATAAAGACAGTCCTTAGTCATGTTCTCGGGGGGGGGGGGTCTTACAGAAAAGGTATCTGTGAAATGTTGAACCACTTTTGAAGGTTGTATTGATGACATATGGACAACAGATCCTTTGTATTTTCTCTGATAATCCCTTCACATAGGATATGAAGACTGAAGCTGTTTTGTACCCTTCCATCCCAGTTTGTTGACACTGCTGCCATGTACCCAGGGTAGTTGTTACATTGTAGAGTACTGCTTATACTAACTGTTTCTCGGTCAGCACTTAGACTTTTGCTTAATACTGTAACACAATCCCTTTCTTACACTGTATTGATGGGGGGAGTTGAAGTTGCGGTATTGTCCAGTGAATGTTGGCTTTCAGTATACAGATATCTTGAACCCCTGCTCTGTTTGAGATGTTAATGCAGCCAAGAAGACACGTTTGTTGTCATTTGCTTGCTCTATTGTGAACTATATTAGGATCTTATTGAGTTCACATTGTCCAGAAGTAGATGGACATCTTCCTGGTCTGGTCAGAGTAGGAAGGTGCCATCTACATATCTCAGCTATAGGGTTGGCTTTAGTTGTGTTCATTCTAATGCCATTTCCTCAAAGTATTTCATATATAGGTTTGCCATTGCTGGGAACTCATTGATATATGTCTGATCCCATTCTGAAGTATGTTGTTTGCATGCAGAAAGTCAGCATCTCCATCAGTTTATCTATTGGTATACTGGTCCATTCTTATAGTGTGGACCTGTGTAGCCATAACATATGTTGCACTACTAACAGCTGAAGCATAACTTTCAAGACTGACAGATGCCACATATATACTTATATGCTTATGTTAAACCTTATTTACTTATACTAATGCTTATATATATATATATATATATATATATATATATATATATATATATATATATATATATGTGTGTGTGTGTGTATATATATATATATATATATATATATATATATATATATATATATATATATATATATATATATATATATACTCTTAAAATCTTATAAACTGAGACCAAAGTAATATTTTCCAGCATAAAGTTTTCAGGCTTCAAATTTGGGATAATAACCTCACAAGTTAAAGTGTTGGTTTGTGAAATTGGTGACATAGTAATTGTGAGTTTAATCCCTGGACTGGATAGTGTCAATCTTGGATTCAGTGGAAACAGAATGAGAAATATCTGAGCAGTACTAAATAAGAACAAGTTGAGACATCACCAGACATGGACGGCAGAACAAGAACAATTTATCGCTGTAGATTAAATAAACGGTTCAGTTCAAAATTTTTCCTGGTCAACGTCAACTGGTTTGACAAATGCCTGAAGAAGGCTGGAGGGGTAACAATAAATGTGAAGCAGTGATGGTAATTGGCTTTTAATGTTATAGTTCCTGGTGGGGTACAGGTGGAAATTTGGGTGCAATACTGGGAAATTCAATGGGTCCTATCTAAAGCTTTTAATAGTTGTGTTAATACTCCAGGGCTACACATTTCTTGGCTTTTTTTACCATTGTCTAAAAAAACAATTTTAATCACTGAAAATGACAGAACATCTTTTTCTTTGATTAAATTAATAATTTAATTCAATAACATTATTTTACACTTAATTAAAATTCATTGAAGAAACTGTATTTTTGTGAAAGTTTTGACAGAACAAAGATTTATATTGACCAAACAAAAGTTGCTTTTTCTTAAATTGAAACAATAAATTCAAAAGAAAATCACAGTTTAATTAAGAAACCTTATTTTTTGAGATTCATGACAGGAAAATTTGTTGTTTTTTTTTATAGAAATTGACCAAACAAAACTTTTTAAAAAATTTACATACAAAATCAGTCCAATAAAGAAGCTGTTTTGTGACAATTATAGCAACAAAGTTTTTTTTAATAAATTGGATGTGTTGACTTCGGTATCTTAATAAATTGTTGTATGAAAATTGCAGGGCAACAGATTTCATTTTCTTGGTTATTTTTACCATTATCCCAGGGATTGAACCCATAATTACTATGTCACCAAAGTAACAGAACAACACTTTAATTTGTAAGATTATTGTCCCAAAATTGGATTTGCTTTTTTATATGAAACCGAAGTCAACACATCTGATTTATTAAAAGAATTTATAATTTAATAAAAGCTGATCATTTTGATATGTTAAAATCAGGTTGAGTCATAATTTTGAAATAAAGCTACTTTCTTTGTGAGCATCACTGATTAATTAGCCCCATATGTCTAATTAGATTTAATTGAGATTAATTAAGTTTTTTAAGGGATTTTACCTGATTTGATTTGCTTTTTTATATGAAACTGAAGTCAACACATCTGATTTATTAAAAGAATTTATAATTTAATAAAAGCTGATAATTTTGATATGTTTAAATCAGGTTGAGTAATAATTTTGAAATAAAATTGCTTAGTTTGAAAAAAGATTTAAGGGAGATTACTTAAATGTTTTAAAGGAAAATTCACCTGATCTGATCTGCTTTTTATTTGTCAACACATCAAATTTATTAAAAAAATATGATTTAACAGAAGCTTATATTTTTTAAATATTTTTTCAATAGCTCCTAACAAATTTTCTTTAAAAAATTGTTGTGTAAAAGCGTCAAGGCTACAGATTTCTTTTTCTTTTCATTTTTACTATCGTCCCAATAAACTATTATAATCAGACTAAATCACTTGACAGAAAAACTTTTGTTTTTTTTTAAATTAATAATTTAAATAAAAACAGTATCCCACACATAATCACATTTCAATTAAAAATCACATTTTTTGAGAATTATTACAGAAGAAAGTTTTTTCATTGCCAAAACAAATTTTTTTTTAATAGAATCAATAAATTTAAAACATAACACAGTTCAATTAATAAAATTTATATTTGAGAATTATGGCAGGAAAAACTTTGTTTTAATAAATTAACTGAACAAAACTTTTTAAATATTACATGCAAAGCTTCAATGCAAAAACAGTTCAAATAAGAAACTATATTTTTCAGAATTTTGGAAAGCATTTAAATTAATAAATTCAATAAAAAGCCGTATTTATACTTAATCACATTTCAATTATATTTTTTGTGAGAATTATTAAAGACAAATGATTTTTTTTCAATTGATTCAATAAATTTAAAACAAAAACAGTATTTACCTTTAATCTCAATAGAGGTGAGTCTACTGCATGTGAAGAAAACATTGCACAAATCCAAATAAGAAGAAAATGGTGATTCTCAAGTTTAATTAGACACAAAATAATAAAGGAATTCTCAAGAAGAAAATATTCATATCACTGAAACTGTTTGCAAAATGTTACTGAGATTTTTAGTTTGAAAATAATCAATTACATCAACTGGGATTTTAATTCATGAGAAAATTAATCCACCCAATCACTGAAACATTTATCATAGGTACATCCACTGATTTTTTTTTTAAATTAGCAGACTATGAAGAAAAAATGTCTCAACTGTAATAAAAACAAAGTTTTATTGCCAAAATATTTGTTATTATTAAGAGAAAAGAGCAAAAGATCTTTTGATTATTAAATTATTTTTGTAGAGTGAGTGGACACAGTTAAATGTAAATAAATGGCAGAACTGCCCAGAAAACAAAGTTTGCAATAAACAATGACCAGTAAAAGAAAAGAAAGAGACAAAAAATAATGTAAAGCAAGCAAGCAACATATGCAGGGCAAATTAACAGTAATAAGACAAAGTGACAGCAATATGCAAAAATGTTTCCAAACTAAGAATTGAGGTTAACACACAAGAGCAAATTCAGATAAGCAAATGTAGCATTCTGACTTCAAGACAAGACAGACCAGGAATGAGTCAAATAAAACCAAGGACTGACCTATTTTATTGGCTAGAAAAAAATCACAGTATGCATTTGTGTGTGTTATTGTAATTTTCACACACACACATGGACTCTCCAAGCTATAAATAGGAGCAGGTACTGCTTTTTGGAGAAGGATGTTTCTAGCGGTCAGCTCTGACAGTAGGACCAAACATTCTTACTGTAACACTCATTTGTATTAACTGTTTCTGTTAATATATTTGTTTAATTCAATTCCTCTTTTCCTGCCTTTATTTCTGGCCCCTAACAAGGCCATAACAACTTGGTGACAAGGACCCCAAAAGGACTATGAGTAAATTGTCAATATTGGTTCTACTCAACAGTATTTGGCAATCCAGAAAAGGGAACCAAATGGAAAAAAGTTTAACTAACTTACACTAAACTTTCTGAGAATTCATGTCTCTCAGAGAAAAATAAGCACTCATGATTCCCTGAGTGAATAAGAAATTAAAGTTATTTCATTTTTTTTCTTTTATCTCAATTAAATTCTATTTCGATTTAATCCCCAAAAAGACACAGTCAAACATAGGTGAGTTCAAATCCACCATGCTTGATTTTCTTAAATGTGAACTTGAAATTCAAAAGCAAACTGAAAAGGAAAGTTGTAGTTGTTTAAAAGTGTTGTCCTGAAAAGGATCCTTCCTTGCATATCACTTCTCTTGGCTGAGGATGGCTGGCTGGAGCATCAGCGGATGGTAAGCTGATGCTGTGGATGATAATGCTGATGATGGCTGGAGCTGAGGGTCGAGAGTCTGATGCGGGAACAGTTACTACACTTTGATCCTAGTCATCTTGGCCATGGAATGCTGAATTCAAGCTTTGAAGCATTTTTTATCCTGAATGAGTTTTACAACAATTGCTGGTCCTGGAAGTTTAAGCTTCATCTTTCGGTTGTTTTTTTTTTCTTAATGTGGGAATGCTGCCAGGATAAGACAATATGAAGATAGAAATGGTGTCAGTCAGTGGAATTCATTTCAGGCAAACAGACTTGTACTAAATTACACAATATAAGAGATAGAGCATTAATAGGATTATTAACATTTGTCTCTTAGCTGATTGATGTTAGTGTTAATATTTCAATTCTAGCTTCATAGACCATCCAGCAATTGCTCCGTTCACTCATCAGGAGAAACCAGTAAATACACATAAATGCTTAATACAAATATGAAATTTGTCACTTAGATGATTGATGTTAAATTCAACATTCTGACTCAAGAGATTTGTAGATGAAACTTTTAGTAATTGCTCTGTCCACTCGTCAGGAGATACCAGAAATTGGCTGCTTATTTTCTCATTTTCATTATTTTTAGATTAGATAAGAAAATAATTTACGCCCTTTTTGTGTAAGATTTTGTTCTTCCTTTTTCATTGTGTGTGTGTCTGCATGTGCGTGTATGCCCGAGTGTGTATGTGTCGAGTGTGTATATGTCATGGTTATTTTTACTTTCAGCATTTTTATTGTCTCTTTATACTCTCTCCCTATTGCTTTTTATGTTTGTCTCTCTTTCAGTTCTAAGTGACAAAGATAAATATAGTAATCTTAAATCCAGTGTCACCGATTGTTTTTACTCTTAATATTTCTTGAATATTCTGGGATTTTCTTAAGTTTAGATTATGAAGGTGCATTTCGTTTTTTGCTTAAATTATCTTTTATTAATCCTTAAATTAATCATTATTTCATTTTTCTTATTTAATTTGGTAGTATCTTAAGTATTATGGTATTAATTATTGGAGGTTACTTTTGTAATCAAATTTTATTTATTGTTTGAATATGTGTACATATACTTAGATTTCTGCATTCACAAACGCACACATATACAATACACACACGCATATACACACAAATTTACATACATAAACACAGACACACGTGTATATGAGCATTTATATTAATATATTAATGAGATATTGATATATAAATTTTAATATATCAAGAACAATATTGCGGGAAAATATATGACAAAGTGGAAACAATGTTTTTGTGTGACGCGTTTTATCAGACTGAATATTAATTATGATACTTTGTTGTGTCTGTAAAATTCATCTGTTTCCATAAATAGAGATAGGTCACATGATATGAGGCACTTTCTCATTGGTTAATTAAACCACATTGGTTTGGAAAAAGCTGATCATGACCAGAAGATATTTGGTCTGCTCTGAAGCGATATGAAAGGAATTCTCTCTGCTGTCATGTTACCAGTTACCAAGGGTTTAAATATACAAGTCGTCTGGGCATTTTTCACTCCACCAGATAGGTAAGCCCACCTGACATATTCTCTGTATATAGGAAAGGATACTGTGTTTAAGTTAAACATGGTATTCATGTTTTAAATGTAAATAAATAAGTTTATTAAATGTTGATAATTTTTTTTTCTTATTCGTGTTCGTCCCAAAGTAACGTGGGACTACTACAATAAATTGATGACTCTCAACTGAGATACAAATGGTAATTCACTGATTTTATTCAAGTAATATACCATATTTGCATTTTTACAATTAAAAAGTGAAAATATATTGTCAACCAAATATATTAAAAAATTGCTGATAGCAACAAAATTCAGTATTGTTTAAAAGAATGATAACCGGCTGTGTAGAAGGCACTGTTGAAGTTTTAAGCAGATAGTCATAAAAATCCTTCACCGCAGTTGAGACTTCTACTGAATCAGTCATATCCTCAAGTTAGACAACACACCATGATAGCCGAAAGTACAATCAGTGAATACTGTGAAGAAAAGAATAAAGGCAAAGCTGCGATAATGTCAAGGAATTCATTGATGATATGAAGGCTGAGCAATTTTAAACATACTTAAAGTTGGCACAACTGTATAGCAGGAAAATAATTACCCAACAGAAGTCAAAACAAGAAAGTGTAGAAGCAGATTCACTCGACTCACTTCTAACTCATCACTAGCAGTTGACTACTTCTACACGCCGCCAGTGACATTTGTATGTTGTTCTTGTCCTAAATATTATCATTCATTCTCAACCTTCGTTTGATTATTCTATTCAGTAACCTTCCCCTAGGTTACAAGAGACAGATATTCCAACCTATCAAAACTGCTGCTGTGGATAACTACACTTGTCTACAAATTCATTAATTTATAGAAATGGGTGAAGGTAAATTGTAGGAGTCTCACCTGGACTTAGGTTTTAAAGGTTATGCAGAAGGAATCATTTGAAGATGAAATAAAATTTCTATCCAATCCTTCAAAGGATCAAACTCTGGATTTAGTGAGGAATTTGAATTTATTTGTTGACAAGGAAGAAATAATTCATTCAAAGTGTAGGATTGTGAAATCTCATGTTCATACTGAGCAAATTATCAACCCTATAATCTTGGATGCAAACCACCCCATGACTGTACTTATTATAAGTGATTGCCATGGAAGGTGCAAACACCTAGGCATTGCCAGCACCCTGAATAAGGTGGGATTGTCTGGATTTGGGGTTCCCAAATCTAGACAGTGAAGAAGGTGATTGGGCCGTGCATTTTGTGTAGAAAATTTAATACATTTGTGTTCAAATATCCTAGGATGACAAACCTACACGAGCACAGAATGAACCTTGTAAGACCTTTTCTTTATACTGGGATGTTTTACCAATATATATAGTATACCTTAACACCTGTATAGCAATAATGCAAAGTCATTTGTTGAAAGAGGTAAACACCTCCATGAAGTGTTTACTTTTGAAGAGTACAGCGGCAAGTCGTGCACATTTTCCAATCAACATCTCACTATTCCTCTGCACTCTACGTGGTTTAGTAATGTATAGGAGTGTCTAATAAAAACAACAAAGTCCCGTCTACATAAGATAATAAGACATTCCCAAATGGATTATTTTTATTTGCTGACTGTTCTCTCAGGCGAGCAGAATGAAATTAATAACAAGTCACTGGCATACAGGTATTCCTCAGACTCTGATTTGGAGGCTGGAACACTAAATGATTTCATAAGACCCAACATCAACTCTCGTCTTAAGTTAAGGTCTTACCAGTTAGACATGTGTAGCACTGACCCCATCTCCCTGGTAGGCAAGAAATTAGGGCTTTTAATTAATACAATTTCATCCACTTTAAACTTATTAGTGAAATCAGTCCCATAAAGTTTCCTACTTTGCTCTCTGAGACTGAGCAGATGTTCATTTTGTCAGGTGCTTCTAAACTTCTGCAGTAGTTTATCCAAAGCAATAATAGATTCCAGATTCGGAACAGTGACTAAAGCAGAAATTAAAATTATAAAGGAAAAGCTGGAAGATTGGAAAAGGATCAGAGAATTTTAACTCAGGTGACACAAGGAAGTATATCGATACTGAATGTGACGAGGTTAGAAATGGTGGAGAACAGACTAAGTATAAATGGGTTAATAAGAGATATGTGAAAATTGAGAAAAGAAGTGACCAAAATCTCTGTGGCCATGGTGATTGACTTACAAGTGTTTAGTAGTTTTGACCAACAATATTTCCAATTAATGACAATTCTTAATAAGGTACACCAGACTAGCTAATCTGCTGGACATGTTATCATTGAGACTTTTGTCCCCGAGAATACTGACCCTGGTCACTTGAGACAGTTTCTGTTGAGAATACAAACCAAGTTACCTCACCATTTGAGGTTGCCAGGGGAACCCAGTGATGAGTTATAGAGATACTACAAGGCATTAAGTTGTGTTCCTTTACTAGAACAGATTGTTGGTTTTGACAGCCTTAACATTGTTAGATAGGGAAAATAATTTTAAGATATATCAGGTGATAAATTAACCCATTCCCTGCCCCAGGACCAAGGGTGGTTGCAATGTATCAGACTGAGGCAGAATATATAACTTTAAATTCAACAATAATGGAGGCTATGTTGCTGACTACGGAAGAAGCCAGGAAATGTGAAGCCGATGCTTTAAGGACGTGTACTTCACTCAGTCCCATTTATGTGGCGGACAGAAAAGGGATTAAGGAAAATTGTCAAGTGGAAGTTTTGGCGAATACAGAATTACCACATGCTATTGGTGTATTTGATGGGGTTTGGGCAGTAGCCACCCAGAGCCATGTGGATTTCCCCACTTCCCTTTTGGCCATGTGCCACAATTATTGTATATTTTATATCTATATTCAAATTCATTTGCCTAGACCTGGACGCTTATCATCCACAATCATCATTCATATTTTGATGTACTGTACAAACACAGACACAGTGTGTTCCAGCATCACCTGTGAGAATACATTCTTTTGGTCTGAGCTCAGTAAATGGTGAAGCCAGTTACTTTTTATGGACGTATTATTCCTAATTCTAGCATTTGGCTAAATTTCGTTTTTGCTGCTCTCAAATTTTCAAAGGGCGGCTTTGAACATGGGGTGTCACTGGTGGCAATTTGATGTGTAAGTGTGTTTCCCTATGAATGGACGGCTTTGTGATACTCTTGAACTTTTGAAAAAGTTTGCAATATTCAATTAGATTTACTGAAGGACTATAGACATGCAGTGAAAGATGATTAATGGATACCATTGATTATCTGCAATCTGGAAGACTGCATATCAAATATGCATGTTGATGTTTAGCCTCAATTAGATGTTCACTTTTATATTTACACACGCTCTATCTCTGATATTGAGCACTTTATCCCATAAATATAGCACACTTTAAGACTATATTTATTCATATATATATATATATATATATATATATATATATAAAGGAGGTGTATGTTATGTAGGAAATCTGAAGTAAAGAACTCATATCTATTATTGATACAAACATAAAATAGAGCTTAACATAAAATCTATTCACAAGACTTCTGTTACCTGTGTACCAGATGCAATGAATTTTGGGATTTTCTTCATGACACTCCTTGGGGAAAAATCTGTAACCTTCCTATTGAGAATTGTACCACTGACATTTCTTTTGGGGTGAATGCTGGAATCAGTGCTTTTGCCACTAACGCTTGCAAATACTATCTTCTTGTTTAACATCTGCCTGTTCAGACACTATGGCACCATGTTAAAAAGATTTCAGTGATATTTTAAACTTTAATATTTGTTTCAAATCAGATGAATTAAACATTAAATCAGCTAATATTCCTCCAATAGAATTTCAGGAAAGTATATTTCATTTTTAGAACAATTTTTAATATTATTATATTGTGATGAAATACATTGAATTATATTGTGACGAAAGATGGCTAAAAATGGTGTTAAAATAAAAAATTCAGTAATTTGAAAAGGAAATCTCCTCCCAGTCAATATAGTTTTATCATATAGCAAAGTATTTTGCTTCTTGGAAATATTAATCAATTAGGTTGAAATTAAAGCTAAAATAAAAGCTTCAAGAAAGATTTTTCATTTTAAAAATTCATTTTAAATCAAAAGTATCTCGAATCTGTGAAGGTAAGAATGATGGGAAGATGGAAGTATATAGAGAAAAACAAATTAAGCTAATAGGAACAGATACTACACTTTGATCTCAGTCAAAAGGCGTAGAAGTATGGCGACTGAAATTAAGCACCATAAGATGGGGATTTGGCTAGAAAGAAAAAAGGGAAGATAGACGTGTTTAACATCTTTTACCAGTACCTCCTAAATAATGGACTATTCCGTTTTGTGTAGAAAAACAAGACATACTGCTCTAGAAGTAAGGGCACTGGGACACCAATGCCCTTTACTTAAAACACGGCAAGTGAGGATGGGTTGCCAAAAGTTAGTGCATTTGTTTGATTTATGCAAAGATGTATGCATTTTTCTATATTAAGAACAAATATCACAGTACATTAGGTTTTCACCTGAAAAGTATAGCCATTTGTATTTTGTGAGCCACTATTTGAGAAAAGTTTACTTTTGGAAGAAGATGAAGAGGATTGGAATTCTTCCACAGTTGCTCCTCAGGCTAAGTCAAAGAGGAGACAAATGTAGATACAGGTTGTACTGAGTTGCTCTCAGAGGACTGAGCAGGCTCTTCACGGGATTCAGAGGTAGAAATAGCAGAAAATGCAGCCGTGATAATCTGCTGACCAACAATGGGTTTTATATTTTCTTTGGTTGCAGTCATATAAATTTTCCAGCCATTCTTCAGTAAGCAAAAAAGGGGGTCTTGTCTGAAGCGTGACCTATGTTCCGACTCAATCTGAACATCACAAAAATCACTGCAGTGATTCTAAGAATATTTACCATAGATAAATGCAATGTTTGAAATGAAAGAAAGCCAATTTATTCTAATGTCTGTAAAACAAAAGGATTTAACTTAGGGAAAACAAAAGGAGGAGACTCCCTCTCTTGGGTTAGAAACACTTCAGCAGAAATTGACGGTGCAGTAAAGATCAAAGAGGGAAAAGAATAGGATAGATGGAGAATACATTTTTATTGCTTTGGAGACATATTCATCTATTTTGAAAAGTAATATTTTTTTACACAATTTTTTACTGACATTTTTTTCTTAACTGTAAATGCAGATCCACAAATATGTCTTCTACCCAGTGTGTGTATGCATATGCCTCACCAAATCTGACTTCCGTGAAAATGCAGATTGACAAACCTCACAAGAATATGGTTTCTCTCCAGTGTGTGTACGGATATGTCTGACCATATTTGACTTCACTGAAAATGCATATCCACAAACTTCACAAGAATATGGTTTCTCTCCAGTGTGTGTACGCAGATGCTTGGCCAGACTTGGTTTCTGTGAAAATGCAGAGCCACAAATTTCACAAGAATATGGTTTCTCTCCAGTGTGTGTACGAATATGCATGACCAAACTTGACTTCTCTGAAAATGAAGATCCACAAACTTCACAGGCATATGGTTTCTCTCCAGTGTGTGAACACATATGCCTGACCAAATATGACTTACGTGAAAATGTAGATCCACAAACTTTACAAGCATATGGTTTCTCTCCCGTGTGTGTACACATATGTTTGACCAAATCTGACTTCCGCAAAAATATAGATACACAAACATCACAAGAATATGGTTTTTCTCCAGTGTGTGTACGCATATGTGATAATAAATGCGACTTCCACAAAAATGCAGATCTACAAACTTCACAAGAATATAGTATCTCTCCAGTGTGTGTACACATATAATTGGCCATATTTGACATCTGTAACAATGCAGGTGTACAAACTTCACAATAATATGGTTTCTCTCCAGTGTGTAAATATATGTTTCACTAAATGTAACTTCTGCAACAATGTAGATACAAGAATTTCGCAAGAATTTGGTTTCTCTCCAGTATGTGTTCGCATATGTCTTGTCCTATTTGACATGCTTGAAAATGTACATTCACAAACTTCACAAAAACATGTTTTATGCCCTGTGTGTGTATGCATATGATTGACCAAATACTCCTTCCGTGAAAATGCAGATCCACATATTTCACAAGAACATGTTTTCTTTGTCATATGTTTTTCCATTTTGCGATCATATCCGACATCACCAGTGTTTAGCAGATGTCACATGAATTTAGCCCATCTTTCTTGTTTATTCATACATAACTCTGGATATGTCTTGTAGAAAGATAAAACACACATTTCAAAGTACAATATTTCTTGTCAGGTAAAGTTCATTATCATGCTTTTGCAGATGTAAATCCATGACTTTCACATGAACCATGTAGCATATATTTGTCTGTGTTTCATGGAATGCAAGATGTCTTTGTCCTTCATTGAAATACTTAATAATGACTACTGCCAAAACATCTGTAAAGAAAAAAGGTATAAATGATATAATAGGGAGAGTGAATAATATATGAAAGCAGTCTATGAGATATACATGTAATTATTATTTCAATAATGAGGCAGAAGCCACCACCAGTGAATATCAAAGATTTTGAAGGGAATCAAGATTGCTTCACCATCACGTCATATCTTATTAAACAGATGGAATTAAATTAAGAACATTGTCAATTCAGAAAAAATTAAAATATCTGTTGCTTTTTAAGTTTTTTTCAGACTTTGTCTTGAACTAACATCAATGGCAACATGTTCAAGTCTATTGCTGTCATGACTATCATTTTCATCCTAGCCTAAGAGAAGTGACGACCCTTTGTTAAGACCCCCAACTTGGTTTGGTCAGCAACAGCCAAAACCGAGATGTAATTTCAACTGGAATAGCAACTGAAGTATTTATTAAATTATTCACAATTGGAATATAAAGCATATAATAAAATGTAAACATTTTTTCTATTTGCTCCAATTAAAAATATATTCCAGGAAAATTTTTTTCCATTGAGAAAATTATAAATAAGTGTATGAAAAATTTGATGAGAAGATTTATTTCAACTCCAGATGTTTAATAACTTTACATATATTGATACAAAAGTGTCCAGTTAAACTAATGACTCATTGTAAATAGCATCATTGAACTTGACAATTTCCACTGAGGTTTGCCTTTGAATCCTTCATAGGATGGCTTCTGCCATGCTGGATTTGTGGGTCACCCAAAGTTTGGACGGGGTCTCACCCAAGCCACATGTCGTCAACCATGTTAAAAAATAGATGACACAGTTGACTTGGTGTTCTGTTGACTGTTGCCTTCTCCAGTGTCTGGTCTCAGTGGGTATCATCCCCCAGTAGTCCATGTTTAGTGCAGACTTCTCTGTAGGTCATAGAAACTTCTCCATTATATCTTTGCAGGAATGATGTAGAACCTCTGACACTGTGCAGACACAGAAAGAAACCCTCCAGGGGATTAGAATGCACAGTGTACACCCAATGGTGCTGCTTCTGAAGACAGTATTTTCTTTCCAATACTCAACTTGTGCCCAGGTGTAGTAGATGGGAACCTCAACATGCAGCAGTGTTCATCATAATTTGAAGAAAACTGTCAAAGTAGTTTCTAATGTATTCTCAACTACGTTTTGAGCAGTATCTTCTGTGAAATATACATGCTGGCAATTTTCAAGGTGAACACCTAGATTCACCACGGTTGGATGCCACTCATGGATTTTAAAGGCCGGAATGTATCACATTGCCTTGTTATAGGAAAGATATCTGCCCAACTGATAGATTCTATATATGATAGATGTATTTGAACTGGAATAGCAACTGAAGTATTTATTAAATTGGAATATAAAGCACATAGTAAAAAGGAAATAATTTTCACAATTATCTGCTCCAATTAATTATGTATTACAAAAGAATGATTTTTCCACTGAGGAAATTATAAATAAGTGTATGGAATATGTGATGAGAAGATTTATTTCAACTTCAAATGTTTAATAACTTTATAAATATTGATACAAAAATAGAAGCAAAACCCAATAAAAATATTTACAGCGTAAAATGCCAAACCACAACTTTGCAATTGAGTGCAATACCAGGGTTAAAAAAAAAACAAAAAAAAACAATATCTTCATTATTTCACTTCTGGTATTCCATATTTTTTTAATCTTTTTAAGTAAGATTTTTGGAAATTTTCACTAAAATTCAGGTCAAATTGTATACATGTTTTTTTTTTTATTTATTTTGACCTAAACCTACTAGGCATAAATAAACATCATTTATCTTCATTGTTTTAAATAAAAAGTAAAAAATCCAGTTAATCCATAAATTTACTAAATGAAGTCAAAACATATCTCTAGGATAAATATTGGATTTTTAAAAGATTTTAAAATTTGTTGCTTCCACTTTTTGTCTATAATGGTGGTTCGATTTAACATTTCAAATAATTAATGTCGTTCAGTCAATTTTGTCAGGTGAAGTATACATTCTTCTTCAATACAATAGTGATGATGTTGAAAAAATATTCATAATTACAAAATGAAAAAATTAATTTTAAATAGAAATGATGTAATTTATAAAAATAATTAAACATTAAAATTAAAAAAAGGTTGCTTTTCAAACTGTTTAATTAATTTAACAAAATATGAAACTCTCACAAAAAAGAATAAACATAAAAGAAATAAAAACTATTTTTATGAAATAGGAGTTAAAAGTAAAAATGAAAAGAGTTTAAAATTCTAAAAGGAAGTTTCAAAATGAGAGGCAAATAAAAAAAGTAAGAAGTGGAAACTGAATAAAGAAGAAACATTTCCTTAGGTTTCATTTTGGTTAATTATTCTGAACTGAAGCTAAAAGAAAAACAAATTCATTGAAATTTAACTCACACTTAAATACAGAAATTAAAAATATTTAGTGAAATATGAATGAAGAAAAAACTTTAAAATGTTGAATGGATGATTTGCAAATCCTGTTATGACATCCACCTGGTAAAAGACAGAAGAAACATAAACGAGTTACTCGCAACCAAACAGCTGTCCATTTTAGGAGGGATTTTAATCTCGTCAGGTGAGACAACCTTTAAGACATGTGACATGAGGGTGTCAGGTATGCTTTCATACATGACATCCTCCTTAAAAAGTCAACACATTTATAATGTCTTCATTATTGTACTTCTGGTGTACTGTATATATTGTTTTTGTGTTTTATTTTTTTATGAATATTTTAAAAATCCAATATTTATCATAGCAATGTGTTTCAACTTTTAATAAATTTAGTGATGAACTGGATTTTGTAGTAAAACCTTTACAAAATATAATAATACAGAAATTTAAAATGTTTAGTGAAATAGGAATGAAAAAAACTTACTTTCTAAAATGTCGAACGGTGTTTTGTTTGCTAATGTGTTAAAAAGCAAGTGATATCTGGACTTAAATGTTATTAGGAGGTAGGAGGTAGTGTCGATAGTGAGTGTTAGTAAGAGGTAACGTTTAGCGAGAGTGTTAGTAAGAGGCAATGTTTTTAGGGAGAATGTTAATAAGAAGAGGTTATGTTTAGGGTCAGTTTTTTAGGTTTAGCAGAGGTAAGGTTTATGGTGAGTGTTAAGTTAAGAGGTAATGTTTAGGGTGTGTGTTAGTAAGAGGTAATATTTATTCAATTGTGAGTGTTATTAAGAAGAAGTAATGACAATGTTTAGGTTCCCTGTTAGTAAGAAAAGGTTACGTGGTGAATATTTTATGACGAGTCTTAGTAAGTCGTACCAGACAACATCTGAGGCTTTTTAATGAATTTTATTTTATTTTTTTATGCCGATGACCTTTTAAATATTGTCATATTTTATAATCTTGCTGGGACTTTTATTATCGTTCCTCTTCTTGTGATATTTTATTGCTATATTTTTACTAAGTTTTCTTGATGTTTATTTGTTTTGTTAAAAAATGTTTTCTTTTCATAGTAAAAAATAAAACTGCATTTTTTGTTGGATTGTTATTTGTTCTTTTGTTTTTAGAAGATGTCTTCTTCTCTTGTGATTTATGTGTAAATATGAACGAAGTCCTTTTAGTTTTAAGAGGGTAATATCTCGGTAAAATCATTTTTTATCCCGAGATCATTCTCTTAGGAGGATCTCTGGTTTATTTATTTTTGTACTAATAGTAATACTAACCAGAAATACACGACCAGTAAAATAAAAATTATCGCTTAAAAATAAAAATGTTTAAAGATTTCAACACATGAAAGAATTTCCCGAAAACTGAAATGCTGTTTAAATTTTTAAGGCAATCCCGATTGTTTTCTTTTGTGAAAAATTAAATATACTCTGGGAATCACATGAAGTCAAATCATTGCATTTTGTGTGTAGACAAGGGGAAGTGTAATTAAAACCCTACTTAAAAAAAAAGGTTATTATATTTCATGTGTGCCACACACACATATCTCTCCCCTCTCTTTGTCTTTAATACACGCTTACCAGAAGTAATAAAACAATAAACTCAAAGACACACAAGACATCTAAGCAGAGCCGGATTTATAAGAGGACACAATTGGGAGGATTTGGCTGAAGAGATTTAGTTTTGTATTATTTTTCATTATGAATGAGTGAATAATAGTTTGACAATATTGATATTTTTCGACCAACTAACGTATTTATTTTATGAAAAATAGTGTTTTATTAAAATTTATAAAAAAAATAAATATGATTGATTTTTTGTTACTAAATAATAAAAAAGTATAAACAAGTTTAATTTTTTTTCAAACTAAAAACAATTTGAAAATATTTAAATGTGTTTTATACTTTTTCATTAGTTTCACTCGTCAATTGAAATAGTAAAGTGCGGATTATTTTGCTTTGAAGACATTCATTTTTAAACTCCAATTTTCACAAATTACAAATTTTTTTGAATGAATTTTTTATCCTTTCATTATTTATGGCATGTAGTATAAAACTGGTGGAGGAATTTCGGATTAGTGAGGTTAGGTTTTCCGCCTACCATAAATGGCTAAAAATTATGAGACAATATTCCTTAACATTTAAAAAATGGTTTTATTATTCAGTTGAATGCAAATTGGAATTTTTTTCTTAGTTTGTAAGTTCTAAGTCTCATATATATATATATATATATATATATATATATATATATATATATATATATATATATATATATATATTCATGGGAAAATTTGAGGAGACCCATATCTATCCCCTCATCGGTAGCGACTGCGTATTCTATGCAAGATATATCGATGATATATTTTTTGTATACATGAGCAGTGACAACAAACTTATCCAATTCTTCCTGACCCTAAACACAGTGCACGACTCAATTAAGTTTGACTATGAAAAATCCACAAGATGGGTAACATTTTTAGACACCTGCATTTACATAGATGAAAACAGGAAACAACAAACAACAATACACACTAAAATCACTTACACCCACAACTATCTACACTTTAAGTGTTCCCACCCTAAACACCTCAAAGAGAACCTTCCTTATTCACAAGCACTTAGACTCAGAAGGATATGTTCCAACAATGAAGAATTAAATAAACACATTGAAAATCTGGAGCATCAATTCACAACATGTGGCTATAAACAACACCTAATCAGGGAACAAATAAATAAAGAAATTTCCACACCTAGAGAAGACACCCTAATGTACAAGATTAAAAATAAACCCAGCCGCATCCCTCTAGTAACCACTTTCAACACCACTCTAACTCCACTATCCCCAGATAATCAAAAGTCGCTGGGAAATACTACATGTCAAACCAGACCTAAAATAATTGTTTGATGAATCCGGCCTTTTAGCATACCATAGACCTAAAAACCTAAAAGAAATTATAGGTAGTAACCACATTTCAGGCGACAAGGTAATCTGTAATAAACCAACAACAAAAACAACAGGATTTTCCCAACCATGTAACAACAAAAGAAGCTTTTGCTGCAACCACATTAAACACACAAATTCATTCACTAAATCTACTTTCAAAATCTACCATGATTCTAACTGTAGAAGTCATAACATAATTTACCTCCTAGAATGCACACTATGCCAGAAACAATATGTAGGAAAATCTGAATGGCCCTTTCACTACAGAATTCATAATTATCGCAATTGAATGAGGTCGACTCCTCATGAAAGATTATTACTTGCAGAACAACATTTCCGCCTAGAAAAACACAATTTTAGAACCCATGCCAAATTCACTATAATTGAGAGAATAGAAAAGTCCAGAGCAGATAACATTAGAAAGATTTTAGATTTCCATGAAAATAAGTGGATACGTTTAAAAACGCACTATCCAGCAGGGCTTAACCATAAATTTAACAATATAGATAGTATTAATATATAACCCTACAAATCAAAACCTACCCACATAAGACAGACATGCTTACGGAGGTGTTGAGGCCTCACACTTATACACAGACACACACAAATATACACACTTATACACATCATACTCAGTCACTCACTAATGAGCCAAATGACAACACACACCCATAGTAATATACACGCTTACACACATCATACTCACTCACTCCCTAAGAGCAAATAACATGCACACTTAACAGAGACACATCCCTTTTCCAGGAACCAATAAACTTGTCAAAATGACCAAGGGAATTCAGAGCAGCATGAATCCATCCAGCTCGTATCTCAAATAACAACTTAAAGAGACTGTTTGACCAACACAAATATTGACCAAAATTCATGTTAACAAAAAAAACTACAGACAAAAGCTCATCCTCTCCATCAAGACATTCATTTCTGTAGTTCACTGCTACCAGCAAGCAGAAAAATATTTTTCTCCTGATGATGCCCATGCTGGCCAAAACTAGTCGAGGAATCTAAATGAAATAATAATAAAAACGAAGGAATATTAATATACAACGCAGTGTGTTTGAAGATTTTAATTTTTTAATATTTTTATTATTATGTATATATATATATATATATATATATATATATATATATATATATATATATATATATATATGTATCCCACAAAGATGACCAAAAAAGTATTCAGTTATCGAACATAATGAAGAAGCTTCAAATCAAATTCCCGACAACACAAAACATTTGTTGTTGCGACTACAACTTTTAAATAATTATTCTTTACAGAACCCGGAACCCGTCCATCATTTAAGAATTTTATTCTATCATGCAAAGAACTTAACTGTTTTTCTTTAAGATTAAATTTTAGCAGTGATAGGAGTTATTGTTACCATGAGAACAATTCACTGTCATTTTGTATGTATGAGGCGATATAAAAGTGGATCTCAGAAACGAAAAGAGAAAGAGCAGATGATAACAAGTGTGGCTAAGCTAATTTACCACTTTATCTGATGAGATTTCTGAGTGGCCTTTAGTCATTTCAGATAAAGAATGATGCAATATTTTTAAACGTGGCCCTACTCAAGTACAACAGGATGAATATCCTTACAATAACTTTCGAAGATGTTTCTCAAAATGTCACTATTATAAAAGAATAGAAAATAAGGAAAAAAGGTTTAAGGTCATGGCTAGTATATTCTTTAAAAAAAATGATTGAATTTATTGATTTTGTAGCAAAGTTTGTTTTTGTAATTCAGTTGCCTCATGTTAAAGGAACAGATGTGTGGGAAAGTCTTTTTAAAGGTTAAAAATACACGAACAGGGTTAGACACATCAACAATGCTTGTCTCAGTGGATAGACTTGCGTTTGGGTCTGACAATGGAATCTACAATCGATAGGACAAAAGTGGATTTACTGCAGAGACAAAGAATTTTGGGGGAATGTGGTGAAATGATTAGTTAATACTACAATGATTTTTATGCAAGAGAAACTTGGCTTTTCGGGGATGTCAATAATTTTCACATATGTTAAATGTAACCTCGGTGAAGGCGTAAAGATTTGGAAATCTTTCTTTGGTTTTCTCACTGCAAATGATACAACGGGAAAGCGACATTTTGAGACTTTTTAACATGAAGTTCTTAAAAAGTTTGACATAAATCTATTGGCCTGTCATGGCCAAAAGCTATGATAATGGCTCAACTGTGACATGAAAATACAAAGGTGTGCAATCAAGATAAAAAATTATTTATGCCTCATCTGGGTTCCTCTCTACAGCAAACAGCCTGATTCCAAAATGACTACCAATGTCCTCATACCATGGTACTCTTTATAGTATTGGAGGAATTCATAGTCACCAGGGATGTACTCTTTACTACACAACAACAGCTAAATGCATCCTTAACAATGGAAGAAATTAAATTTGTTCAAGTATCTGTAAAAAAAAGATTTAATTTAGGAAAAAGAAAAATGGGAAGAATGTATCTCTCTCTCTTTTTAAAAAGAATTTGACAAAAATTGACAACCCTACATTCAAGCCATCTCTCTGGCACTGTGTGGCATCCCACTGGGTGACATGCCACTAGCATTTACCACTGATGGCTCTCCAGCGTGTTCGTCATAGCAGATGGCTAGTGGCCCACCTTTGGTTAATGCTGGTGGCTGATACCAGAGGACTGCTGACATTCCCATCGGTGTAACACCAGCAGACCACTAGTGTCTTGCATGTAGGGAAGTTACAATAATGGTAATAGAGGAAGAGGGAAAAGGATAAGAGGAGAATATATTTTTATTGTCCAGGAGATAGTCAAGCATTAAAATTCACTCATTTGGAAAAGTAACGTGTTTTAGACAAAAATATGTTTTTTACTGACATTATATCTTGACTGAAAAAGCAGATTTACACAATTTACAAGAATGTTTTATCTCCAGTGTGTGTACAAGTAACTTCCACTGATTTGTGTAGTGTTTATTAAAATGTTAGCAACATGAATCATCAATATCTTGTCTAAAAAATGGTTGGGTTTTTGTTAAAGAAAGAATAAATAAGTTACAAGATGAAAACAAAATGTTTAAAAAATATCTACATAATAATTAACATTTTAAGAACATAAGTCATTAATATCTTGTCTATCTGACAAATGACTTGGATTTGGTTAAAGAATATATAAGTTACATTTGAAATTAAATCAACAGCATTCACTTAGTATCAACCAACAACAAGTTACTTTAACTAAGTAATAATTGTTATGGGTTGGTTTTGTGCAATGTATCACTTTGCATGGGAAAATCTAGTTATGACCCTGGGATGCACAGATGGGCAAGTTACTGCATTAAGTTTGTTATACAGCTGTGATGCAAGATGTGCACCCATAAGCATTGTGGCATGTCTAGTGTATTTTGCAGTATTTGAAATTTTCTTTTCATTTCTATGGGTTTTCACATAATGCACTGAAAAAGAATTTTCTACTGATTCAAAAATTAAATGTGCCCTAAGATAGGTTTCGGTCCATTGTGTATTCACATGGTGCAAAAACGATTAGTCTGAAAATACATACAGCCAAAAAACACAAAGATATATTTTTCTCTCCTGCGTCTCTATATGCATACGACTAACTATATCTGACTCACATGCTGGTCCAAAACTGCAAAAACTATAATTATACTACGGTGTGTAATTAGTCTGAAAATACATACAGCCAAAAAACACAAAGATATATTTTTCTCTCCTGCATCTATATGCATACGACTGACTATATCTGACTCACATGCTGGTCCAAAACTGCAAAAACTATAATTATACTACGGTGTGTAATTAGTCTGAAAATACATACAGCCAAAAAACACAAAGATATATTTTTCTCTCCTGCGTCTATATGCATACGATTGACTATATCTGACTCACATGCAGGTCCAAAACTGCAAAAACTATAATTATACTACGGTGTGTAATTAGTCTGAAAATACATACAGCCAAAAAACACAAAGATATATTTTTCTCTCCTGCGTCTATATGCATACGATTGACTATATCTGACTCACATGCTGGTCCAAAACTGCAAAAACTATAATTATACTACGGTGTATAATTAGTCTGTAAATACATACAGCCAAAAAACACAAAGATATATTTTTCTCTCCTGCGTCTATATGCATACGATTGACTATATCTGACTCACATGCTGGTCCAAAACTGCAATAACTATAATTATATTACGGTGTGTGTACGCATATGTTTGACCATATTTGACTTGACTGAAAATGTAGATGCACAAACTTCACAAGAGTAAGGTTTCTCTCCAGTGTGTTTACGCATGTGAATGATCAAATCTGCATTCCGACAAAATGCAGATCCACAAGCTTCACAAGTGTATGGTTTCTCTCCAGTGTGTGTACGCACATGTGTCACTAAATTCGACTTAACTGAAAATGCAGATCCACAAACTTCACAGGAATAAGGTTTCTCCCCAGTGTGTGTACGCATATGCTTGACCATATTTGACTTGATTGAAAATGCAGAGCCACAAACTTCACAAGAATAAGGTTTTTCTCCCGTGTGTGTACGCATATGTTTGACCATATTTGACTTGACTGAAAATGTAGAACCACAAACTTCACAAGAATAAGGTTTCTCTCCATTGTGTATATGCATATGTGTAACAATGCTTGACTTGCGTGAAAATGTAGATCCACAAACTTCACAAGAATATGGTTTCACTCCAGTGTGTGTACGCATGTGAGTGATCATATTTGACTTAAGTGAAAATGCAGATTGACAAACTTCACAAGAGTAAGGTTTCTCTCCAGTGTGTCTACGCATATGTCTCACTAAATGCCACTTATCAGAAAAAGCAGATTCACAAACTTCACAAGAATAAGGTTTCTCTTCAATGTGTGTATGGCTATGTCTCATTAAAGACGACTTCTGTGAAAATGCAGATCCACAAACTTCACAAGAATAAGGTTTCTCTCCAGTGTGAGTACGCATATGTGTAACTAAATTCAACTTCTGTGAAAATGCAGATTCACAAACTTTACAAGAATATGGTCTCTCTCCATTGTGTGTACGCATATGACTGACCATACTTGACTTCCTTAAAAATGCTGTTCCACAAACTTCACATGAATATGGTTTCTCTCCATTATGTGTATGCATATGTGTCACTAAATTCCACTTCCATGAAAATGTAGATCCACAAAGTTTACAAGAATATGACTTCTTTGTAATATATGTTTCCATTTGGTCTATTCTAACTTCACAACTGTTTAGCAGATGTCACATGAATATGGTCTATGTTTGCTATTTATTCATACATAACACCAAATGCATTTTGTAGAAAGATAAACCACACATTTCAGAGTACATCATTTCTTGCCAGGTAAATTTTTTTTGTCAGGCTTTTGACATTGTAGATCCATCACTTTCATATCAACCATGTAGCATATATTTGTCTGTGTTTTTATGGAAAGTGAAATGTCTTTTCCTTCCGTTGAATTCTCAATATTAATCACTGAGGTTTTTGTACAGCCAAAACATCTGTGAAGAAAAAGGCAAAAATGATATATTAATAGGCATAGTGAATAATATATAAAAGCATTCTATATCATGTGGCAAATATTTTATTTTGAATATAACCTGTGATTCATTCAGGTGTTGTTCTGTAAATTTTTATCATCGAACAAATATCCATATCTCTTTGGAATTTTAAGGTTTACAATAGTTATAATTTCATAACATGTGTATCTTAATTTCTAAAAGGTTTTAATGGTAGATTACAGATTTTTAATATGAAATATTAACAACAAATATCTGTCAAAGACTTTCTCGTATAAGCTGAAGTATTTAGAGAATCTACAGTATTGTCACTCTCTAGGGATGTATTAAAAATTATGTTATGCTCACAAAATGAATAATCAAACATGGTGAATGAGAATTTCAAAATGTTAACAGATATCTCAATAGACAGCAGACTGTAGTGGCATCCTTCAGTATTTTTCTGGAATATGACTAATCTTTTGTCATGCAAAATGGAGTATATCTTCATAAACAAATTACAGTGTCAGAGGAAATGAAAACAAATATTTTAAACTTACAGAACTTATTCAAAAGAGAATGAATTAACTTTTGCATTATTTCATTTTTTAGAAAATCCAAGAATTTTTTTAATCCATTCTATCCAAATCCTCTGATTATGAAATTGCAAGTAATTCTTTTCTGTCATCATGTTTTCTTTCAATTCTTAATGTTTAAATGTCTTATTTAGGAACTCAAACAGCGACCAGAACAAAGGAATTAACGGAGAACGGTGTAAATGAAGAATGTGTTCCTTACTGAAAAACAGTTTGGGTGCACACAATGTCAGAACATTGCATATCGCAATTTCAAGATATATTTTTTCATTTTTCATAAAATTTTATTTTTGAGGAAAAGTGAAAACAACAAAATTTAAAAACTCTTAAAAGTCGAATATTTATCTAAGTGATTTATTTCACATTTTAAATAAAATTTAATTATTTACGAAAATTGAAAACAAAAATTTTTTAAAATCTGTAAAAAAATTAATATTTGTCAAATGGATTTCTTTGAAAGAAAATTAGTAAATTTAAGAGTTTGTTAAAAAAATGTAATTAAAAATAAAAAATAGCAAAAATGACATTTATTTATAGTAACCCATGAGGTTTCATCAAAGTCACACAGAACAATAGTTTCTCTCATATGAGAGAGAGACTGTTGTTAATCTTATATATATATATATATATATATATATATATATATATATATATATATATATATATATATATATATATATATATATATAAATCGTGGCCTGACGATTGCATCTAGCATGAAACAGACTGCCGCTTTTAAGTGTTGACTTCTGTGTTCACTTTTATATTTACACACGCTCTATCTCTGATATTGAGCACTTTATCCCATAAATATAGCATATCTTAAGACTATATTTCTTCATATATATATATATATATATATATATATATATATATATATATATATATATATATACATTAACGATACATTTACAGAAGTTCTTTATTAATTCCCTTCATTTTGTAGCCCCTCAGATTCATCAATTTTAAAATTAGAATTGTTAAAAAAAAGATTTCATTGGTGTCAGTTAAATTATTTAACTGAAACCAATGAAATCTTTTATTTAACTTAAATACTTTATGACATGAAGCAGGTAAGAAAGGAATTAAACTTTCTAAACATAATTTAACTAGTTTTTATTAATTTACAATATACATTTTGAATGTCGTGTGAAAATCTGATTTATTTTAAAAATAAACAAATTCAATTTCTAGATTATAGCCCGTTTGGTCCCTCGTATTTTTTTTTTTTTACTATTTCACGCGTGCGTTGAAATGACAAAAAAAGTTCTTTGGGAATGACAATAAAAGATTATTGTCATTAACCTGTGACCTTGATGAAACTACGAGTTACGGTGCTTAAAAATATTAGTTATTTTCGGTATACCATGTGTGTTAATTAATTATTAAATTTACTAATTTTCTTTGAAACAAATCTCTTGGATAAATATTGAATTTTAAAGAGGTTTTTAATTTTGTTATTTCCTTTTTGTCAATAATAAATGTTTATATAAAATCAGAAAAACAGTTTGCGATACAAATACAATATTTTGACATATTGTCTGTACCTAGACTATTTTTGAGAAGGAACAAATTCGTGTTTGACACCGGTTATAGTAATTTCTGTCTTCTGTTGTCTGTTTGTGTTCAGAAACTACATCCGTTCTATTTTCAAATCCTTTCCTAATTGCTGTTCATTTGAAAATAGGAAGTTTTATTGATGGAGCTTGAGAAAGAAATATCAAGTCCAACAACTGCAGCAACATAATCCCGATTGTTTTTCTATGAAAAGCTTTTTACAGAGATTCGCCCTGAAAACTAAAAGGTAAGTTAGTAGACGAACTGTCACCAACTTTTTCCTAAGAGCTCCTAAAACCGCAAAAGAAACACGTTTTAAATCATTTAAATGTCTTCTCTGAAAGAAATTTGGTTACATTTCGCTTTTTTTATTTCAAAGATAATAGCCTAAAGGTAATACGAATTGACAGAAAAATGAATTTTCATGTACAGCCACTGAAAAAACAGTATTATGAAGGAAAAAAAGAAGTTTTATCATCAAAATGTTTGTTATTATCAAAGAGGAACGACAAAATTATTTAAAAGATTTTTAATTGTTTCTAACACGTTTTAAATTTTGGTTAAAAAATCTTCCTTTTGTTGTTTTTTAAGTCCACACTAAAAAACAAACAAAACAAAGGCTCCAAACTTAATAAAAAACAAAGATTTATCGTCATAATAATGTTTGTTATTATTAAGATCAAAAGACAATGTATTTTTTAATTATTTTAAATTATTTTTCCTCCTTTCTAACACGTTCTAAATTTGGGTCAAAATCTTGTTTTTTATGGAGTGGGGGTCAATTCTGTAAATGGACATGTAGCCGTTTTTGGTAAAATGACATTAATTTAGAAATTCTTGCAAAAATCAAATAATTGTCAGATTTTAATGAAACTTTCAGAACTGATTAAAAATGAATTAATTTATTCTTTAATTTTTTTTTTTAAATTTTGGTAAAAATGTATTTTTACAAATGGTACCCCTCCACTGTAACTTAATTTCAGGAAATTTTCTAGAAATCGTTTAATACTTGTTTTATATTACTTATAAGCAGAATACCTTGGAGAACATAAATCCTCGATTTTTTTCTTTCCCAACTATCACCAACTTTTAAAAATTTTCTCCAAATCATAAATTAAAAACTGCAATAAAACTATCTAATTGTTTAATTAGATAGGCTTTTATTTGTTTTTATCAATAATATACATTAGGTACATTATTATCTGAAGATAATTTTTTTTTATTAATGAAGAATTTTTACAAGAATTTTTTGCATTTTTTTGTTTGAATTTAATTTTTCAATTTAAGTTTCAAAAATGTTTTAAAATTCTTCCAAACATCATCCGAGGAAGCTTATTACGTTATTAATTGAAGACTATATTCACTAAGAGATTGAAAGCTTATAAGAATTATCCCAGCAAAACTTTTTACTATAATTAAAAATAATTTTTTGTATGTCTACATGTTATTTTTTATTCCTTTTAAGGAAAATTCCTTGACTTATAAATGATTTCGGCTGCTGGCAATTCTTTCATTTCACTTCCATGTTTCATCTTCCCTATGTTTCAACAGGCTTGTTTGGAAATCATCCCTTCAAGAATTTAAAAAGTTTTTTTTTTCTTCTATTTCACTAAATATTTTTAATTTTGCCATGCATCATATAATTTGTTTTATTTATTTATTTATTGTTTTTTACTTAGTTAAGAAAAATAATTTGTTTTTAGTTTTTTTCAAGTTGATTTTTCTTTTTTGTGACTTCAGTAAAATAACTTTAACAATTCATAAACATCAAAGTATAGCAATTAATATATATATATATATATATATATATATATATATATATATATATATATATATATATATATATATAGCTGGCCACTCATATTCGAGGATATCTGTCTACTAGGGCAGATAGCCAATCCCTATTGCAGACGCTTGCTCAGACACATTTGTGTTTATTCAACACCCACAGAGACCACCTGTGGTTTATACTGCAACTATGCTGAACAGACCTTAGTTACAGTTTCTGGGAAAGGGTGTGCTATTTAGTGTGATCAGCAATTTAAACAAGGCCAGCACACTCACACTCTTGGCCATGATGACTTGTGACTCTCTGCTAGCACTGCTATCAATGGCCTCCAAGGTGTGCTATGGTTTTCAGGTACTTTCCAAAGGTGACATACATTGGGATTGACCCTTCCAGTCCGATAACATCAGGAAGTCTCTTTCCTGACAAATCGACTATGGTGAAATTTGAACCCAGGTCTCATGGTCAGAATATGAATACTCTAACCAATCGACCACCTGCCCATAAAATGAAGAATATAATACGAAATACCATAAAATTTCAAATTTTTCAGTTACCTCTTTCATTAAATTTTATATTATCTCAGTTAAAAATTTAATAATTGAAAGTGAATTAATAATTTTTAATTTAATAACTGAGATATTATCATTAAAATTATTATATTATCTCAGTTATCAATTTACAGATGTAATAATTGAGAGTGAGATATTAAATTATCTCATTCACAGGTAAATTGATAACAGATAATATAATTTATATTATCTTACTAATTAAATTAAAAATGAAATTGTTATATTAAAATTATTATAACATTTATCAATTTAAACATTTAATAACTGTGTGAGATAATTATATTAATTATTATCTCAGTTATGAAATTAAATATGTAATAACTGATAATATAATAATGATAAAATAACTTATTAATTATATTAATTAGTAAATAATGAAATGCCATTATAGAGGTAACTCAATAATTTAAGAAATTTTTTAGTATTTTAAATTATTGTAAGAAAATGTCTTCAAAATTAACTAAAAAATCCAGTAAAATATTAGATAATTGCTTAAAATTTTTTCTTTAATTTTTAAACATTATCTAGGAGTTCAAAACTCAAAAAGAATTCCTAAATTTATGTCAATTCTGGTCCACCATATTAAACCTGTCAACACTTTTGGCTGTCAAATTATTGATGGAGACGTGAGAATAACAAGACCCTGCCCTCAAGAATTGCTTTTCTAGAAAATTTTATACTTTTTGTAAGAACAGATTAATTTAACTTTAAATTTGCAAATTTTACAAATTAACTTTTCATTAATGTATATTTAATTTTTGCGAAATTTTTGAAACCAAGAATTAAGTTTTGTTTATATTTCTCTCATTAAATTAAAATGGCTTTCGATTAGTTTTTCTGAAGTATCAATTAAAAATCACTATAATTTCTATTCGAAATGCACCACAATGCTTTGTTTTCTGGAATTAGAAAATTTAATCCTTTTAGCTTTCAGTTGAAACTGGAGAAAAGCCTTAAATTTTTTTTTAATTTCTGAAAAGTGGATTTAAAACATTGGTATACTGAATTTTTGGAGGTACCTAATTTTTAGTGTCTTTTTCAGGTGCAAAAAACACATTGATTTAGTAATTCTTGTAAAAATGAAATAATTATCAGATTTTAATGAAACATTGATACCCATACTCACATAATTTTTTGAAGTTTTGAAATTTAAATTTGCTGCCTCAATTTTCTTATTTTGGTTAAAAGTAGGACTCCATGGTGAATGTAAATTATCCAAAGGTTTTTTTTTTTCAAACTACTGCTATTTTTCCAAAAATCTGCTACAAATGTTAAACTAAAAAAAATGTAATAAAAACTATTATATTATTTAATTAGAATAGCTTTTAATTGCTTTTATAAATAAGATATATTAAGGAGACTTTGCCTGAAGGAAAATTTCTTTTTTGATGCATGATGTATTTTTACAAGAATTTTTCCATTTTTTAAAATTTCATTTAAAAAAATTTGTAATTAAAAATCTTTTAAAATTCTGCATTACTTCGTATTTTTAAGTGATTTTGTGATTAAGTGGAAACCATTTACAAATCAAAAATTGAAAAACTTAATATAAGCTGTTTTGCACAAAGTTTTTTAAATTATTTTTTAAGTTTTTTATTTAAACATTCCCATATTTCCTTGTATGGGAGTCTATACATGACATTATTATTAATAGGTCTTATGTTGTAAGAGTTGTTCTTCGTTTACAGAAAAATTTATTTGTCTGCACTGTCTTATTCATTACATGTTTATGTCTCAACACATCATCCCTTCAAAGTTTAAAACTTGAAAATTTAATAAAGTTGATCTGGATTGCAGCTTATGACTTTTGCTCAATGTTGTAAGCAGCAGACGATCTCTTTCTTCATGGCAGCTGAAGTTGAGGTATTGTTCGGTGAAGATTGGCTTGTAGTATAAACATGTCTTGAACCCATGCTCTGTTTGACATATCAGTACATGCAGGAATATGAGTTTGTTGTTGTTTTCTTCTTCCTCTATTCTGAACTATATCGATGTTCATATTGAGTTCACATGGTCCAGTAGTAGCTGAACCTCTTCGTGGTGTGGCCAAAGTATGAAGGTGCCATCTATATATCTCTGTCATAAGGTTGGCTTTAGAAATATGAGTTCTAATACTATTCCATCGAAGTATTCTATGTATAAGCTTGCTATTACTGTTGATAATGGTGAGCTCATTGCTAAGATTTCATCTTGTTGATATATGTCTAATCCCATTCCATAGTGTGTTTGTTTACAGAAAATCTGCATCAGGCCAGTCTATCCTTGACTACTGAGAGTGCCTCCTCTGTGGATAGCTTGGTGAACATGCTCACCACATTGAGGCTCACCATCTGGTTGGTTGGTTGGGATATGAGAATCCTTGATTATTGCCACAAAGTGGGAGGATTTGGGGACATATGATAGTGACTTTTTTAATTATGTTTTATTTTAAATATTCCCATGTTTGCTTGTATGGGAGTCTATACATGACATTGTTTTAAAAGATCTCATGTTGTAAGATTTGTTCTCCTTTTACAGAGAAATTTGTCTACAATTTGTTATTCGTTGCATGTTTACATTTCAACAGGTTTCCAGTCAAAGTTTTAAAACTTGAAAATGTAAAAGAATTGATCATATGCCTCTGGGTTTTTCAATGTTGTAATCAGCAGACAATCTCATTCTTTACACTGTATGGGTGATGGAAATTGAAGTTATGGTATTGTCTGGGGAATGTTGCCTTGTGGTATGAGGATGTAGTAGTAAACTTATAATATTGACATTTTTGTTGTATAAAAAATAAAATACAAATTTTAAATAATTACAGACAAAAATTTACATAGGCATATGGGAAATTCAGCTGAACATTTGGAGTTTTGTTTTTTTGGTTAATTTGTTGCTAGGTTTTATGCATGGCTAATTTCTTTTGATTTATGGAATGATGAAGTGAAGAATTGTTTGTCAATTTACCAATAACTGTATAAGTATAGAGAACAGCATTTGTAGTAGCATCATTAGGATATACCTGTTTATTTCAGGTATTTGTCCTTATCACTTCTAGATATTGAATTATTGCAACTGTTGCATTTCATTTTCTTAACAACTGCCTAACTGCAAAAACCTGCTACGTGTAATATAAAAGGAACAATTTCTCTGCATTTACTAACATCCTCATTTGTTACATCTATGTTAAATATATAAATATCTAAATTTTGGACTCCTGACACTTAATCCCAATTAGTTTGTAAATTCTTAAGATCAGTACTTTCCTTATTAGGTTCAATTTTAAAACTCACACCATTCTGATTTTTTCACACTCAAATACTTGACATATAGATATATATATATATATCTCCATCAAGATGCCTGTACTTGTCAAATCTGTTCTTAAGTTGATCTGTTTGAAATTTACTAGGTAATACATACATCATTTTTACTTTTATTATGGTGAAACTATTTTGTTTCACTGGTTCACATACTGGAATGTTTGATCTTTACCAGTGGCTACTGCTGCTGCATTATTGACATAATAATTGCATGTATCTCTCATAGACTGCTTTCATATATTATTCACTGTCATCATTAATATATCATTCATGCCTTCTTTCTTTACAGATGTTTTGGCTGTGCAAAATCTGCATTGGTTATTATTGAGAATTTCATTGAAGGAAAAGGTATTTCACTTTCCATGGAAACACAGACAATTATATGCAAGAAATAATGTAATTTGAAATGTGTGGTTCATCTTTTCCCAAAAACACATTTAATGTTATGTAACAGGAAAGACAGGACATATATAAAAGCTGCTAAACTGTTGTGAAGTCAGACATATTATGCAAGATGGAAGCACATGTTACAAAGAAACCATATTCATGTGAAGTTTGTAGATCTGCATTTTCAAATAAGTCACATTTAGTGCGACATATGCGTACACACACTGGAGAAAAACCATATGCTTGTAAAATTTGTGGATGTGCATTTTCACACAAGTCAACTATGATCATACATATGCGTAGACACACTGGAGAGAAACCATATTCTTGTGAAGTTTGTGGATCTGCATTTTCACACAAGTCGGCTGTGGTCGTACATATGCATACACACACTGGAGAGAAAACATATTCTTGTGAAGTTTGTGGATCTGCATTTTCACAGAAGTCACAGTTAGTGAAACATAAACGTACACACACTGGAGAGAAACCATATTCTTGTGAAGTTTGTGGTTCTGCATTTTCACATAAGTCAAGTATGGTTGTACATATGCATACACACACTGGAAAGAAACCCTATTCTTGTGAAGTTTGTGGATCTGCATTTTCAATTAAGTCACATTTAGTGAGACATATGCGTACACACACTGGAGAGAAACCATATTCTTGTGAAGTTTGTGGATCTGCATTTTCACACAAGTCAGCTATGGTGGTACATATGCATACACACACTGGAGAGAAACCATATTCTTGTGAAGTTTGTGGATCTGCATTTTCACAGAATTCAAACTTAGCGAATCATAAACGTACACACACTGGCGAGAAACCCTATTCTTATGAAGTTTGTGGTTCTGCATTTTCACGTAAGTCAACTATGGTTGTACATATGCATACACACAGTGGAAAGAAACCATATTCTTGTGAAGTTTGTGGATCTACATTTTCACACAAGTCAGCTATGGTCATACATATGCATACACACACTGGAGAGAAACCATATTCTTGTGAAGTTTGTGGATCTGCATTTTCAATTAAGTCACATTTAGTGAGACATATGCGTACACACACTGGAGAGAAACCATATTCTTGTGATATTTGTGGATCTTTATTTTCACTCAAGTCACACTTAGTGTCACATATGCGTACCCACACGGAAGGAAAACCATATTCTTGTGAGGTCTGTGGATCAGCATTTTCAAAGAAGTCAACTATGGTCATACATATGCGTACACACACTGGCAAGAAATCATATACTTGTTAAGTTTGTAGAACTTCATTTTCATATTTAGTGACACATATGCATATATGCACTAAAGAGAAACTATGTTATTGGGAAGTTTGTGGATCTGTACTTTCATGGAAGTGAGAATTGATCAATCATGTCTCTACACACACTGAAAACTAGTTTCTTGAAATTTGAGAATCTCTATTTTATGGAAATGTGATTGGTGAGCCATTTTTGTATACACACTGAAGAGAAAAAATATTATCATGATATTACCTGATATGTATTTTCAGAGAAATTTTGTTGCATCATGTGTATACACAATAGAGAGAAACCCTGTTATAGTCCATGTTTAGTTTTTGAATCAGTAAAAAACTCTTGTAGTGCATCATGTAAAAGCCTGTAGAAATGAAAAATGGTGGATATTCCTTTTCTGAGAAATCATATTTTGTGTGAAATATGAATTATATTCTTGTAAAAATTGTAATGCATTATTTTCACATACTGCAAAACATAATACATTTGCAGCAATGCTGGTATGTTCACATCCTGCATCACAGTTGCATAAAAATCTAATGCATTATCTTCCCCATCAGTGCATCACAGAGCCATAGTTACATGTTCCCATGAAAAGCAATACATTATGCAGAACGAAGGAAATGACTCTTCACTTTCCATGAAAGCACAGACAAATAAATGTTCCATGCTTCATCTGAAAATCATGAACAGACATTTTTTTTTTAAAATGTGACAATGAAATTACCTGGCAAGAAATAAAGTATTTTGAGATGTGTCGTCTGTTTTTCTACAACAGCGCATTTCGTGTTATCTATGAATAAACAGGAAATATTGGCCATATTCATGTGACATCTGCTAAATTATTGTGAAATCAGATATAAAAGGCCAGAGGGAAACATGTATTACAAAAGAACCATGTTCTTTTGAAGTTTGTGGATTTACGTTTTTATGAAAGCCAGATTGGGTCAAATATATGCATGCACATACTGAACATTTTATTTGAACCAGATGAGTCCCTGATTTTTGGAAATGTTTTAAAACAGTGTGTATAATTTTTAATTTCATTGTGGAAAAAGTATCCATTTTGGAGGTACCTATAAAATGTAAACAAAAGATTTCCAAGTCCCTTAAAAATACAATATTTCTTCTCAAGATTTGTTTCTAAGTTAGCAAATTTAAGGATTAATTAACTGGATTTTGTAAATGCAATGATTTCTTTTTCTCTCTAAAACAATATAAATAACCAGCAAGTTCAGAGAGTGTTATAAATATTTCACTCAAGCCTTGTCTTCAGACATGTGTGAAAATAATTAAAAAATATCAACTGCTATCTTTTCTCTGTGTCTCTTTTAACTTTGCCTTTTACCCTGTAGCCCTCCATCTTGAAAATAAGAAAGGGATTTTTTATATAACTGTACAAAAATTGGACAAAAACTCCAAACCAAAATTCAGAAGTATACACTTGATATTGAAAAGTGAGGTAGGAATCTTTGACCAACAGCAATAAAAAAAAACTGTTCTTCAGATTTCTTAATAAAATAAACCATTCACTAAAATATTCATTCATTACTGAATATGTCCTGAAAATTTCATTTAAACCAGATTTTTCCCTGATTTTTGGCAAATATTCTAAAACAGTTTTGATTTTTTACTTTCTTTGTGGAAAAAGTATCCATTTTGGTGGTGGTACCTATAAAATATAAACAAAAAATTTCAAAATCCCTTAAAAATACAAGATTTGTACAACAGATATATTTGTAAGTAAATTTAAGGATTAATTAACTGGATTTTCTAAATGTAATGATTAATTTTTCAGTCTAGAACAATATAAATAACCAGCAAGGTCAGAGAACATTAGTTATAAATAGTTTAAGAATGTATTTTTTTATTCTATACACTTTAATGAAAATTAGTAGAATAAGTAATTTTATTATTTACCTTTGCCAAAGGTATTTGTACCTAAATAAGATATGGAAGACAAATGGAATTGGAACTTAGCTATCCAATTAACCTTTCCGAGACATTATCCATTACACCACTTGCACATCCAAGTATTCAGCACCTGCTAGTATTCTCAAGTGGTCACACATTTAGGGACTTAGCCCAGCTTGATGTTGCTTGTACCAGTGATCATATGGGAGCAGGGAATCAAAGAGAATGAAAAGACTTTAATGAGGAAAGGACAATAAAAGAAAAGGGTTCAGGAAGAAAGAAGATGGCATTTAAATTTTCGAAGATTGTAAGCATCATCGAAGAAAGAAACCCACAGTACAGTCTCCATGAAAATATTTATAGAGGGAATCCATGTCACATCAGTGTAAAAATGCTATCAAGATTCCAGGTGCAGATCGATAACATTACAGACCCTTGTTTGGTGATTCTGCTATGTATTTAAAGATTCTTGATAAAATACAAAGGATATGCAAAGTTTTTGGTCCTGACCTGGCATCTTGGCATCAGACACTTTCTCACCACTGTAACATAGCTTCCCTGTTCCTTTTCTATAAATATTTTCATGGTAATTGTTCTGATGTACTTTTTCTATGGTACCTAGACTTTATGAATTTAAGCACAGAATAAATTGTCAGCAACTTCTTACCATTTTACAGTTGAAATGGCTATATGTAACCATAAGTTCTATGCTAAGAGTTTTTTTCTCACTCATTTCTTGTTGTGGAGTTCTCTTCCAGCTTCATACTTCCCAGATAACTTGATAAAGATGGAAGCTAAAAAGGGTTCTCTCAGATAATTAAAAGAGAGTAGTTTTGTTTTGAAGGTGTTAAAATTAAAATAAAACTATTTGCCACATTAATTTTGTCCCATTTAACAACAGACTGTAGGTCACTTTTTTTAGAACAGCTGCTAATTTGACCTTATTAAACCGAAGGTCATTTTTTAGAACAGCTGCTAATTTGACCTTATTGAACCAATCAGACTTACTATTAAGACAGGAGTAAATCAGTCTTTTTTCCCACTTTTCTCTCTGATACAAATGTGAAATTTGCATCGGGTATTACAGGAACATCAAACAATTTAAAAAGTTTCATATTCGCTCTAAATTTGGGATGAATTTGCTCTAAATTTGGGATCAAGATGCAGGATCACATTATTGACCTTAAAATTGTGGACTGTGCAAAATTATCTTAATTAAACTATATATTCATGAAAAAACCTTCCTTAAATGAATTACAACTACTTTCAAAGATATTTATAAAGATGGAATAAAAAAGATTAAGATGTGCAGAATTAAGTGAACTGTTACATTTACACACTATTTTAGATTTACATGTTTGCTATTGCAAATAATCTTTTGAGTACATGTAAAAATCAAAATGACACGTTCATTTTTTTTGTAAGCTCTATATATACTGGAGTTAAACAATATCACTTAATGTGTATGCAAAAAGTGTGCAGTTACACTAAATTTTAAAAATAGATATGCAAACATAAAAAGAACTTGAGGCTTTAAGAAATTGCATAGTTAAAACAATGATGGAGAAGGCTACAAAAATCTATTGGCTGTCCACAAAAATAACAACACGAGCAAGTAGACATCTAGTTTGGCAAATCCTGCTGTGACATTTGCAGTTTTCCAATACACATTGGCCAATGTCGGAATCAATTTGCATACATCTGCAGTGCTAAGATATGTGAACAATGAAAAAGTCACTGCTTACGAAATAGCACAAGCATGCTTGCCTTAACTATGCTAAAGCTCATATCAATAAGTTAGAAACATTCTGGCAAAAAGTTTTATGGTCAGATGAGACCAAACTAGAGCTTTTGGGAGGAACAATAGATGGTATATCTGGTGAGCTCCTAATAGGGCTTTTGAAGAGAAGAATTTGATACCAACCATTAAATGTGGCACTAACAGCATTATGGTTCGGTGTGCTTTGCTGCAGATGGAGCAGGCAAAATAATATGCATGGTACAATGGAGTGTGCAAGATAACAAGCAATTTTGAACGAAAGTGTCTTTTCCTCAGTTCAAACGTTGGGTTTATGTTGAGGCTGGAACTTTCAATGGGACAATGATCAGAAGGATGTGTTTGTAAAAAGACATTTCAAGTCTTGGAATGGCCTTGTCAAAGTCCTGATATAAACCCAATTAAAAATCTGTGATTCAAGTGAAAGAAGGCAGTGCATGCATGAAATCCAGGTAATATCGATAAATTGTGGGAGTTTGCCAAGAAGAATGGTCAAAAATCGGCACTCTCTACTGCCAAACACTTCTTAAAAATGATAGAAAAAGACTGGTTGACATGTAAAGGTGACTAAATATAAAATGTAAGGGTTCACTTACTTTTTCACACCCTAATTTTTAGTTTTTAATTAATAATTCTATTCCAGCTTGATAATCATTTTTGAAAGTGAATTGATTTAATAAGCGTTTCTCTTTATGAATATATTATAGAGCTTAATTAAGATTTGTTTATCACCTAGGAAAACGAGATAATTTTTTAAAATATTATCTTAGAAGTTCACTTTCTTTCGCCCAGAATTGTATATATCCAGCTAATGCTTGTGCATAAAACGCATCTGTTCACATAAGAAAAATTACAACATATAAAAATACTATTCAATCACTTTCTCAAACAAAGATTTCCAGCATTTAAAACTAAACAATACAAGTAGAAAAATATTTAACAATAACCCCCTACATGTGATACAACAGCTCCCCAAACCTCTTCAGATTTTAACATCATCCAACATATGCAACTCATCACCTCACCAAGGGAATGTCACCTGCAACAAACACCAGTACCTGGTATGCAAACGCATCATCACTCACAACATTTACAACCACCCACTTCCACTTGTAACTCACATGCTATTCAAACTGCTGGCTGAGAGCTGTAATATTTCCAATTTCGTATATTTACTTTTCTGTCACAGATATGCAAAGGGAAATTATGTAGAATAAAACGGAACAGTTACATGTCTGGTGCAATAATCACAACAACAAAAAATCGGGGTCAACAACAACAATTTCTCGGTCTGTGTGCACTTCAGCCCATCTTGTCATGGTATCAACAAATTATGCGTTTTGGTTCGACAGCTGGGCGGACAGACGCAATGTCGGATATTTACTTTTCTGTCACATCCTAAAAATAAATTTTTAAACTGAAAGACTAAACAAGGAATTAGGTTTACTCAGAGAGTACAATTTCCACAGGGAGAACTATAACCAACAACGCCATTCCTTGAATAAGTCCTACGCCCACTTTTTCCCCTTAATCTTAATAGCCATCACCCTACCTACCTTCTATATTTTATGTTCCACCACCTATTCTTTAAATTTCTAAACTTCTTGATTGGAATCATCGACTTCATAACATCATAGAATCTATAGAATAGTTATCACTATTTAAAACTAAAAGAGAGATTGTTTGTCCAACAAAACAACCCAGCATATGTTTCCAGTTTCCGATTAAAAATTGTTTTTTAGAATGATTGTTTTCTTCTTTCTTTTTTATAATTTTAATTACAATAATTTATAAAGTTGTTAAAATTATTAAAAATTAAATTTTAGAAAATAATGTTAAGTTTTAAAAAAAGCCATGTTTGTTTGTACAACGGCCGAGCGCGCGTCTTCTTAATAACTTCCTCACCGACTCCTTTCAAATTCGGGCGAGCAGAGGAAAAGGACATGTTTCAAATCTGCTTTCAAAGAGATTGATCATGAAAAAGACAAAACAAATTTGAGAGATTATGTTAAATTTTCTTTTGGTCAATGAAAACGTTATGTCTGTAAAAGAAAGTTAGTCTGAGAGGTGTTTAGAAATCTTTAATGTTCATTTTCCATAGGAAAGGCTCAATAAAAAATATAATAATGGTAGAAATCAATGATATACTAAAAAATAAATTTTAAAATAGGATCTAACAACAAAACAAATTAATAAAAAACCAAATAAAACACAAATATATGAAAAAACATAAACAACAAGTATAATGAAAAGAAACCTAAAAACAAGAATATTTTAAGAATAAGAAACAAGGAAATAAATATTAGAAAAAGAATAGTTATCACTATTATTTATATAAAACTAAAAGAAAGATTGTCCAACAAAAACAAAACAACCCAGTATAATCAATGTTTCCAGTTTCCGATTAAAAATTGATTTTTTTACAATGATTGTTTCCTTCTCTTTTTTTTTACAATTTTAATTACAATAATTTATAAAGTTGTTAATTTTTTAAAATTAAACTTTAGGAAATACTATTAAGTAAAACTATTTTTATTGGGAATGACAATAAAAGATTATTGTCATTAACCTGTAGCTTTGATGAAACCATGGGTTGCGGTGTGTAAATAGACGTTATTTTCGCTATACCAAGTATTGTTAATTAATTATGAAATTTACTAATTTTCTTTCAAACAAATTTCATATTGAATTTTACAGAGGTTTTTAATTTTTTTGTTTTCATTTTTTGTCAATAATAAAAGTTTATATAAAATCAGAAAAAATAAAAGATTGCTATACAAATACAATGTTTTGGTTGGCATATTGTCTGTACGTAGACTATTTTTGAGAAGGAACAAATTCTTGTTTGACACCGGTTATAGTAATTCCGTTGTTCTGTTGACTGTTTATGTTCAGAAACTACATCCGTTCTATTTTCAAATCCTTTCTTAATTGCTATTCATTTGAAAATAGGAAGTTTTATTGATGCAGCTTGAGAAAGAAACATCAAGTCCAACAACAGCAGCAACATAATCCCGATTGTTTTTCTATGAAAAGCTTTTTAAAGCTATTCGACCTGAAAAGGTAAGTTAGTAGACAAACCGTCACGGACTTCTTCCTAAAAGCCCCGAAAACCGCCAATGAAACACATTTTAAAATAAATCATTTAAATGTCTTCTCTGATAGAAATTTGGTTACAGTTCGCTTTTATTTCAAAGCTAATACGAATTGACGGAAAAATTAATTTCCCAGATATGCAAAAACAATATTTTTTACCAAAATTAGAAATAAAAGAAATTTTAAAAATAATTAAAAAAAATACTTTGTTCTTTCCTCTTAATAATGTTATTAAATAACATAGACATTTTGAGGCTAAAACTGTTTTTATTAAGTTTCGGGCCTTTTATCATCATGCTATGCAGCTATATACTGTTTTTTAGCAAATTATTGGAGGTACATCGACGTTAAAAAAAAGAAAAAAGAAGAAAGAATTTTAACTAAAATTTCGAACGTATTAGAAAAGATTAAACATGTTTTAAAATAATTTAGTGTTTCCTCTTAATAATAATAAACATTTTCACGATAAAGCTTTGTTTTTTTTAGTGGGGGGTTCTGTTTTTTAGGGTATTTTTTCAAGTTCAGGGAGTTTTTTTTTATCATGGTGGAGGCAATAAAAAACATTTCAATTAATTTAAATGTTTTCTTTGGAAAGAAATTTGCTTACATTTCGGTTTTATTTGAAATTAAATAATATCTTTGTTTTATTGAGTTTTGTATGTTACAATTCAGAGCTGATTTTCAGGTACATGGGGACCAATTAAATAAAAAACAAAACATGATTTGCATTCCTTAAAGCCTTGTGCTTTTAACTATTGTAATCAGTAAACCCGATGCGATCGAATTTCTAGAGAGTTTTCAATTCATATAATTAGTTAGGGGGGTAATAAATATAAAAAAAATATTTCTGCCATGACTTTAATAAAAAAAAAAACATATTTATAATAATTTCCATCATCTATGAATAGTTTCTGAAAGTTTCATTAACTTCCGACAATTATTTTTATTTTTGCAAGATTTTCCAAATTAATGTGTGTCATGCAAAAAAAATGTGCTAAAAATTGTATATGTTTTCTTAGTAGTTCCGGTGATACAAAGAGAAACAAGGTTTTTTTAATCAACATTTAGAATGTTCAAAGAAAGAAGTAAAAATTTTAAAAAATAATTAAAATAAACTTTGGTCTTTCGTCTTCATAATAACATAAGCATAGACGATAAAATTTTGTTTTAGTCAAGTTTGTCGACTTTTTTATCATGTTATGCCATTTTTTTAGCGATTTCGTGGAGTTACCTTTAGCTTTCAATTGAAGTGGTTGGAAAACTTCCAAAAGGATTTTTCCTTTATCAAAAATACATTTAAACCTTAGGTATACCAAATTTTTTAAAAGTACCTACAATAGACTATCGTTTTATAAAAATGAGTAAGTTTTAGATCAAAATAAAAAAAAAATGGATATTAATCATAACACTTATTTAAAAAAGACGAGAAAATGGAACATTAGCAGTGAAATAATCAAACCATTGGTATTAAAAAAATTATATATAACTTTATGTAGGCAATACTTTAAGAAAATATTTTATTACATTTGACTTTTTATGCAATTTAGTAGAATAAATAATTTTATTTTTTAAAGTGAAAATAATTTTTTTTAATTAAATGATACTTTTGAGTTTAAATAAATTTCTTTATAATTTTTTTTTATTTTTGTGCAATATAAAGTGTGAACATCTGGAATATTTTCAGCCGCATCTTGCCAATAATTGTTCTGTACAACTAAAAATATATTTGTTGAGAAATTGTTTACCCAATTTAATAAAACACGTTATTTTCTTTCAGATTCGACAGAAAAAGTAAAATTTATATTTATTTTAAAAACTTTACTTGTAATTTTTCAGTGCAGTTTTACAATTAATGCTGTTGATGTTCATCACAAGACTTTATTTTACTAACTAAAAACATATTTGAAAATTGTAAAAAGTTTAATGTAGGGACATCCACAAAAAAAGGATACAAAAACGCAATGCCTATGGGTTAAAAGGTGAAAAGTCAAAAAGGCACATGGGAAAATAAAAAAGGCACATGGGAAAATAGGAGAAAATGGCACAAAGCAAAAAACATACAAAAAAATTGAAATGCACACTTTATCTATTTAGTAAATTCAGTTCGGTTATGCAAAATTATTTTTATGATGTCCTCACTTGGAAGTAACACCTTTACCTCAGCTGTTAAGTCATCGAAGTTATTGCTATAAATCTGGCTAGGTTGATCTTCTGTTCCTGCTGCGTTTCTCTTCATGTTGATGCATTTTGTGGATGCAATAGCTGCATAATCAGTAGCATGGTTGTAGTTTTTAGCTGGTACAGGATCAGTCATCTCAAGGCTGGCGGTCATGGTTCAGGATCAGTCATATCAAGGCTGGTAGTCATGGTTCAGGATCAGTCATATCAAGGCTGGGGGTCATGGTACAAGATCAGTCATATCAAGGCTGTCGGTCATGGTACAGGATCAGTCATATCAAGGCTGTCGGCCATGGTTCAGGATCAGTCATATCAAACTGGTGGTCATGGTTCAGGATCAGTCATATCAAGGCTGGCGGTCATGGTTCAGGGTCAGTCATATCGAGTCTGGCGGTCATGGTTCAGGATCAGTCATATCAAGACTGGCGGTCATGGTTCAGGATCAGTCACATCAAGGCTGGCGGTCATGGTTCAGGCTCAGTCACATCAAGGCTGGCGGCCATGGTACAGGATCAGTCACATCAAGGCTGGCGGCCATGGTACAGGATCAGTCACATCAAGGCTGGCGGCTATGGTTCAGGATCAGTCACATCAAGGCTGGTGGTCATGGTTCAGGATCAATCATATCAAGACTGGCGGTCATGGTTCAGGATCAATCATATCAAGACTGGCGGTCATGGTTCAGGATCAGTCACATCAAGGCTGGCGGTCATGGTTCAGGCTCAGTCACATCAAGGCTGGCGGCCATGGTACAGGATCAGTCACATCAAGGCTGGCGGCCATGGTACAGGATCAGTCACATCAAGGCTGGCGGCTATGGTTCAGGATCAGTCACATCAAGGCTGGTGGTCATGGTTCAGGATCAATCATATCAAGACTGGCGGTCATGGTTCAGGATCAATCATATCAAGGCTGTCGGTCATGGTACAGGATCAGTAATATCAAGGCTGTCGGCCATGGTTCAGGATCAGTCATATCAAACTGGTGGTCATGGTTCAGGATCAGTCATATCAAGGCTGGCGGTCATGGTTCAGGGTCAGTCATATCGAGTCTGGCGGTCATGGTTCAGGATCAGTCATATCAAGGCTGGCGGTCATGGTACAGGATCAGTCACATCAAGGCTGGCGGTCATGGTTCAGGCTCAGTCACATCAAGGCTGGCGGCCATGGTACAGGATCAGTCACATCAAGGCTGGCGGCCATGGTACAGGATCAGTCACATCAAGGCTGGCGGCCATGGTTCAGGCTCAGTCACATCAAGGCTGGCGGCCATGGTTCAGGCTCAGTCACATCAAGGCTGGTGGTCATGGTTCAGGATCAGTCACATCAAGGCTGGCGGCTATGGTTCAGGATCAGTCACATCAAGGCTGGTGGTCATGGTTCAGGATCAGTCACATCAAGGCTGGCGGCCATGGTTCAGGATCAGTCACATCAAGGCTGGCGGTCATGGTTCAGGATCAGTCACATCAAGGCTGGCGGTCATGGTTCAGGATCAGTCGCACCAAGGCTGGCGGCCATGGTACAGGATCAGTCATATCAAGGCTGGCGGTCATGGTTCAGGATCAGTCATATGAAGGCTGGCGGCCATGGTACCTTTACAAAAACATGTTCTCTTAACACATCTCCACTTGATAGCAATTGATCTTGCAATCGGTTTTTTATACATGGACTCTTGGAAGCAAATCTTTTCCTTTATTACTTGATATAACTTCCATGATGGGGTTGTGATGGAACCATTGATGGCAACTGAACCAGGAGTCAACTGGTGTCTGATTAGAGAGTTACTGGTTTGATATTTATATTTTTTTTTCCTGTATGTTTTCACTTTGTGTCATTTTTTCCTATATTCCCACATGTGCCATTTTTACCTGTGCCATTATTACCTAAATTCGAATTAAAATTAATTTCTAACCTGAAAAATTTTCCATTTTTCTCTTGTTAGAGGGAAGATGTGCAATCTATGGGGATATGGGGAGAAGATAATGGTTGACCGTAGGCTTGAATAGCTTAAAATTGTAGTGATCAGTGAAATAATTAAAACAACAGTGAATTATTCGATTCAAATAGAATTTTATGTACTTAGCATTTAATGAATTTTATACTGACTAGGTTATTTTAATAGAAAACTTAGTTGAAATAAATTTCATGGGATACTGTTTCACCACCCCTTTTTGAAATGATATAAAAATTACTAAATAAAAAATTATATCTCTCTTTCAGCAGTTATGGATTTTTAAATTTTTTCATAGTATTTTTAAATTTTCCAGAAAGAATCTTCAACAAAGTTGCTTCATTTAAACTTTTAAAAAATCATGTCAGTTTTGTTTTTCTGTACAATAACTTATAATTTCCTAAGATTAAATAAAAACATTTTTCCGTAATATATAATTAATTCAAGCAGACAATTATGAAAATTATTTCATTTTTACTATTAATTTTATATTCCAGTTGTTAACTATTAGTTTAATAAATACTTCAGATGCTTTCTCAGATCAGCTTTCATCTCCCAGCTTCGTACCATTGCTGATTGTTCCATGTAGGGAGACTTAGCAAAAGATTTTCTCTTCTCCTTGTCTTATTGGGCAGAGATACCTGCAGCAGATGATGATGAAAATTATTGCATTTTTACTATTAGTTTTATATTCCAATTGTTAGCTATTAGTTTAATACATACTTCAGATCAACTTCCATAGCTCAGAATTAAATGATACTGAGATATCCAAAAAGTAACTGAAAGGCATGGCATGTGGAATTAGAACAATTTTTCCCTGTGGACAAACTAAGGATTTTGGTTTGAAATTCTGATGTGTATCACCTGAAGAAGGCCAGATCGTATAATGGCCAAACATTGTGAATATATCAATAAAGATATGAACAATAGTCCAGATGATACACATAGTGTAAAATGCTACTCCATTTCAGGAACACAGAATGATATTATCTACTATTTTTGTGGAAGTAATGTACTTTCTTCATTTCCCTACCAACCAACTGTTTTGGCATTAATGAACCGTAGTGATTGAAATGCCAATACACAACCAATCAATCTTGATTTGCCTTATTTTTCACTTCATATTTCTTTTCGCTTCTTCCTGAGCTACTAGCAATTTTTTCTTCACTTTTCAAGTTCTTCTATATTTCCAAACATTAAACAATAAAAACATTTTGTCCCATAATATATAATTAATTCAAGTAGACAATCTGTGTTTCTTTTCAGTTATTAACTATTAATTTAATTAATAAAAGGTGATGTTAACAAAAGATTTTTTCTTATTCTTTACACTGATGAAAATGATGGTTTGTTTTTATTGGGCATAATTTTATGATGAAAATTAGTACATTTTTACTAGGAGTTTTATATTCCATTTGTTAGCTACTAGTTTAATAAATACTTCAGTTGCTTTCCCAGATCAACTTTCATCTCTAAATTTGGGCCATTGCTGATTGTCCCATTCAGGGAAACTGAACAAAAGATTTCTCTTAGGCTCTGATGAAAATGATGTTTTGTTTTTATTGGAAAGAGATGCCTGCAGCAGATAATCTCACATCAGTTTGCCATTGATGTTACTCTAAGGCAAAGCCTTAAAAATCTTAAAAATCAACAGATATTTTCATGCACTTATTAATTATTTCTTTATTTTAAATAACAAACTTTTTTCCCATAATTAATTTATACTATGAGTTTTATATTGCAGTTATTAGCTATTAGTTTAATAAATACTTAAGTTGCCTTCCCAGATCAACTTTCATCTCTCACCTTTGGGCCATTTCTAATTGTCCCATGTAGAGAAACCTAGCAAAGGATCTTCTATTCTCCTAGGCTCTGAGGAAAATGATGGTTTCTTTTTACTGGGTTGAGATGCCTGCAGTAGATAATCTCGAATCAGGTGGTACTGGCCATGGATTTCATCATGTTGCCAGTGAAGTTACTCCAAGATGAAGTCTTCAGCAACTTAGAAATCAAGAAATATTTTTCAAGATTCATATTTGAATTGTTTCTGAAATGAAAATATTCTGATTTTAATTGCATACATTTCATGAAATATGATGTGAAGGTAAAGCAATCTTGTTTCACTGCAAAATGTTCGATCTTCACTGGTGGCTGCTGCTGATGCTTCATTATTGAAATGATAATTGCATGTATCTCTCATAATATAGACTGCTTTCATATATTATTCACTGCCCCTATTAATATAACATTTATGACTTTTTTCTTCAGAGATGTTTTGGCTGTACAAAAAACCTCAGTGATTGATAACTGATAATTTCAATGAAGGAAAAGACATTTCACTTTCCATGAAAACACAGACAAATATATGCTACATGGTTCATGTGAAAGTCATGGATCGACATTGTCAAAAGCACGACAATGAACTTTAAATGGCAAGAAAAAAATGTACTTTGAAATGTGTGGTTCATCTTTCTAGAAGTACACATTTAGTGTTACGTATGAATAAACAGGAAATATAGACCATATTCATGTGACTACTGCTAAACTGTTGTGAAGTCAGACATAATAGGCAAGATGGAAACATATTACAAAGAAACACACTGGAGAGAAATCATATTCTTGTGAAATTTGTGGATATGCATTTGCATGCAAGTCACATATGATCAAACATATGCGTACACACACTGGTGAGAAAGCACATTCATGTGATGTTTGTGGACAGTCATTTTCACAGAAGGCGCATTTAGTGACACATACGCGTACACACACTGGAGAGAAACCATATTCTTGTGAAGCTTGTGGACATGCATTTGCACGCAAGTTATATATGATCAATCATATGCGTACACACACTGGAGAGAAACCGTATTCTTGTGAAGTTTGTGGATCTACATTTTCGCAAAAGCCAACTTTGGTCTATCATATGCGTACACACACTGGAGAGAAACCATATTCTTGTAAAGTTTGTGGATCAGCATTTTCACGAAAGCCAATTTTAATTAATCATATGCGTACACACACTGGAGAGACACCATATTCTTGTGAAATTTGTGGAACTGCATTTTCAGTCAAGTCAAGTTTAGTGAAACATATGTGTATACACAATGGAGAGAAAAATTATTCTTGTGAAATTTGTGGAACTGCATTTTCAGTCAAGTCAAGTTTTGTGAAACATATTTGTATACACAACGGAGAGAAAAATTATTCTTGTAAAATTTGTGGCTCTGCATTTTCACGGAAGGCGCATTTAGTGTCACATACACGTACACACACTGGAGAAAAACCATATTCTTGTGAAATTTGTGGATATGCATTTGCACGCAAGTCTCATATGATCAAACATATGCATACACACACTGGAGAGAAAACACATTCATGTGATGTTTGTGGACAGTCATTTTCACAGAAGGTGCATTTAGTGACACATATGCGTACACACACTGGAGAGAAACCATATTCTTGTGAAGTTTGTGGACATGCATTTGCACGCAAGTTACATATGATCAATCATATGCGTACACACACTGGAGAGAAACCATATTCTTGTAAAGATTGTTGTTCTGCATTTTCACATAAGACCAATTTGGTCAGACATATGCGTACACACACTGGAGAGAAACCTTACTCTTGTGAAGTTTGTGGATCAAAATTTTCACAAAAGCCAACTTTGGTCTATCATATGCGTACACATACTGGAGAGAAACCATATTCTTGTGAAGTTTGTGGTTCTGCATTTGCACGAAAGCCAATTTTGGTTAATCATATGCGTACACACACTGGATAGACACCATATTCTTGTGAAGTTTGTGGAACTGCATTTTCAGTCAAGTTTAGTGAAACATGTGTATACACAATGGAGAGAAAAATTATTCTTGTAAAATTTGTGAATTTGCATTTTCACATGAAGGAAAAGGTGTTGTAAATCATAAAGCTTATATCTTTATTTATTCTACCATTCAAGGATTGAGTAAAGAGCCCGGTTCAAATATCCTTAAAGAATAAGGCTGTAGAACATTGGCCAAAATGTGTATAAGACAATCTGTCATCTCAGAAATATAGACACATAAAACAAAATCATTCTAGGAAAGTTTCCAAAATCTTTAAAACTTGTTCTTTAATCTGATTGTGTAATGTTTGCAAAAGTTTTTCAAAAGTATATTTGTTAAAATGTTGAAAAAATGAAATACTGCTTTATGATTTACAACACCTTTTCCTTCATTGTATGGAAAAGGATGAAACAAAATATAACCATTGGCAAGTGTTTGCAGAAGGAACCTATTCATGGTCAGTTGAATTGGTATATTTTCCATACTTTTCATAATAAAAATGGGTTTCACATTCATTGGATTGATTATCATTTCTTGTAATATATCCAGCTATGTATACGAGAGCCATTTTTATTTCATCAAATTCAAATTGAAACTACAATTCTTTTAAATTTTTTAACTCCAATAATATTCTACCCCAACAATAATATACCTCGTGTGAAGTAAAACAAAATTTAAAAAAACTAAAAAAAAAAAAACTATGTTGAACCAACATAGAAATAAAAATATAATAATTCCAGCAACTGAAAATTGCTTTGGCATGAGACTCTGAGTTTGAGTTGTGCAATTAATGTAAGATATGTATATTTCTTATATATATATATATATATATATATATATATATATTAAATAGCTCTTTTACTTTACATTGACCATGGTTTATTCTTAAACTATAGAGCATCTATATGTAATTGTATACAATCACTCTCTTGTATACTTACATATATTTACCCGTTCAGTTATATATATATTGAATTTTAGTGAAAGAAAATTTATGAACATTGATAAACTTTTTAACAGATCATCTATTACAAATACTTCAGTGCTTTTCCATAAGAGATTTGATATTAAATGTAATTTCATCAAAGTTTGCTTCTTTTACAAGTTGGCCACCAGTGAATGTTGAGAAACACTCAAGGTAATTTGATGAGGTTCAATTATCTATGGATAAAGTTTCAGTTGACATAAATATAAATCAATGTGGAAATTTAAAATAAAACAATATTAAGAAGAAAAACAATGAATTTTCTGATCAGATGCTTTTAGCACTATCTATCTAAAAGTAAATTTCACATTAAAATTCTTTGCTGGTTGAGGTTAATCACATTGTATTACCCATCTTTGTTTTCCTTATAAAAGCATTGGTTTATGGTGAAATCTTTTGAGTAGAATTGTCAATTCTTGTCAATTCTTAAGCAGCACTTTCTTGCAGTTCATAATATTTCCTCTAGCTTTGATTCAGCTATCATATTCTCTTTTATGGTTTATTAAAATAAATGAAGAAAATGTTATAAATTCAAATTACTTCAATCCATTTTAATGTTGTAGACTGCTCAATGTAAGTTTGCCCATGATACATCTCTCAAATATCATGTTAAAACACACTGAAGAGCGGCTATTCAACAGTGAATGATGTATAGTAAACTTTTCATTAAAATCATAACTCCAAACACACAATGAAGAAAAGGTTTCCACTGTGAATTTCAGATTTCTGTAAATTCTGCTCTCAAATGACATGTTATTTGTAGATTTAAAATTTATCAAAATGCATCTCTCAAACACATTTTAACATACAGGTAAGAAATGATTCCACTGTGAAATCTGTGGATGTAAGCAGGTAAAAATATTAAGTAGTTGGTAGCCTGATATATATAGATTATAACAAGAAAACAACCTACAATAGCATTGTCAATATGTGATGTGGAATATATGGCAGTAGCAGTTGCAATTCAAAAAGCAAAATTGCTTATCCCATTATTAAATATCTGATTAATTCAAATAATGTAAGTAAAATTCTATTTGTTGTATAATAAAAATGTAAACAAAACCAAAAATAAGTTTGTTTTTTTTCCCACTGTATTGGCCAATATTTAACCAGAAATAACACAAATTCTGTTGATTTTGTGATGACCATCGTTCTTATGTGAATATTAATCAGCATTCAAAGATCTTTCAACAGATATACAACTTAAACATATTGGGAGATATGAAAATGTTCACATACTGTGGTAAATACCAAAATCCGCCATTTTGAATTTGGCCCAACTCGGTAAACCCCTCCGAAATTAGGATACAGTCAGAATTTTTTACATATCTTGCTATAAGGCAAACAAATTTTTTTGTCATATTTAAAAAAATAAAGACACGTGTTTTGAGAAATTAATTGTCAAGGTGAAATAATCTTATTTAACCTTTAAACAAAATAATTTTACATCTATCCAAGTACTTTTTAAAATGGTATATAATTTCGCTTTGTAAGTGAAAAAATCAACTGAGATATTTATATTTAAACTTTGTGATAAATTTCCAAAATTAACTTTTTTCTACAAGGGTGAAAGGGTCATATCTCAGGAACCCTTTGACCTAGAGATGTAAAACAGGTACCATTCAATTTCTATCATGAAGCTCTAAGTGTGCCAAATTAAAAAAAAAAACAAACTCTGTCGGTGATGGAGAGACCTTTGTTGATTTGACACGGAATGACTCAGCATTTTCTAAAATTTACGGATTGAAATTAATTGTAAAATATTTGAAAACTTTATAACAGTTTGTATTTAAAATTGAGTGAAAAAAAGAAAACAATTCTTGTAAAAATTCATTTTTCATCGGAAAAATATTTGGACTTCAGACAATATGTCCTTACTATTCATAAAAGCCATTAAAAGCATTTCTAATTAAATGATGTCTTAGTTTTATTGGGTTTTACTTTTGTATGTTACAAGTCAGAGTTAAATTTTGGGTAGAAACGCTTCTCCATTTACAAAAAACTCGATGATTTAATTCTTTCGAGTCTTCTTTATTTAATTAAATTAATCACACAAATGCACATGGTTGAGTTTTCAACTGAAAAAAGAGGTAAAAAAGACAAATTCTAAATATTACGTGATCGCTGACGAAAAAAAAAAACCAACAAAAAAAAATAAAAAAACAGATTTTTAACCCAAATTTTCAATGTTCTATAAAGGATTAAACAATTTTTAAAAATACTTTCGTCTTTAACAGTAGAAACATTTTGACGGGAAATTTGGGGTCTTTTTTTCATCATGCTTTTTTTTAGACTGCAAATTATCGAATATAAACATAAGTTTGTTTAGTTTACAGATGCATATTTGTGGACGTTTTTATTTTATGTAAATATATTTTTACAAAAAAAAAATTAAACGCTTGTTTTTAAAAGCATTTGTATCGAAAATTCTATTAAAAAAAGATAAGTTCAACAGTTTCTTTATTTCATAATTTCATAGAGAGAATTCAATAAAACTTTTAGGCAGAGAGCTTTGTTGGTCTGTAGTTGCAGCAGGAATGTATCCACCTGGTTAAAATAACGGTGTTGCGAATTTAGTGGGCTTAAAGCACTCACAATCCTTAATCCGCGACCCACTCTTTTTGGGTCTTGTAGCTTAGGCTAGAACGTATCACTTATAGCCAGAGACGTAGTAGTTTGACAAGAAATTGCAGTAACTGACTGGTGTAGCAACTGAAATCGAATAGATAGTGCCAGATTGAATCACTCACCTTATAATCAGCTATGCACTTCAGAGACATGAGCAGAAGGTAATACTTTAGGGCATTTGGCTTTTTAGAGCATTATGATTCAGTTACTACATATTGTCTGTACCGAGACTATCTTTGAGAAGGAACAAATTTTTCTTTGACACCGATTATCATAATTTCTTTGTTCTCTTCGTTGTTTGTGTCCAGAAACTACGTGTCTCCTATTTCCAAATAATTAATTTTTGTTTAATTTCAATGTCTTTAAAAATAGGAAATTTTATTTGATTAGAAAATATTGTTGATCTTGAAAAGGAAATCCTGTTTGATTTTCTATGAAAAGGTTTTTTTAGAGATTCGCCCCGAAAAGGTAAGTAAGCCCCACAAAAATTATTTTAAATTATTTAATGTCTTATTCTTTGAAAGAAATTCGGTTACATTTCGGTTTCATTAGAAAGATAAAAGCCTAAAGTGAATGAGAATTAAAAAGAAAAAAATAATTTCATATATTTTTCCCTGTAAATATTTCCGTCGTCATTTCTTAAGTACAGAATTTTAAAAGTTAAATGTTTGTAAATTATTCTAATGCAGTTTTTTAAATAAAAATAATTCTAGTAAAAATTCTTTATTGATCTAAAAATAGAGTGCCTTATTTTATTCATAAAAGCAATTAAAATATTTTCTAATTATAAATGTCACAGTTTTAATAAAATGAGTTGGATAGAAAGGATTAAAAACAAATAAAAAACACGAGAGGGTGCCAACTTCACATTTGTTCAATTGATAATAGCTGCATCATTGAGATATGAAATCATATAAAAAGGATTTGCATAACTAATGATGTAGCTGTCCAAATGTGTTTTATTGTACGTCCAACTATCTGCCCAGTGAGTATTCCATGCAGGGCTTGTGCAGATTGTGGATGATACTTATCAAGCAAAGTAGAAATTGACACATATTTCTCTTGCATTAGTTTTTTTTTCTGGGTCAAGGCTCTTCTTTTTTCCAGCTGGACATTTTTAGCCTTGATCCTTCTGCCAATTTCTTCATTGATTTCTTAGTACTGCATCTTCTTCATCCCAGTCTTCTGTTTGTCATGCATCAGTGCCAGCTATAGATGCTCCTGGAACTGCTCAGTATCCAGATCATCGATAACTTTCCTTACTTGATTCCACTTGGCCTTGATATCGCTTATAATGGATATATAAGCATTAGGTGCAACATTCTGTCTTTCACAAAATTCACCGATGTTGTTTTCAGCTAGCATGGTGTGCTGCCTAACTGATGTTAATATTGACTTGTAAAAAGCCTCTACCATGGTGAATGATTTTGCATACTCCCTGCTTAAAGCTTCCACAATCCCTTTTAAACAGGCATTTATCATTTGTTGAAATGAGAGTTCATTTGTTGGAGCAATCAGTAAGGACTCTATCACTTTTTTGTAATGTATTCCCAAAGAAATCCACTGTGGAGATGAAGATAGGCATGGTGATCTCAGTGAGTATTTTCAGATCGTCAGTGACCCCCATGATGATGTTCGTAGTGTCGATGATGTCTTTTTGGATATTTACAATGGCGTAGAAGGTACTCGTCTAAGGCCCTGATAGCATTTTCCCTATGATTCTCATCATTTGCATCTCTACGATAGTGGCTTCTTCTGTAAATAGCTGCTGAAATGTTTTTATTTGCTGAGGAAAGTCTCAAGACAAATTACTTGCATTGTTCGAAAATGGGAAATCAAGTTGCACCTAGATGAAAACTTACATGCAACCGATTCTCTTGGAATCTAGTTTCTGAATGAGGCTTAATTTATCACTATATCTTAGGGAATTCATGGCTACAAGAATTTGCCATGCTAGGCACTCACTCACATATGTAGTTCCCTCGCAATCCCTCAGATCTTCCCTCATCTTTGTTGCAACTGTTTCTAATGCATGCAAATTACAGTACATTTCCACAAGTTTAATCTGCCACTTCTTTTCCAATAACAAAATTGTTGAATGGTTGATGGGAGCCGAGACTGTTAAGCACATATGATCTTCGAAAGTATGAGTTTTAAAGTGGCATCAACATTTCTACTCGTAGACAGTGAGCCTACTTTAGCTAGGTTGTTGATCCAGTCAAAAATATGCTGCTTGTAGTCCATTGCATTCCTTCCAGGAAGACGTTCCAGTGACACAAGATGGGAAGAGGATGGTGTTGTCAATACCACACAATTCCCATGGTTTTCATCTCGTGTCATAGAGTCCTCAACTAAAGTACAGTTTTTTGCATGTCACACAGTATCGAATGTCTTCAGATCTGAAAGGGAGCCAAGACAGCTTTGACAATGTTTTTGAAATAGATACTAACAGTCCAGAAACATGAGAAGCAGGAACTCCATTTAAAAAAAAGTAATAATGGAGTTTTCTGTGAACGAAAGGATGGGAACTTTTTCTTTTATTTTGTAGTTCTGCTAATGTTTTGCCCTTTGATAAATATTTTGATTTTTTTTTTGTCAACAGTTTTCTAAAACATATAATGTTAATAAATTTGGATAAAGGAATGGCAGATGAAAACTGGTTAGAAGAGAGGATTGCAATTTCATCAGACAGAGTTTCAGTTTCAGCTGCATTGGACAGTGTTCCAGCTGCAGCAGAAAGGTTTTCACTTGCAGCAACATGGTTGTAGTTGTCACAGACAGAGTTCTTGTTGAAACTGGAGGGGGTCAAAGAGGCAATAGAACGGAAGCAAAGCAAAGCAAAATCTTAAGGCCTTTCTCTTTCATGACCTATTATTTCTGAACTGTGCTTCCATAGTTTTGGAGAAAACGTTTTTAATATATTCTTCTGCATATTAAAAATTATTATAAAAATACTATTGTAATAATCTTTCAAATTTATGATCTTTAAAAATAAATATTTTAATAAGAGAATTTCCAAAAATACACATATTCAGATTTATTTTTTAAATATTTAATAAATTTACCACGTTTTGTTTTTAAAATTGGGAAAAGAAAACAATTCTTGTAAAAATTAATTTTTTATCAGAAAAATATTTTGGATTAACAAAATAGTGTCCTTAATATATATTATCTATAAAAGCCTTTAAAAGCTTTTTTAATTAAATAATGTCTTAGTTTTATTGGGTTTGCATTTTATAATTCAGAGCTGAATGTTGGGTAATATTGGATTGAATTTTACTAACATATTGATGGTTTATATTCTTCGAAGTCTTCTGCTTTTAACTAATACAATCACAAAAATACACAGAAGTTTAATTTTTGAGCTTTCATAAAATTAAGTAGTAGGGTGGGTAACAGATGTAAAAAATATTATTACCATGACTTTTTAAAACACAAACATTTCTAAAATAATTTGATTCATTTGTGAATAAGTTCTGAAAGTTTCACTTAAACCCAACATTTGATTTTTGCAAGAATTTCCAAATTAATGTGTTTTCAACTGAAAAAAAGGCACTAAAACACTAATGCTAAATATTACATAGGTACCTCCATTAGTTTGGTATGCCTAAGATTTAAATATATTTTTCATAAAAAACTAATGATATTATGAGAGTGCTGACATACAAAAAACAACACAAAATTTTTAACCAAAATTTTGAACATGCTAGAAAAGATGTAAAAATTTTAAAAATTAAGTAAAACTACTTCAGTCTTTCCTCTTAATAATAACATAAGCATTTTGATGATTTAACTTTGTTTTTATTAAATTTGGGGCCTTTTTTCATCATGCTATGCTTTTTTTTTAGTTAATTATTGAAGATGACTAAATAAGATATTTAAACAGTAATAACTGAAACAAAATATGGTGATTCAAATGTTGCAAGGGCGTACAACAAATATAAACATTATGCAATGCAGAAAATAATTTCTTGAAATTTCAGAATTAAATGAGTTGGATGAAATGGATTAAAAAAAAATTCTAGGATTTACTATAAAAAAAAAGAAATGACTAAAAACGTCATTCTTTTCTGAATTAGTTCTTAGAGTTTAAAATAGTTCTTTTAATTTCTTCTGTCATTGACACTGGAATTTTTCTATGAAAATATAGTCCATTTTTGCATGACATAAGAGTAGTCATCTTCTAGAAAAAATGCCAAAGGGTGCCACTACAGTCTGCTGTCTATTGAAACATCTATTAACATTTTGAAATTCTAGATTCAGCATGTTTTATTATTCATTTTTGTGAGCATAACATATTTTAATACATCTTGAGGGAATGTGAATACTGTAGATTCTCTAAATACTTTATCTTACAGGAGAAAGTCTTTGACAGATAATTGTTAATATTTCATATATTTATCTGTAATGTACAATTAGAATTTTATTGATCATGTAACAAAGGCATAACTCTATAGAAATAACCATGAACTTATGGCTCAGAAAATGCTTATCTCAAAAAGATGGTCATGTATGTGTTGTTTGTCATTCTAATATTAAAATAGGTCAGAAGAGGATTAAAATTTTGTGAAAGAGACAGAAAAACTATGAGGAAAAAATAATGGAATTTTTCTTTATATAACTGCCAAAAACTTTGAATACATCCCAAAATAAAAAAGTACACACAAGATATCAAAGAGGGGGAGGGGACACCATGAATATATTTCCACAATGTTTTCTAATAAAACAATATATTCAGTATAGAATGAATTAGTTACTGAATAATTACTGAAAATTCTGTTTGAATAATTCACTGATTTTTGACTAATGTTTAAATATAGGGGATAACATTTTTTTCTTTCTTTTCCCAAATCATTTTGTGATAGCAAGTTATTTGCCCATGAAGGAAATCATCTTTTTCAATTATCATAAGACATATTTTTGCTAGATTAATTTTTTGAATGAATATTAAATTCTTATAAGAAATGTTACTTTTTATAATTTTAATTAAAATAATAAACTTTTAAATTCTGTAGAATTTTGTAGTGGTCAAGTGATAATGAATTAAAACTATATATATATACATACATACATATATATATATATATATATATATATATATATATATATATATATACTGCAATTCTGTCTGTTTATCTGAATCAAATTGTCCTCTGAACCTGTGAATCAATGTTTAAGGAACAACATCTGAATGAATTGCAGGTTATTTTCTAAATAAAATTATTATTTGCCGCATAATATAGAGTGATTTCATATATTATTCACTGCTCCTATTAATATATCATTTATGCCTTTTTTCTTCACAGATGTTTTGGCTGTAAAAAAACACAGTGGTTATTATTGAGCATTCTGGTGGAAGAAAAGACTTTTCACTTTCCCTGAAAATACAGACAAATATATGCTACATGGTTCATGTGAATGTGATGGATCTACAATGCCAAAAACCTGACAATGAACTTTACCTGGCAAGAAATAATGTATTTTGAAATGTGTGGTTTATCTTTCAACAAGAACACATGTAGTGTAATGTATGAATTAACAGGAAATATAGGCCATATTCATCTGACACATGTTAAACTATTGTGAAGTAGGACATAATAGCTCAGATGGAAACACATATTACAAAGAAACCATATTCTTGTGAAGTTTGTGGATCTGCATTTTCAGTGAAGTCGCATTTAGAGACACATATACGTACACACACTGGAGACAAACCATACTCTTGTGAAGTTTGTGGAGCTGCATTTTCAGTCAATTCGAATTTAGTGAGACATATGTTTAAACACAATGGGAAGAAACCATATTCTTGTGAAATTTGTGGATCTGCATTTTCACACAAGCTAACTTTGGTCAATCATCGGCATAAACACACTGGAGAGAAACCATATTCTTGTGAAGTTTGTGGATCTGCATTTTCACAAAAGCCAACTTTGGTCAATCATTGGCGTAAACATACTGGAGAGAAACCATATTCTTGTGAAGTTTGTGCTTCTGCATTTTCACGATTGTCAACTTTGGTCAATCATATGCGTATGCACACTGGAGAAAAACCGTATTCTTGTGAATTTTGTCAATGTGCATTTTCACAGAAGTCACATTTAGTGACACATATGCGTACACATACTGGAGAGAAACCATACTCTTGTGGAGTTTGTGGATCTGCATTTTCAGTCAAGTCGAATTTAGTGAAACATATGCATACACACAATGGAGAGAAATCTTAATCCCGTGAAGTTTTGGATCAACATTTTTGTGGAAGATACTTTTGGTCAATCATATGCATGCACACACTGGAGAATAACCATATTCTTGCAAAGTTTTTGAATCTTCATTTGCAGTCAAGATAGATTTTCATATTCACTGGGTTGATTATCGTTTCTTGTAATATATCCATCTATGTATACGAGAGCCATTTTTATTTAATCAGAAGGAGATGGTTGTAAATTTTTTAGATTGTCAAATATTTCTGAACCTTCTTAACAAAGTTTCTAATCATAAGATGTACATAGGTGACCTGACTTAACATCAAAAGTATCAATATTTACACTTTGATTTAAAAGTAAATATGTCTGCTAAATATGCAACTTTTCAATATACTGTTGGACATTTATATAATAGCTATCACATGATCCTTGACAAAGTTAACTATATATTTCATCTAATGGATCAGTTGCAAATTGCCTAAGTAACATATATTTATGGATTGTAGCTAAAAGGTATTGTCATAGGCTAACAATTCCCTTGCAAGTATGGTGTATGGTAGTAGCAGTGTGTTTGGAGAATTATTTTATCAGGTTACCCTTAGCCATATTAAGAGCCATGTCACCAAACTCAATGATAAAATCAAATCGGCTGTCATCCAGAGATTTGATTTCAGCTTGTAGAGTGTCATTGTATAATTTATCAATTAGAATTAGATAATGAAATAAAATATTTCCTTTCATCATTACTGCTTGAAAAACATTGCCAAATATTTCTTTTTTAATTATTGGAATGTTTTACAACATTGATAATTCACTTCAGACAGTGATAAAAAAAAACTATTGTTGACAGCTCTAGACTGAACAGCTTCCATTTTTAAGTATTAGAAACATTTTGTTTAATCTCTTAGCTTGGAATTATAAATAAAATATCAGCTTCAAGAATGATTTTTTTTTTCATTTTTTTAAAGGCAATTTAAACATTAGATATTGCTTCATTTTTGGAGGTATCTAAATAAATTATTTGTTTTATAATGTGATTATGTGGCTGAAAAAGTTAAACCCCCACTGATTAAAATCGACAAGTAATCGAGAAGGCCGGTGGTGGTACAAACTTTAAAACAATATTTCCATAAAGCCATATAATAAAATCACTTTTTCAGTATAAAAGTCACACATTAATGAATAAGGACTGAAAATTTCATTTAATTAGACTTTGGTCAAATAGTTAAAAATAGGAAGCAGCAATTTTGTGCTTTCAATTTGGAAAAAACACATTCATTTGGTGCTATCATATGTACATATAAAAATGGATGTCTGTCCATAAATGGGTGTTTTGGAAAAAGCACATCCATTTGGTGCTACCTATCATATATACATATAAAAATTGTATTGCTACTGATATATCCACCTTGTTGGTAATTACTGATTTCTACTGGATTATTTTGGTGTTGGAAAACAAAAGTAGCATCTCTATGAACATGTGACTGTTCTGTAAGTAGTTCACTTTGAACTTTTTTCCATTTTGGATTTCAGGAGAAGGTTATGAATAAATCTGGGTGGCCATATTGGCTAACATAAGTCATTGCATCTTGTGTTCTTTCATGCATCTATCGTGGACTTCTCATAAACCTTGATGGCAGGATTCTGTTCCAGCAGCATCATTATTGATTGCATCTTTCAAGTGATCAACATCTTCAGATCTGAGTTTCTTTTTGGTTCCTCCTAAGGTATGCTAATCTCTCTAATTCAGTTTTGGCATACATGTCAACTGCATACTGCTGGAACAATTGTTGACTTCTGTGTAGATGATAGAATGTATTTGGATGAATCAGGAAATGGTCGGCATAGAAATTCATTGCAGAGAAAGTCTTGCATTCACCAGCTTCTGCTCCAGCCTTGGGGATGCTTAGATGATATCTATCATCTCCATTCACATATAAAACTGCTCTGTTTATATGCATTTCAAATGACTCCTACTGCACATAAGGACTCTTCAATATTCATGTCAATTAATTATTTTCTCCAATTGTGGAGAAATGACAATGACCCTCAAACAAAGCGACAGTTATTGAAAACAATACATTTCCAGAAATCTATGATTTTTCTGATAACAGACTTATGTAGATGTGAAAATGAATTGTGAAAATGAAAGTGGTGTAAGTAGCAAAATGGTTATTGGCTTGGAAAATGGAATTGGCAAGCCAAGTTTAAGTTGGAGTTTTGAGGTGCATTTTTCCATGAACTTCTATGATATCAAAATTTGAATGCCAATGTAGTTGACAAATAACTGCATTGTTTGTAACATTCAGATTGGCATTTGGAACTGATTTTCTCCATCGCTCTCTCTCTCTCATCTTTGTCTTTTGGAAAATGATAAACTGATATTTTATTCATCTCACACACAGTTTTGTATTGCTGGCTTTTGTAATTTGTTTTGCAAGCAATGATAAAATATTTCCTGTGCATTGCTGGAAACTAGGTAATATCTGAAATGATAGATTAAGCTTCTTAATCACAATTATTTCTTTTACTGCTTCAATTTAGGGTTAATTTCTCAAGCGAAATTAATTATACTCTTAATTCCAAATTTGACCCCCCACCCATACCAATGAGTTAAAAACAAAAATATCAGAAGGTTGCCTTAAGCATGAGAATCTACTTATAAATTGATTTTTTTTCGAGGGCGTGGGTATATTGGTTTTTATGTTTGTAAAATATTACATAATCATTTAATTATCGAGTTAATTAACTATCTAAATTTTGGCACTTACCAACACAAGACCAGCTATTGCTTGTCTCTCTCCCATAGTGCTGCTTCTCTAGGCAACACCTACCCCTCGATTTAAAGTGGTGCCACATATGCCTTGCAAGGGAAGAGATATTTGGCTATTTTTTTTCGTCTATTACCCCCACTTATTTAATTTTATGAAAACTTAAGAAATTTGACGGCGTGCCTTTTACTGATTATATTAGTTTTAAGCAGAAAACTTTGAAGAATATAAATCAATGTTTTTTAAAAAAATACACAGCTACTCACAATTATGCTCTGTATTGTAAAATACAAAACCCAATAAAACTAAGACATTATTCATTTAGAAAAGATTTTAATGGCTTTTATGAATAATATATGTTAAGTACAATATTGTCTGAAGCCAAATATTTTTTGATAAAAAATGAACTTTTTCAAGAATTGTTTTCTTTTTCAATTTTAAAAACAAAATGTGATAAATGTCTTAAAAATGTTAAAATTAAGTTTCAATCCATGCCCTTTAGGGACCACTGTTATTAAGTAGATCTATTTTTATAGATCATAAATTTGAAAGCTTATTAATCTGCGATGCACAGTTATTTTGAAAATAATTTTGAATATGCAAAAAAAGTTTTAAAAACGTTTTTTTTTTTTCAAATATATGAATGGAAGTTTTGTTTCCCCTGACAGGAAGTACCTGTCTCTTAGAATTTATTGTTTTCCTTCTGGTGAGCTAGTGTTAAATTCTCTGACAGACTAACCATCATTGTTGCATTTTCAAAATTTTTAATTTTCTTTTTTACATCCTACTTCACTAAATATTTCTTAATTTTCATTTTTAGAAATTAATTTTAAAACTTCGGTATGGCATCGGTGGAAGTGCTTCATTTTTAATTTTGTTGTTTTCACTTTTCGTCAATAATTGTATAAAATTCAGGAACTCAAATTGTGTGAGTTATACCAAGTTGTTACATTTTGTGTGTACGCGGACTATTTTTGAGCAAGGGGCAAATTCTCCGTTTACACCGTTCTCTGTAATTCCTTTGTTCTGATCGCTGTTTGTGTTCAGAAGCTACATACGTCCTATTTTCAAATAAGTAATCTTTTTTAATTGCAGTTTCTTTAAAAATAGGAAGTTTTGTTGATTAGAAAATATTGTCGATCTTGAGAAAGAAATATCAAGTCCATCAACAACAGCAACTCAATCCTGTTTGTTTTTCTATGAAAAGATTTAGAGATTCGCCCTGAAAAGGTAAGTCCGGTTGTAACACATTCTATTTTTGTCTTTACAAGATAATAGCGAAAAAAGCTCATGCTCATTAAGAAAAAAAAAAAATTAACTTACGTATATAAATAAAAAATGTATTTTTGAAAATGAAAAAGCATTCTTGAAGATTTGATTTTTTTTAGTTTTAAATTGAAAGCTAAAGGATTAAATTTACTATTTCCAGTAAGTAAAATATTCTGGTGTATTTTAAATAGAAATTATATAGATCGGAATCTCAACTTTTTGGCCAATTTCAGAAAATTTTCTTAAAAGCGGCTGTTTTCTTAATTTTAAGAAATTTGTAAACAAAACAGTGAGATCGCCAAAAAAGAGAGTATATAGCATGAATAAAGAGGGCCTTAAACTTGATGAAAATATTTTTTTATTATCTAGATGTTTATGTTAATATTAAAAGGAAAGATCATAGTATTATTGGATAATTTTTTTTACATTTTTACTCCTTCCTAGCGCGTCCGAAATTTTCGTTAAAAATCTTGTTTTTTTTTTTAGTCAGTAAAATTGACAGAGAATCGATCATGCCAACCATTTTTTCTATTTTATAAACATCTCCGTTTTAAATTCTTTTAAAAATCAATTATAATATTTTCAAAATTTATTTTAAGAAAATTAAAAATTATAAAGTTTATTTAAAATATATTGAAACAAACATTACTTGTTTTCTGCGCCGAAAAATTTAGTTTAAGACAAAGCTGGTCTTAGCATTTGGTGTCACTTGATGTGTAATGAGTGATGATTCCATCACGTATTGACAGCTTACGTGAGGAAAAGTTATCGTACGGAAGGACAGAAATGACATAATTATTTACATTTAAATGAACAAAATATTTAACTCGTTATTTTTAAGGGAAACTTTCAACGCTCTAATTTTTTTTTGTACTTAGCTTTCACCTTTATGTTTACGATGCTTTATGGAAAATATAAAAAGATTAAAATAAGACTGTTGAGAGTGAGATTAAATTTCATGAGAAAGGTATCTAATTAATTTATAGGTACCTTTCTTATGAAATTTTTTCAGAAGTTTACATAAAATACTATAATTTTACGTACATTTATTTACTGTGTTATTTGTATTTCCATTCATTTTATTATTAATTTTGATATTTCATTTATGGAAAATGTTATAACTGAGATTAATATAAAAATAAGATCATATAAATTTCATAAGATGATACTAATACTTGTAGGTACCCTTCTCAGTTGAAATTGAAAAATCAAATTAACTTCTCCACACGTGTTTTGCACGAACAATTCACACTGTTGAAATATTGCTCGAATTTACAATTGCTAATTTCTTAATTTGGGAAGCAACTAATCTTCAAATCTCTTCTCTAAATCTCCATTGTAATACAGCATTGCGAGTCGCTTGGTGTTTTCAGGGTAAAACTTTCATGTTTACTGAGTAAATTTTAACTGAGAAAATTGACGTTCAGCATCTATGCTGGTAACAGACATCCATATGAACTTATTGGCAAACAGTTTCAGAAGAGGAAATCGGCTCTTATTTGCATTCCAAAATGATGGGGTATTAAAAGGATTTGGTAAACCATCTTGGTAATTCACATATATTTGGAATTCTTCAAGAAAATCAGTAGAAAGACATTGGAAGTCCTTGATAGCTGTGAACAGTTTAAATCATGGCATATACAGGGTAGCTGCCTAGGATCAAACAGGCGAGCTGCCTTGTAGAAGTTATACACAGGGTGGGGATCCAGATATTTATTCATATTCAGGTTCGAAAAAGATGTGCTGAAAAAATCTTGGAAATTTGAGATAACTCTCCCCCTCTCTGCGTTTTCTAGTTCAGACTGAAGACGATCACTTTCTAGGCCAAATGTTGATTTTGATGCACCAGTATGAAAATACCGTTTTACATCCTCCATCATGTTATATACAAAACATGCAAGCGGAGACTTAGTTTCTTCTAAGTTTGTCAAAGCTGTTATTAAACAAGTGCAGTTCTCATTCATAAAAAGCTGATTTCGGCACAAATTATGGTAAGAGGCATGATGTAGTCGACCATCATCTAATAATTCTAGAATCCTATCTATGGCAAGGCCATGGTTCTTGCTTAAAGAATCGTTCATAAAACTGTACGAAAGATGAGTGATATTTGGCCGCATTAAACCAGGAATTCCATCTGGTTGCCACTGGTACAGGAGGTAGTTTCATTTGCTTCTTAGGCAAGGAACCTTCAAGCTATATTAAGTAGCGCTTTTCACAAAAAGGCTTTTAAAAAAAGGCTGACTTGATGAAAGTGGTTAGCTGGGTAGCATTAACCAAAGCTGGCCAGTGTGGAAATACTTCACCAACAAGCTTTATATATGCTAAGCACAACACATGTCAACAGTTAACAAAGACATTTGAAACACGTCCTTATGAGATTTTTTTTGCAATAGGATGCAAAATCTGTTACAAAGGCAATAATATCCTCAAAGGCAACATCCACATGAGTTACAGCTCGGATGCATGCCTAACTTAGAGTTTGATGATTGCAATCTCACAAGGTTACGACATCAATGAGAAATGACTCACCACAAATGCTTGCAATTACATTCAAAATGCTGTAGTCATGACAATTGTTTCATCTGTTATGATGCTGACTGATAGATTAGCAAGCTTGGCTTTTAGGGCAGCAGTGACAAGTAAACAATTTTGGTAGATGAAATTGCCTAATACAATTGACATTTGGAATAGCACCACCTTCTTTACAATATTTTAATATGAATGGCCACATTTTGTGTAGGGGAATGTCAGACAAAGTGCACATTTTTAAAAAGTCAAGGACAAAATCCTTACTCTTCAACAAAGTTGTGATTGTCTTCTGTTTCAGTTGAGCTGACTTTTTTGAAGACTTTTTTGTCAAATGAGTTTTTGATTTGATGTGATCATTGATTCTGTCAACCCTAAAAATGTCAACACTATGTAGACAGAATTTGTAAAATAACATTTTCTTCTGCATGAAAGTCATCAGTAAATTGCACAACTCTGGCCTTAGCACACATTTTAGATACTGGGATCGTTTTCTTTTCTTTTTTAAGGGAAGTAGGCCCAATGTTTTAGGTTTATTCACTATATTGACTTGATTCAGTCATCTTGGCAATTTGTTGCGTATTCATACAACTGGTTTAGATTACAAAATAAATAAAATATTAAAAAATCATCATTGACAGTTAATGTTATTAAAGGATTTTTTGTTCAAATTAAATTTGTTTGCAATGGTGAAGCACTGAAGATGATGCAATTATTAATCCGGGAGAATCGCTGTGTGACAGTAAAGCTTAAGACAAGCCAGTAGTTTCATAGAATGATGTTTTTGGAGAATTGTTTCGTCTTTATTTTTAAATTGTATGGTAGACACGTGATAGCATTTACTTTTTCGTATTTATAAAACAAACTTACAAGTTGTTTAGAATCTGTTACTTGTAAATTGTGTGAGGCCTAAAGGAAATGAATTTGTTAAACTTACTGGTTTGATCTTCATACCCCACTCCAATTTTAACATCAACTAGTGTCTGTCTTCCATTTCCACTTTAGCAATGGATTTTGGTGTCATCGATTGAGCCGTAACTTTCTGACTTTCATCTTGTTTGCAACCTACACTTTCTGGGAAAAGTTATACTATATTTAAAAAATAGACTAGCTAACATATTTTAAAAAATGGAAACCCGATTTTTCTTTTTTATGGAAACATTTTTGTTCTTAATTATATTTCGGGTTTTATAAGGAAAGTACCTACAAAGATTTGTAAAAACAAATTTTAATGAAATAACTAGGTTTCGTTATTGTTATATTAAAATGATTAACAAAATCGGAGAGACAGTTATTAAAGTTTGAAAGAATTAAAAAAAATCAAATAATTAATTTATTTATTATTCAAAATTTCATTAAAACCCCAGATTCCGTTTAAGACTAACAATTCCGCAATTTATTCCCCTATCTTTAACATGACGCAGCCTGTCATCGACAGTCAGGACAAATTGTGGACTAATGATCCCAGTGACCTTCCCGGTTGTAAATGTACTCGTTTAACTCTATGTAATCCTTTGGAGGCACTTGTGTTGCAATGGATAGCGGCTCGGAACGAAGAATCAGGGAGCTGATGTCGAATTCCAGTCGGATCCATTACATTCACTTACGTGCTAACAGCTTTTGTATGGATCCTCTTCTTCTCCTCTTAGCTATGGGTAAATAGCAGGATAGACTTGGTTCTATAACCTTGGGTGGCAACCAGTTTAGGAGAAGGAAAATTGAGCAATTAAATTTTGATGCATTAAAAGAAGGACTCTTCGGAAAATATAACACATTTTTTTTACATACCTTACCCCTTCCACAAATTTAACTCTCATGAAATGTCGAGCAATTAAATTTTCATGCATTAAAAGAAGGTCTCCACGGAAAATAAACTTTCTTTTTTTTTTTGACATACGTTACCCCATCCACTAACTAAATTTCATGAAATGTATAGTAATTAAGTTTCATGCATTAAAAGAAGGACTCCTTGGAGAAGATACATCATAATTTCTTCTTTTTTTTTCATAGGTTACCCCATCACTTAAGTTAATTTCATGAAATGTTGAGTAATTAAATTTTATGGAATAAAAGAAGAAATCCTTGGAGAATATAAATCTTTATTCTTTTTGACATACCTTACCCCATCCACAAACTTAAATTACATGAAATGTTGAGCAATTAAATTTCCATGCATTAAAAGATGGACTCGTTGGAAAATATAACTTATTTTCTTTTTTACATACGTTACCCCATCCACAAATTTAACTATCATGAAATGTTGAGCAATTAAATTTTCATGCATCAAAAGAAGTACTTCTCGGAAAATATAACCATATTTTTTAACATACCTAACCCTATCCACTAACTTAATTTCATGAAATGTTGAATAATTAAATTTTCATGCATTAAAAGAAGGACTCGTTGGAGAATATAAATCAATATTTTTATTTTTTTTATTTTACATACGTTAAGTAAATTTAATGAAATATTGAGTAATTACATTTTTATGCATTAACCGAATGAGTCCTTGGAGAATATAAATCATTGTTTCCATACATTAACCATCCCCTGACTAAATCTCATAAGGTGTTGAGTAACTAAATTTTCATGCATTAAAAGGACACCTTTAGAATATAAATCCTTTTTTTACACACGTTACCCCATTCCCTGACTTAATTTCATGAAATGTTGAGTAAGTTAATTTTCGTACATTAAAAGTAGAAGAATATAAATCATTTTTTTTCTTTTTTGCATACAATTCCCCACCCCCTGACTTAATTTCATGAAATGTTGAATAATTAAACATTCATGCATTAAAAGAAGGACTCGTTGGAGAATATAAATCATTATTTTTATATTTATTTTTTTACATTCATTGCCCTATCCTCTAAGTTAATTTCACAAAATATTGAGTAATGACATGTTCATGCATTAACAAGACTTCTTGGAGAATATAAATCTTTTTTTTTTACATATGTTACCCCCATCCACCAATTTAACTCACATGAAATGTTGAGTAATTAAATTTTCATGCATTATAAGAAAGAATCCTTGGAGAAGATAAATCATAATTTCTTTTTTTTTTACATAGGTTACCCCATCACCTAAGTTAATTTCATGAAATGTTGAGTAATTAAATTTTTATATATTAAAAGATGGAATCCTTGGAGTATATAAATCATAATATTTTTTTTACATATATTACCACATCCGTAAATTAATTTTATGAAATGTTGAGTAATTCAAGTTTCATGCATTAAAAGATGGACTCCTTGGAGAATGTAAATCATTTTTTTAAAATACATTACCCCGTCCGTTAAATTAATTTCATAAAATGTTATGTAATAAAATTTTCATGAAATATATGATAGCTCGTTGGCAGATATAAATCATATCTTTTTCAATCTACGAGGTATTCACCCAAAATACTCTACAAATGAGAAAATAAAAAATGTAATACAAATTTGACATAATTATGTCTCTTTCTGAAAAACAAGAAATTATATATAAAAAATTAAAATATTTATTGAAATAGGACATAAAATAAGAAACCTTTTGAAAATGCAACCATGGTGGTCAATGTCTGTCAGATATAATTAATAAAAGTATGTCCTAAAAGCACGGATTGACACTTAATTTTAAAATATTTAACACATCACATTTTGTATTCAAAATTGAAAAACGCAAACAGTTATTGCAAAATTTCATTTTTCATCAGAAAAATATTTTGGCTATTTTGCCCTCAATATGTATATATAATTCATAAAAGCAATTGAAAGCTTTTCTAATTAAATAATGTCTTACTTTTATTGGATTTTGTATTTTACAACTCAGAACTGAACTTTGGCCATCTGTGTATTTCGATTTTAAAAAATGATGATTTATTTATTCAGAGTTTTCTGGCTTTAACTAATACAACCACTAAAGGGAAGGTTGAATTTCTCAAGTTTTCATAAAATTAAGTAAGGTGGGGTAACAGATATAAAAAAGAAATATTTTTACCATGACTTTCTAAAATAAACGTCTAAAATAATTTCATTTCTTTGTGAATAAATTCTGAAAGTTTCATTAAAATCAAAACAATTACTTCATTTTTGCAATAATTTCTAAATGAATGTGCTTTTAACTTTATAAAGAGAACTAAATACCTATTGGTTAATGTTGAAACTTGACTAATGCATGGAATAATAATGCAACACAAAATGTACTTAGAACAAAATGTATTGAAACAAGAAAGTGTACACAATATTTACATATAGTCTTTTGTATATTCCTGGAGAATGTATTGACTGAGTTGCAGTCGGGCAGAGTCTCTGGTTGAATCTCTTGATTCGTTCCCCCTTCTTCCCAGTACCAACCATATTTATATGGTCGGTACTCCACTATGCAAATTAGGTGGATCCTACCACAACAGTTAATATTATGTCAACTGCTGATGTAAAAAAATCCTTTCTAGCCCGTTCAAAATTTTGGATAAAAATAAAAAATTTTGTACGTGCTAGGAAGGATGAAAAAATTTACTGAAATAATCAAAAAATACTATAGTCTTTCCTCTTATTAAGCTATTGGACAATAAAATTACAATTCAATATTTTTAAAAGAATTTATATGATTTTCTGATTATCATTAAAATCTTTTTTGTCTATAGTGACAAATCTGTTCAGACAATATAATTTTCTCTATTAAAAATTCTTTCAAAAATATAATGAAACACTGAGAAAAATTGCGGTTTCCATATTTAACCTGAATTGAAATATTACTTTTAGTTTAAAATATAGGAGAATATAAATGTATATTTTTTAACATGAAGAGCTCGTTTCTTCTGACATGTGGTTGCTTACTGCAGTGCTCAGTTATTATATATTTTTATTTGCAGTTTCCATCATTGAGAGTTTCTGAAACCATGAATATTCCTGAGAAAAAAGGCGTCTCTTACAGTAAAATTTGTGGATTGGTGGTTAAGTCCACACAGAATGGACATAACAGAAGACGTATAGGAGATAAACCATATTGTATGAAATCAATGGTGTCAGATTTTTAATGAATTTAAACATCAAAATGAACATGGAAATTCACATGGGCAAGAAAGTTTTCCACTGTGTAATCTGTGGATGAATATTTTCACTAAATTAACACTCATAAGAAACGTGTTAACACACAGAGGAGAGACACACTTCCACTGTGAAATTTGTGGATATAAATGCTCACACAATTCTACACTCAAAACATATTATGACACAGACTGGAGATAAAACATTTCATTGTGAAATCTGTGGATATAAGTGTTCTCGAAATACACATCTCAAAACACACATGTTGACACACACTGGAGAGAAGCCATTTCACTGTGAAATCTGTGGATATAAGTGTTCCCAAAATTCATATATCAAAAAACACATGTTAACACACACTGAAGAGAAACCATTCCGCTGTGAAATCTGTGGATGTCAGTATACACTTAATTCTTCTCTCAAATTACACATGCTAACACACACTGGAGAGAAAACATTCCACTGTGAGATCTGTGGATATAAGTGTTATCGACATTCACATCTCAAAACACACATGTTAACACACTCTGGAAATAAACCATTCCACTGTGAAATCTGTGGATATGAGTGTTACCAAAATTCACATCTCAAAACACACATGCTAACACACACTGGAGAGAAACCCTTCCATTGTAAAACCTGTGGACATAAGTTTTCCCAAAATTCACATCTCAAAAGACACATTTTAACACACACTGGAGAGAAAAAGTTTCACTGTGAAATCTGTGGGTATAAGTTTTCTCGAAATTCATATCTCAAAGCACACATGTTAACACACACTGGAGAGAAACCATTCCAATGTGAAATTTGTGGACATAAGTTTTCCCAAAAGTCTGCTCTTAAATCACATTTTTTGATACACACTGGAGAGAAACCATTCCATTGTGAAACTTGTGGGCATAAGTGTTCTCTAAAGTCGAGTCTCAAAGCACATATGATGACACACACTGGAGAGAAACCATTCCACTGTGATATCTGTGGTTATAAATGTTCTCGAAATTCACATCTCAAAACACACCTGTTAACACACACTGGAGATAAACCATTCCACTGTGAAATCTGTGGATATAAGTGTTCCCAAAATTCATATCTCAAAACACACAAGTTAACACACACTGGAGAGAAACCACTCCACTGTGAAATCTGTGAATATAAGTGTTCCCAAAATTCATATCTCAAAGCACACATGTTAACACACACTGGAGAGAAACCATTCCACTGTGAAATTTGTGGACATAAGTTTTCCCAAAAGTCTGCTCTTAAATCACATTTTTTGATACACACTGGAGAGAAACCATTCCATTGTGAAACTTGTGGGCATAAGTGTTCTCTAAAGTCGAGTCTCAAAGCACATATGATGACACACACTGGAGAGAAACCATTCCACTGTGATGTCTGTGGTTATAAATGTTCTCGAAATTCATATCTCAAGAAACACATGTTAACACACTTGTGATAAACCATTTCACTGAGATATCTGTGGATTTTAATTTTCACAAAATTTGCGTCTAGAAAATGCTAGTGACACAAATGTAACCCAATATTTCAACTGAGAGTTATATAAACAATTTCAAAAATCAAATTAGAAAATTTTACCAACATACAGTATGCATAATATTCCAGGCAACCTTGAAACTTGCATCAAAGTTTGGATCAGACTAGACAGAATCTGATAGGTCAGCAGAGGAATCAATGACTGCTCTGCCTCATTTCCACCTTGGTGGATAATTTAGAAAATCATCCTCTTGTGACAATGGACAGCTGACCATTAAAAGGCATTGTGCTGCTTTCTGATTTTAGTTCCACTGAATCAATTTTAAATCTCTGCAGCCTCAATTTCACTGGAGTAAAATGCATTTTAAATAAATAATTCTAAATTTAAATTTTTCTTTCTCCAAGCCTAGTTTTCAGTTTGAATTCCCCAAATATGATCATCTTGTAATGTGCATAGGAGAGCAAATTTTGTTTTGAATAAATATTTATCTATGTAAAACTTATGGGATCTTTCCTCAATGCAAAGTCATTATTGATTCTCTTCATTTGAAGTTTATAGAATGAAAAGTTTAAGGACTGATTTCAAGTAAACTCTTTCTTGGTTTTCATCCAGTGCTCAGGTAATAATTGTGAGCATATCAACACATTCATCGATCCACAACCCTCAGCACCAGCACTACCATGTTTTTTGGGGGCGTGAGGTAAGCTACTTTATGGCATCTTTTGAAAAGAACAATAAATGTGACATCCAGAAGGAAGCAAGTCATTGTTCTGCTAAATTTGGTGATTTTTGACAACAACATCTGAAGTGGCATCTCAATTGTATACAATCAGCTACTGAATTGTTTTAGAAATGTGTCTGGTTGTACTATCAGGAAACAGTTTTTAAATCAGGATGTCTGTGGACAGATATGTGTCTCTGCACACTGAGTTTTTTCAGCCACTGGTATTGAGGTTTCTATATCAGGAAATGAATTTATAATTCTAACAAACCTTTGGTTAGAGATTATGATTTTGAAGAATGGTGAAAACCAATAAAAACCCAGGGCTTGTAAAGAGCATTTTTGCTAAAGGCAATTTGTCTTCAATTTAAGTAATCCCTTTCCAAAGAATGCCTATAAACAAGTGGCAGGATTCTGACTTTGATAGATTGGCCATTTTTTATCATTAATTTGTCTTATCTTGCCACCAAAATTTTAATTTTCACAGTTTTACTTTTTTGCAGGAGAAAAATTGAAGGCATCTGCTTTCTCTTCTTAATTTGTCAAACTATCAATTTTACAAAATTTATTCATCCAATCCGAGAATATCTCGTCACAGTTTCTATATGTGTGCAGAAAAGTCTCAGTATCTGGTTTCCTAATTCCAAGTGAAAACCTGTTAGACTTTTGCTTCAGTTCTTCACACTTCAGTTGAATAGAAGATATGTAATCATCCTTGGTTTCACTCAATGCTCTTAGGTGAGTTGTTAAATAATAATCACCAAAAACTCATTCCTATCACATATGTTGACACACACTGGAGAGAAACCATTCCACTGTGAAATCTGTGAATTTACATTTTCCCAAAATTCACATCTCAAACTACACATATTAACACATACTGGAGAGAATACTTGTGATACAAATCTTGACCAATAGTTCACCAGAGAGCTACACAAAACAATGTCAAAGATCAATGTAGAAAATTTTACTAATATATATACCAATATACAGTATGCGTATATTCCAGACAAACTTGAAATTTCCAGCCTCTTTTGGATTAGAGTAGACAGAATCCATAAGCCATTAGAAGCACGAAATACAAGTCCTTTTGAAGTTCTTGAATGGATGCTAAAACATCTGATAAAAATGAACGATGTCATGCAAACACAAATATCCATTTATAGATTAAAACCATTTATTTAAACACAGAAAGCAAAACACTAAATAGCAGGGAAGCATGTTAGAGAAAAACATGATAACCAACCAATCCACCCTATGCCAAATAAAGAAGAGAACATAAAACATCCCACTCCCAGTAAACCTAAAACCAAATCAGGTAGTGCAGTTTCTTGAAAGAAACAGAATGATTACTTTTATGATTAGCATGTTCTGCTCAAGTGGGGGAAGGTCTCCAACTGCTCCTCTTAAGAAAATGAAGGAAATGATGGCCAATCCAGAGTTTTCTTTTAAGTATACTGCTGTCATCAGCATGTAATGAGTTATCTGATTAGTCAATAGATAAACCAATGACAGCCCTGCTTCATTTCCAACCTAGAAAATCTTCTTTTGACAATGGACAGTTGACCAGTAAATTGTAGTGAGGTGCTTTCTGATCTATAATCAAGTGGAAACAGCAATAAACATTTATGTACCATTCTGAATAAATATCTCTAATTATTAGATTATATATATATATATATATATACATACACACATAAATATACATATAATTTTTTTCTTTCTCCTAGCCTAATTTTCAGTTTGAATTCCACAAATGTGATCATGTCGTAATAAGCATAGAAGAGGAAATTGTTTTGAATGAATGCCTCTCTATATAAACCTTACGGGCTTTTTTCCTCAATGCAAAATCATTGCTTATTCTCTTCTGTAAATTTTATGGAATGAAAACATTAAATACTGATTTCAGGTAGACTCTTTCTTGGCTTCAATCCAGTGATCAGTTAATAATTGTGAGCATGTCGTTCCATTCACCTATCTTCTAACATCATCATCACCACCAGGTTTTTTTGGTTGTGGGAGCTATTTTATTTCATGGCATATTTTGAACAGAACAATAAATGTCGCATCAAGCATGACACTGTTCTGATAATTTGACAAAGTGGCCTGGCAAAAAAATATTAAAAAGATAACAGCTGGAAATGGTCTAGAAGAGTTACTGAGAAAAGTAGCGAAAATCTTTCTATCTTGTTCAGAAAGCCAAAAAGAGAAGCTGTTTTTTTCTTTCTCCCCAAAAGCAAGGACAGCCAATAAAAAGCAAATGATGATACTTCTTTTTATGGCAGCCATTTGGATAATTTCCACTCGGCCAAAGTTGACAAATCTGCAGAATTATCTTGGATTTCTTAAGGTAAAGCCTAAAGATAACTTAAGGATTTGATTAATGACCAATCAAGGAAAGATGCTAGTGGACCTTGTAAAATGTAAATCTAAAAAGAAACATGAATTATGCATCTGTCCAGTGCCAGAATAGGTCACGCTATGGAAATGAAAGCAAATTTGAGAGATTTCCCCACCTGATGAATATAGCAGATGTGAGATTGTTGACAGTGCTGAAGCGGTGGAAAGTGTGTGTAAACTGACCACAAAATTGTGATTTTTCGCTTTTCCTCGGAAAGATGAATAATTTCAAGATTTCCCCACCTGATAAATATAGCCGTTGTGAGATTTTTGACAGTCCTAAAGAGATGGAAAGTGTGCTTAAACAAATCTCGAGATTGAGATTTTCACTTCCACTGGGAATGATTAATAATCTGAAGATTCTTCAAATGATAAAGATGTGAATTGTTGACAGTTGAAGAAAAGATATGACAGATGACTGTGAAAACAAGTCCTAGGTGGGTTAGGTAAAAGGAAGAGTTAACTCCTCCCAGTTTGGTGGTGGTTTAAGCAACTGTTTAATGGAAGTGGCAGATATCAGGAGGCCTGAAGGAATGATCTCGGGTGAAAGAGTTACCTCACCTGACCAAAACACAGTTGAGAGATATGGCTTTGAGGAAGTAGGAACAACAAGGAAGAGCAAATCCTGTGCCTACTTCCCCTGAAGCATGAGGTAATTCCCAAGTTTGGAAATCATGATACCTTGCAAGAAAATGCTAAATGAAGACGTCTTGTTAGAATTGGATTAATTAAGACACTTCCCCAAGTGTCTTAATTAATCCATCTTGATTTAAAATTCATAAAAGCAAAATGCTTGGGGCATTTTAACAGAATAATTGACAAGTGAACGAGATAGCAAGAGAGAATTGGGTACAGTGGAGACAATTGGTTAGAGACAGAGGAAAGTTGAGGCTTGAGAAACGACCAGCCAGATCCAGACCTGCTGCTGAAAATTACAAATCTGGAGAACAGTTGCTTCATTGCTGAAAATTATAAGACTGAAGTACAAGTGCCAACAAGTACTTTACTATCAAAACTTAAACGACCTACAGATAGATTGTTTCCAGCAAAGTGAAAGCCAGTGAGCCACTAATAAGTTTGTATAGGAAGGTTTGAACTTTAGTTGTATTTTAAATTTGCATAAAATTGTTGAATTTGACCCGTGGGCTCCTGTCATTATTCCTGTTTACAGGAGTATTTATTTTTTATTTGTGTATCCAGTGCTGTGTTGATTTGATAAATCTATTTCCTTCAATCTACACCACCCTGAGATAAAAAAAAAATCACAGTGTGGCATGGAGATTGTGGATTGAATGACCAGTGACTGCTGACCAGGTTTTGGACTGGAGCACTGGGGTGTCAGGTTATACTAAATTTGATGATTCTTGACAACAACATCTGAAGTGACATCTCCATTGTATACAATTCTGTTCAGCGACTGATTTGTTTTAGACAATCTTCTGTGTCTAGAAATATGGTTTTGCTTCTACACATGGTCGTACTTTCAGGAAACAATTTTTAAGTCAGGTTGTCTGTGGACAGATATGTCTCTGCACACTGAGTTTTTCCAGCCACTAGCTGTGAGGTTCTTGAAACAGAAATGTTTAATTGTAGCAAACCTTTGATTCAAGTTTAGGATTTTGAATAGAATTTCTTCCCAAAGGCAGCTGCTGGTGAGCCTAATGATTTCTGGTGCTTATAAAGAGCATTTTGGCTAAAGGTAATTTGTTTTCAGTCTAAGTTTTCCCTTTCCAAAGAATGCCTTTAACTAAATGGCAGGACTCTGACTTTAACAGATTAGCCATTTTCTCTTATAAATTTGTCTTATCTTCCCCGACCCAAATTCTAATTTTCACAATTTTACTTATTTGCAGAAATAAACATTAAAGCATCTGGTTTCCCCACTTAGTTTGATAAACTGGCAATTTTACATAATTAATTCATCCAATCTGAGAAAATCTTGTCACAGTTTCCAGATGTGCTCAAAAAGTCTTAGCATCTGGTTTTCTAATTCCAATTTAAAACAGGTTACATTTTGCTTCAGCTCTGCACACATCATTTGGATAGAAGATATATGTAAATGTCCTTTGTTTTCACTACAACTTAAGGAATGTTTCCAATGAGAAAACCTTTTTTATTTCTTCTTCCTTTTCTACAACTTTCGACATAATTATCATCATTCATAATTATCTTTTGCCTCGGAGAAATTTCAAGAAATTAACATTTACTTAAAAAAAACTTTTTAAAATGGATTCTCTCTACTTCTGTGTCTAGAAATATGGTTTTGCTTCTACACATGTTCCTGTTAATATTTTTAAAATTACATTCATTAATAAAGTTGGACTTTGTGAATTTAGAAACAATTTTGATGGATTGAATTTATTCACTTCATAAAGAAAGAGTTGATCTCTAATAATTCATATCTAGAAAAACTGCTCAACTGAAAAATGTTACTATGTGCCCAAATATGCAAAGAAAAAATTGAGAATGATGGTTCTTCTCTTAATAATTGTTTTAACCTTAGAATTGTTTTCCTTTAGTCTTTGCTAATATATTTTTTGCTTGTTATTATTTTCTATTTCTGTACGTCCTTGGTAAGTTAATAAACTGTATCTGCATCATGAGTAAGACGATAATGTACATCCAGCAGCAAGGCCTCTGATCAGGAGGTTTTGAGAAGCGTCGACTACCTCTTAATTGCTGGTGTTCCCAAATCCACCCTGACCTGGAGTGGTAGCACTTGTTAGGGTCCCAGCTATAGGCAAACAGTTTACCCCTAAACTGAGGTCAAAACACTATGAAAGTGTAAAAATAGGTTTTAATACTAGCAATATGTTTGTAAAAATTATTACCAGTGATACATTTTTGAGAGAAAAATATTACCCACAATGCATTTTTGGAAAAAAACTATATTAAGAGCAATACATTTTTGAGGAAATATTACTAGCAGTAAAGGATGTTGTCAGCATTAAATAAGCCATTATGGTAGATATGCCGTAAAACAAACCAAACCATTTCTGTATGATATTTGGATGAATATTTAGGGCATGTGTTTTCTAAAAAGATTCTTTCATAAAATAACAAGAGAAATACTTTAAAAAGTAAAATAATTTAATTTTCAGATTAGAAAATAATGCTTTGGCTCCTGTTAAATTGAAGTTCTTTTCAGGTGTGGATGTAAGCATGAACACTTACCTGAAGGCAATCAAGATGACATTAAAGAACGAGGATCCTGTACAATTGAAAACATTAAGTATACATGGTAACAGTTTTTGTTACTTTATTTTGCCAGACAGTCTCCCTTTAGACACTCCATTAATTGATGATAAGTCAAAGCGAAGAAAAAAGAAATGGGTAATTTAATTTCTCTTTTGAATCTGACATATTTACAAAAGCAGGTTGCACAAAATACAAGAAATTCATTTACATATGTTTAATACAAATGAACTTTGTTTCTTCTAAGTTTTAAAATGTTTAACTGTTTAGCTCAATTCTTTACCTTCAGAGGAAAGTATATTTATAATCATAAACTTTTGTTTTTTTTTAATTACCTTTAAGATTAAGTATCAAATGACAGTTTTCTGTTGGCCTGTTGTAGAATGACTTAATTCAAATTAAACTAGGAAATTATTTAAATTTAAAAAATTAAATTTAACACACCTTATAAGAAGCGGACCAGAAGATACTTAAGAAAGGCTTTAATAAACAAATGTTAGAAATACGTACCGAACAGAGTACAAAGAGGGGGGAGTAATAATTACATGAAAAGGGAAGTAATGCATATGGTACCCCCCCACCTTTGTCTTGTTTTTGTTTTTTACTGGATATCAAGATGGTTTCCAATGATTTCTTGATGATCATCTTAATGTCACTGCATCTTTCTCAAAGTCAGTAAGTACAGGGGTATGAATGTCAGAGTTATCCAGTGGTTTCAGATTGATTTATTTCCGTAGAGATATTTTTAATCTTTTGTCCTCTGATAGTTGTAGATTTGTACTTTTCATATCTCTCCTCAGCATTTTTTTTTTACAGTGTGGTTCACTCTGGCCATATTTACAATTTTCTGAGCACAACATAATCTTCTTTATTAAAAATCTTTCAAAAATAAAGAGTACTTTTCCGAAGCTTTATTTGAGGAAGATTAGCTGATGTAAGGTTTAAAAATATTGTAGAAATGCATATTTTTAACTCGAAAATTGGTGATTTTATAAGGTTTTACAAGGCAAATAATAATAATAAAAAAACTGGACTCAATTGAAAAAAGTTGTTGGATCCTTCTCTTTACATGTGTTTCAACATATATTCTGGACAAAAATAAAAAATAATTAGATTTCAGATCAGATTTAAAGCTGATATTAGTTTAATCTGCATATTAACTTCAATCAGTCCATTTTAGTAAATTCCAAATATCTCAAAAACTAACCATTAAGTTTAAATTAAATATTTTACTAAGAGTGGAAATAGACTAGTTTAAATTTGACAAATATTACTTCAAAACTTATTGAGTCGTTGAGATTTATTCGATTTGCGTAATAACTTCAGACAGGCAGCATGGATGTGCAAGTGAATAGCAAAGCAACTATAAGACAGTAACAAAGGGAACGGTTAATAAAGTAGGAACAGTGTTCACATGCAGAAGGGATACAGTCAGTGATGTCATCGTATCGATTCTTTTCCTATCTTTCTCTTATCCATTACATCCAGATATATTTATTTGGGAGAACTGACAAGATTGTAAATAAACATTAATAATAAGAGGAAGAGTAAAGAACAAGGCAGATGTGAGACAAACAATTCAGATATATATATATATATATATATATATATATATATATAATGCAAGTGAAAAGTAAAACAAATATTAATAAATAAACATTAATAATAATAGGAAGAGTAAAGAACAAGGCAAATAGGCAATATATGTATATAACTTAAGTGAAAAGCAAATCAAATATTAATAAATAAACATTAAGGAAGAATAAAGAATATGACAAATATGAGTATATATATATATGCAAGTGAAAAGCAAATATTAATAATAAAAGCGTAAAGACAAATATTAGTTAAACAATAAAAATATAATGCAAGTGAAAAATCAAATATTAAGGAAGAGTAAAGAACAAGACAAATATGAGGCTATATATATATATATATATATATATATATATATATATATATATATATATAATGCAAGTGAAAAGCAAAGAAATAATAAAGCAAAAGGTAACACAAAGTGATACAATCAGTGGTGACATTGATTCTTAAAATTATAGAAGCTTAACAAAGGGTTCTTTCCTATCTTTCTGATATCCATTACATCCAGATATAGTAATTTAAAGTTATTTTGATATTCTTAGTTTAGTTGATGCAATAATTGACACTGGAAGATGTTATAAAGCTTCAAATAGTGAAGGAAAGAGAATTTCTTGAAATAACCTGGAATAAAAAATACAATCAAGGTCGGTGAACACAAGAAATTTGAGTGAAAAAGTAAGTGGTTTTCATATCCAAATTTTTGTTTTCTATTTCAACATTTTTTCCAACAAACAGAAAAAAAATTTGCTTGTTAATCTCTTTGTAAATTTGTTAAAAATCTTTTTTTTTTCATTCATTTCAATGCAACACTTTTTCAGATTGAAACTTCATTTTTTAATATGGAAAATAAAAATTTGATTGTTTTGTGCATTTAGTATACCAATGTCAAATATGAACAAAAAATTGTCAACCATTACCACAATTTGTTGCATATCTTCATATCATTTTATGTTATTTTAACATTAATTCATGACACATTTTTAAAATAATTATTTACATTATGTCACTTTTTCATATCAAAATCTATTTGTTGAATAATAAAAATGTAAACAAAACCCAAAACATGTTTGTTTATTTTCAACCATTTTTTGTATGTACATAGAAGGTACCAATTTAATTACACCATTTCAAAGGCAACATTTCGGTTTCAAACCTAATGTTTAATTTAATTATTTTTATGGTTTATCTCATCTCCATTTGAAATCAGTTGTCTCATTTTATAATTGTGAATAGTTTCTCAACATCATTATTTTTTGCATTGATAAAATTGACTGAATGGCATTAATAAGGACATCCATACATGGCATTGTCAGAAAATAGTTGATGCATCAATAATAAATTTTAAGTTTATTGGTAATTTTATTACATTTTCATGACAAGCATCTTCATGAATAATCTATAAAATTCAATAACATTTTATACTGCTTAACATAGTTTATTTTTTATGATTACTGGTCAGTTAGAAAAAAGTCTATAAATAAGGCGTTCACATATACATCAAGTAATTACTTTCAGTTAAATCCCCCTCACTTAAATTTCCTAAACATCAGGCTGTCAATAAATCACTCAATACCAGAGAATACATGATCTCCATACTAAAAAAATATAGTTTTCCCTATATTTTAAACTACAATTAATATTTCTTTCAATTCAGATTAAACTTGGAAACGGGTCATTAACATTTCAGAAAAGTATATTCTTCACACCTTTTTGTCTATTTTTACCATGGCTGAAAGACTAGCTCGAAGTTGATTCAGACCTTTTTTTGAAGGTCATCACAGGTGACGAAAGCTGTTGCTATGGCTACGACCCATAAACAAAGCAGCAATCAAGTCAGTGGAAGCATCCAACATCAACACGACTCAAAAAAAGCGCGTCAAGTAATGTGAAGTCAAATGTCAAGATGATGCTGATTTGCTTCTTTGATGTGAAAGGAATTCTCCACAAAGAATTTGTTCCTCCGGGTCAAACTGTTAACCAGACTTTTTACTTGGAAGTGCTGAAGCATTTGCAAAACAAGGTGAGACGAAAACGCCCTGACCTGTGGCAAAGTGGAGGATGGTGGTTGCATTACGACTATGCATCAGCGCACACCTCCTTGGGTGTGAGACAGTTTCTGACCAAGAATGGCATGATCCCACTTCCCCACCCTCCCTATTCATCAGATTTTGCCCCGCGACTTTTTTGTTCCCCCGAATGAAGAAAGTTCTCCAAGGAAACGTTTTGCAGATGCAGAAGAAGTTAAGAAGAAAACGACGGAGTCATGAAAAAATATAACTTCACAAGAGTTCCAGGACTGCTTTGAACAGTGGAAAACACGCCTGGACCAGTGCATTGCTTCAAATGGAGAATACTTTGAAGGTGATAAGAATATAAACATGTAACAATAAATGAATAAAATTATATGATACAATTCCAGTTACATTTGGGACCCTCTCGTACTGTTAAATTTTATTTTATTTATGATTTTCATTATTATTTTTTATTTTATTTTTAAATCTGGGGATTGACTGGGCCATTTCAGGATATTTGCATCATTTTTAGCAAGCCATTTGTAGATTTTGCAGTGTGCTAGGGTTCATTATCTTGTTGGAAGATCCAATCAGGAGGAAGTTCAAGATTTTCAACTGAAATCATTAAATTTACTTCCAAAATATTTTGATATGCTGCAGCATTCATTCTACCACCTATTACTGATATGTTACACATACCTTTTTCAGAAAAAACATCCCTAAACCATGAAGCTGTCACCACCAAATTTCACTGTTGGAACTGAGTTTGTTTCATGTCATCACGATCTTTCCTCTATATATGATTTCTAGAGTTATGCCCAAACAACTCAATTTTGTTTTCATCTGTTCTTAATATTCTTCCCAATATGATTTTCACAAACGAATCCCAACCTGGAATCTCGATCTTTTCAGTAGCAGTTAAGTTTTCCATCAGGTACATAACTTTCGTTTGTTCCTATGAATTTCATTGTTCATTGTCCATTTAGTGATACAGATTCCTGATGAAAGCAAATTATCCTCCAACTCTTGATGAGCAACCATTGGATTTTGTTTAATTTGATGCATTAATTTTCTCAAAGATGTTGAAGCAATGAATGAATTAATGGTAGTAAATGGAATATTCAGTTTCCTTGAGATTTCCTGTAACTTTTACCTTCTTTCCAGAGCTTAACAATCATTGTTTATTTATTGCCTATTTAGTAACTGTTCTTCTTTGGTTTTCAACAGTTTTACCTTTTTCCTGAGCATAACAATCAGTTCTTTTTGTGAATTTATCAATTCTTCACCTATTGCCATGATGGTAACCTTCTTGGACGACTGATAACATTATTGGAACATTCTAGAATATTCCACTTGAATAATCTAGAGTATTAAAGCAATTTAAAAATTTAAAAATATAAAATTTGAATTGTACGAATGATTTGTACGAATTATTGAGTACTTAAAAATTATATAAAATTGGCACTCACATCTTTTGCTTCAATTATGTTTTATGAATAAAGTCTGTGTAGAACAACATTAGACAGTTCATCAAGCTGTCAAGACATCAAAACAACTACAGCAATTTCTTCATAGGCTAAATCTTCCAACATGTTCATCTTGGTTTCTCTATTCACAGTGTTTTAGAGATTTGTACCCCCCCCTTTTCAGCTTTCTGCTGTCCTCAGTTAACATAGACTGTTCTCATTCCACTTTCTATGCTCGGCAGATATCTTGTATCACTTATTAATAGAAAATGAAACATGAACTGTCTACCCCATCACCTTGGATTGAATTAATTTGAATTCATAATATTTTCCTCACTTTTTAAAAAGGCCAATCACAAACAATAAAAGAGAATATCCTAACTGAAGCAAAGTTTGAGCAAATACTATGAACAGAAAGAAAGTGCTTGTTAAAGATTTCCCAGTAATTGACAATTCTGCCCAAATGATTTCACCAGACATCAAGGCTGCCATATGGAAAAGAAAGTCAGGCATTAAATTGTAATCAATCTCAACCAGAATGATTTTAATATGAAATTTACTTTTAGAACTTTTCAGGCATACACTGTTCAAATGATTCCATTAGAAAATGCATCACAATCATTCATAACATTTTCATTTTTTTATTTGCACATTGATTAATATTCATGTCAACTGAAGCCTTATCCAAATATAATTAAACTCAAATGTTACCTTGTTAGTTTATGGCCAACTTGTACAAGAATCAAACTTGGATGAAATTACATTTAATAACAAATCTCTTATGGAAAAGTATTCAAATATATATAACAGATCATCTTTTAAAAAGTTGATATAGTTTTAATTTGCTCATGACTCTTCTGTTTCATTCACAAAATTTTGATCCCCTTCTAATATATATATTAATATGAGAATGACAAATGACCGTTCCACACATGACCATCTTTTTGCAATAAAGGTTTTTTCAGCCAGATGTTCATGGTGATTTCCACATAGTTATGCCTCTTTTACATCATCAATAAAATATTCAAATGCATTAGAAATAAATGGCTTGCTCAAAAATACACAAGTAAATGAATGATGTTCCCCAAATGTCATATTAGAAATCATGATTTATGTAATGACCAAAGTGCCCCATTTTGTACTTTAAAGAATCTTCATGTCCTGAAATTTCAGTCAATTTTTAAATATTGTTATGACTTGACCTCAAAGGCTATTATTCCCATTAGTTTTCAAAGGCAAAATGTTTCCTTAGTATTGCAAATTTTTAACTAATTTACTATTTAGTGATTGCTGACCTTAGGGAAACAGGTGTTTGCCTAACTTTGAAGAATACATAAACATATTTTATACTTGGTGGACAGTACTGACTGTAAAAACACAATATAAAGGTTGGTGGCTTAACAATAAATATGCTAATCCACTTAAAGTAAATGATGACAATTATGTATTTGTCAATGTATTCTGCAACTGGTTAGAATCTTGGAATAGCATTCCAGGAAATATTGAAAACAAATGAAACCTTCACTGCTTTGCATCATACTACTCATGCAATTCTAGAACTGACCAAATATTACATAGAAGAATTGAAAATGATGTTTGTATTACCTGGTAAATTTCAAATCACCTTGAGGATAGATTTGGTTAGTACCAGCATCTTGGAGAAGGTCAATATATATATATATATCTATACGTCAAGTGTTTGAGTTTAAAAAAATTGGAATGATGCTAGTTTTAAAATTGTGCCTGCCACATAATAACCAAGTATTGATTTGACAAATTTACAAATTAACCGCGATGTAGTGGGAGGGGTGCAAAATTTAGATATTTATATATTTAACATAGATGTAATAGATGAGGATGGTAATGAATGCAAAGAAGTTGTTCTTGTTATATTATACATAGCAGGTTATTGCTGTTGTACAGTTTTTAAGAAAATGAAATGCAACAGTTGACAGAATTTAATATCTATAATTCTATAGTTAGGAGAAGAGAAGTGATAATGAGGACAAAACACCTGAAATAAACAGTTATTTTCTAGGGATTAATAAAGGTTCTCTGCTATATCCTAATGATACTGCTACAAATGCTGTTCTCTATAATTCTATAGTTATTAGAAGAGAAGTGATAATGAGGACAAAACACCTGAAATAAACAGCTATTTTCTGGGGATTAATAAAGGTCCTCTGCTATATCCAAATGATACTGATACAAATATTTTGACAATAAAAATTTGTTTTTATTAAGTTTGGGGCATTTTTTCATCATGGTATACCGTTTTTCAGCGATTTAGTGGGAGGTACCTACATAATACTTATTATAAACTCTTGCATCATTTAAATCATCATATGCTTTGTTTCAATTATTATTTTTGACAAATGTCTTATAAATGTGAGATTATAATTAGAAAATATTTTAATTGCTTTTATGAATAAAATAATGGGCTCTATTCTTTTATCAATATTGACTTTTTACTAGAATTATTTTCATTTAAAATAATCATTTGAATAACTTATAAATATTTAAAATCTTTTAAAATTAGGTATTCAGATTACAGGTAAACATACAAAATATTAACAACAATTATCTCTGAAAGATTTTCTCCTATAAACTAAATTACTAATTAACTAATGAATTTTTACTAGAAATATTTTCATTTAAAAAAAAACTCCGTAAGAATAATTTATAAACATTTAAAATCTATTAAAATTCTGTATAAGAAATGACGAAAATATTTAAATTTAAAATTAAAATGAAATATTAACAACAATCATCTCTGTAATACTTTCTCCTCTAAAGTAACAACAATTATGTCGGCTAAAAGTAATTGGAGAATCATACAATATTCGTATTCCCTGGAGATGTATGACCATTAGCACAAAATGTGCAACACTTTTAGTTTTAATTATTGATTACCTTCGTATTAAAAAACATGAATGACAGAAAAGAAAGGAAAACAAATATAAAAAAAAATTAATTAAACTTTCAGAACTTAAATTATTATTGTTTAAAAAATATCTGAGTTTTTATTATAATGGACAGTTTTTTTTAAATGACGAGAAAATGTGTCAATGTTTAAAAATGCTTTAAAAAGCTTATTTATATAGGAAAGTTAATTTTTATTTTAATTCACACATTAGCTTCACGATTTTATCTTGCAAATGAAAACGAAATTTTAATTCGAAGAAAACATTTATTTTAAATTAAAATGCATTTTTGTGGGGCTTTTGTTAAGTCCGTGATAGTAACTTTTTTTAACTTACCCTTTCAGGACGAATCTCTAAAACTGAACAAAGGAATTACACTAGGTGTAAAAGAAGAATTTGTTCCTTGCTCCAAAATAGTCAGACAATACCAAAGCATTTCTATTCCTCGCAATCTGTTTTTACTTTTTTACTACAAAAAATTAAGCGAATAAAGATTGTAGAAGAGTAGCTGTAATATACTGTTTATATATTTTTTAGCATGCAAAAAAAAAAAAAAAAATGAAAAAGATGTCAAATGAATTCTCCGGCACCAAAAAAAAAAAAAAGAAAAGTCAAATTTTAAAAAAACTGACGTCAAAAAAGTCAAACTGACGACACTGAGGATGGTCTCTCCCATAGGCGAATGTCTTTTTTGTTGTAACCTGCCATTACCTCTTACTAACACTCACCTACTTTTATTAACACTTACCTTCTTTTACTAACACTCACCTTAAACGCTACCTCTTACTAACACTCACCTTAAATGTTACCTCTTACTAACACTCACCATCAACACTACCTCCTCCCTCCTAATAACATTAAGCAAAAATATCACTTTCAATAAAGAAATCGCATTGTTCACACGTGTTTTTTTTTTACATCACTGTTTTATTCGTAAATAAATCGATAGATAGCAAAATACAGAAATCCGTCCAACATTTTAAAGTAAGTCTTATTTTTATTTCTATTTCATTAAATATTTTTAATTTCTGACTTTAATAAGAGTCAGACTTCAATGAATTTCTTTTACTTTTACTTTCAATTTCTTCTTTATTAAACTTCTATTTGAATTTCTTACTTTTTATTTGCCTCGCATTTTTAAACTTCTTTTTAAATTTTAAAAACTCTTCTTATTTTTAGTTTTAATTCTTATTTCCTTTTAAAATCTCGGATATAAAAATACTTTTTATTTCTTGTATGTATTTTCTTTTTTGTAACAGTTTATTTTGTTAAATTAAATTAAACCGTTTGAAAGTCAATTTTTTAAAATTTTGGTGTTTAATTATTTTTAAAGTTTATTTCATTTCCATTTGGAATTAATTTTCTCATTTTATAATCGTGAATTATTTTTTTAACACCGTCACTTTTGTATTGAAGAATAATGTCTGCTCTACCTGACAAAATTGTCTGAATTATTTGAAAATGTTGAATTGAACAATCTACAAAAAAGTGGAAACAAAAAAATTTAAAAACCACTTAAAAATTCAATAATTATCCGAGAGATATGTTTCGACTTTTTTTTTTTTTAGTAGTTTAATGGATTAACTTCAGTAACTCCACGAAATCGCTAAAAAATGGAATAGCATGATAAAAAAGACGCCAAACTTGACTAAAACAAAATTTTATCGCCTAAATGTCTGTTACTATGAAGACGAAAGACCAAAGTTATTTTTTAATTATGTTTTAAAATTTTTCCTTCTTTTTAGAACATTCTAAATTTTGATTAAAAAAACCTTGTTTCTCTTTGTATCACCAGAACTACTAAAATAACATATACAATTTTTAGCACGTTTTTTTTTTGCATGACATATATTAATTTGTAAAATCTTGCGAAAATAAAAATAATTTTCGGAAGTTAATGAAACTTTCAGAAACTATTCGTAGATGATGGAAATTATTATAAATATGTTGTTTTTTTATTAAAGTCATGGCAGAAATATTTTTATATTTATCCCCACCTAACTAATTTTATGAAAACTCTAGAAATTCGATCGCATCAGGTTTAGTGATTACAATAGTTAAAAGCACAAAGCTTTGAGGAATGCAAATCATGTTTTTGTTTTTTTTTAATTGGACCCCATGTACCTGAAAATCAGCTCTGAATTGTATCATACAAAACTCAATAAAACAAAGATATTATTTAATTTCAAATACTTTTATTTGCTTTTATGAAAATGAACAATATTTTCTGAAACCAAAAAAATATTTTCGATGAAAAATGAATTTTTAATACAATTATTTTTGTTATTTCTTTAATTATAATAGATTTTTACATTTAAGTTGTTAAAATATTATAAAATTAGTTAAAAGCCGCATCGGGTTTTGTAAGTGTCCTTACGAGATAGATCTTTTTTAGCACGTAATTAGAAGATCCGCAGTAATTAAGAAATGTGATTTTATGTTTATAATTGGGCGGTAATTATAAAGTACGGAAGTACAAAAAAAAATTAGAGCGCTGAAAGTTTTCCTTTAAAATAACGAGGTAAATAATTTGTTCACTTAAATCTAAATAATTATCCTCCCGTAAACGTTATGAAAAATGTCTTTCGTCACCTGTCAAGTGACGCGAAAGTTTATGACCTGCTTTGTTTTATTTTTAAATTACATCTTTTTGGCGCAGAAGCGAAGTTAAGCTTGGTTCAAAATATTTTAAATAAACTTTATCATTTCTGATGTTATTAAAATAAATTTTGAAAAAATGATAATTGATTTCTAAAAGAATTTCAAAGTGAGATTTTTCATCTTTTTTATAAAATGGAAAAAATGATTGAAAATGATTGATTATCTGTCAGTTTTGATGACAAAAAACAAGATTTTTAACGAAAATTTTGGACGTGCTAGAAACGATTAAAAATGTAATAAAATACCGCAAAAATACTTTGATCTTTCCTCTTTAGTAATAACATGAATATTAGACGATAAAATTTTGTTTTCGTCAAGTTTGGTGTCTTTTTCATCATGCTATGCTCTTTTTGTTTACTTTTTGTGGAGGTACCTAGATGAACAGTATTTTGTACAAGTGATGTTTACTTAAAACTTGATGAATATAATTCTCGATTTCAAAATTTCGGCAAAAATAGAATATACATTTCTGAAAAACTTTCCTAAAATTAGCAAATTTAAAGTAAAGTAAATCTGTTCTAAAACAAATATGACTTAAAATTTATTTGTTATTTTCATGTGTTCATTGATAGTTTGATGGCCTAAGGTGTTAACAGGTTTAGTATAGTGGACCAGAATTGACATAAATTTACAGAATCTAATTGAACACATTTATTTTTATTTATAGCTACCTAGGAATTTTTACAAATGAACATGTTTTCAGCAATTATCTAATATTTTATTGACTTTTAGTTATATTTGGAGATGCTTTCTGGAAAAAATAATAAAATTTTCTTAGATTAATTTAAAAATTTAATAACTAAGATGAAATAACGTGATAGAGAAAACTCAATAATTTATGAAATGTTATGGTATTTTATTCATTATAGTTTTTAATATCTTTTTTTTAATTTTAATGTAAACATACAAAAAATAATGAATTACAGAGAAGAGAATATCTCTGTAAATGGAGGGCAATTTTTACAACGTGTTACCTATTCATAATAATGTCACATATAGGGTTACTATAAATTAAAAATGGGATTGGTTAAAATTTTAAATTATCTTAAAAATATTGTAGTATATTAAGCTTTTCAATTTTGGATTCGTAAATTTCGTTTTCACTTAATTACATTTTTACCTAAGACAGAAAGTAATGCAGAATTTTAAACAATTTTTAAATTAAAATTAAAATATTCTTGCAAAAATTCATTATTCATCGATTTGTTTTTTCTTATGGCAATGGTGTCCTTAATATAACTTATTTACAAAAGCTAGTCTAATTAAATAATCTCATAGATTGATTTAATTTTCTTTTCTTTTTTTAGTTTACGGTTTGAAGCAGATTTTCGGTAGAATAGGAAATATTTGAAAACATAAAAATTAGATGATTTACATTCTTCCTTGACTAATTTGTGTGGAACGGATCCATATGTATTAGCAAGATCCAGCCACAGTACGACTGGATTGCCTCTTCCTTCTTTTGCTTCTCTTAGGAGCTTCGTTATTGCACCAATATGCTTCAGACAACCTGGGATACCGACAATCCCTCCCTTCTGTACTGAAGTGTCTATGTCATTGTTGGCACCTAGATAATGCTGAAGTCGTTGCGCCAAGATGCTGAAGACGATTTTTTCTCATTGTCCAGCAAAGTAATCATTCTAAACTATTAATTTCTTTTGAGTTTTCTTCTTTGGGAATCCATACTGCATTAGCAAGCCTCCACTGTCTTGCAACTTTACCTCTTCTCCAAATAGGTTTTAATATCTTTCAGAGATGTAATTGAATATTCGAACATCTCTTGTAGATACTATAGGGAACACCGCTGCGTCCTGGGGCCGAAGCTTCTCTAGCTGCCAATACGACTTCCTTTAATTCTTTAAAGGTCGGTGCCCTCAAGTCGAAATCTGTATCTGACAGTTCAGGGTGCACTATTCTGCTAAATTATTTCCTCTCTTTTGGTCACTGAGTGTTTCTCGTATGAAAGAATTTTTCTTCTGCTGTACACTCAAGATAACCATTTCTCTTGTCTCTGAGTAATCTCTTCGTAAACCTAAAAGGGTTTGAATAAAGACAGATATTTTCCTAGCCCTCTCTTTCACATGCTTTCTGTGACTTTTCTTCCTCAATATATCTCAGTTCTGAAAGACGTGATTTTTCTATCTCATTTGCTTGTTTTTTATAGTTTCTTTAGAGATTTTGTCTCGTGTCTCAACTGGTGAATTTTAATTTCCCGGCAGTTATTTTTAGGTTCTTTCTTGTTTTCCTTTTGAACATAACCGAATCTCTCTGACGCATAACTAATGATGCTAGTCGTCATTGTATATAATCTACTATCTGTGTCCCCTTTCAATATTGTTCTTCAAATATCACTCACATCCTGGTTAAACTGTTGCCATTATTCCTTCTGGTGTGCAGTGAGCCATTTAATCCGCTTTCTGGTCACACTCTCTGGATTTCGAGAGACCGGCACATGGAGGGACTCGGCTCTGTGGTGAATAAATTCATGGTTTCACTGCTACACTGGATGCAGTTGTGAGGTTACATCCTTCAGCACTGCACTAAGTGGATGATTGACGTTAAATCAACCCCTGCCCCTGGCTTCATTTGATACCCAGTTGTGATATTTGAGTGCGGCCTCTCTCTGGCATAATACTGCACATGGTTTTGAATTCAAAGTTGTTCTTTTCCCAGTCTAGAACTGAGCTTGCTGATTTTCTCATTTTACTTTCTGACAATTTGCATTGTACAATTGATTTCAATCACAATAAACTGTATAATGTGTCAAATTTACAATCTAATTCATCAGTCTTTCTACCTTTGTTTCTTTGTGTTCAAATGTCTACTTCATCTTAAATCTTTTTCAGTTAACAAATTACATATTTTTATTTACATATAGTGTAATCGTGCAATTTTATGAATTTTGTCACAGATTTAACAAAATACTTGGAAATGCATTTTTTATAAACGTATTTCCTAATCCAACGTAGTGTGTTTTTTCCAGTGCTCATGGAATATATTTTTACTTTTGCAGGTTGCATCTTTGAGAGTACCTGACACCAGGACTGAATATTCATGAGAAAGGTGGCATTCTTATACTGTGGAATTCATGGATTAGTAGTTATCCACACAAGAGAGACATACGAGAACATACAATAGGAATAAACTATTTCGTATTAAATTGTGGTGTTAGATTTTGCATGAATTCAAATATCTAAAAACAAGTATGAAAACTCGCAGTGGCGAAAAAGATTTTTGCTGTAAAATCTGTAAATATAAGTGTCCCCGAAAGACGGCTCTGAAAATACACATGTTAAGACACACTGTAGAAAAACGATTCCACTGTGAAATCTGTGGATTAAAATTTTTACAGAATGGACATTTGAAAACACACTTGCTAAGACACACTGGCAAGAAACCATTCAACTGTAAAATTTGTGAATATAAGTTTTCCCATATGTCAAGTCTCAAAAGACACATGTCAAGACACACTGACGAGAAACCATTCAGCTGTAAAATTTGTGAATTTAAGTGTTCCCAAAAGTCAAGTCTCAAAAGACACATGTTAAGACACACTGGTGAGAAAACATTCAGCTGTAAAATTTGTGAATATAAATGTTCCCAAAAGTCAAGTCTCAAAAGACACATGTCAACACACACTGGAGAAAAACGATTCCGCTGTGAAATCTGTGGATTGAAATTTTTTCAGAATGGACATCTCAAAACACACTTGTTAACACACACTGGCAAGAAACCATTCAAATGTAAAATTTGTGAATATAAGTGTTCCCAAATGTCAAATCTCAAAAGACACATGTTAAAACACACAGGAGAAAAACGATTCTGCTGTGAAATCTGTGGATTGAAATTTTCCATTAATGGAAATTTCAAAAGACATATGTTAAGACACACTAGAGAAAAACAACTCCACTGTGACATCTGTGGATTGAAATTTTCTCAGAATGGACATCTAAAAACACACTTGTTAACACACACAGGCAAGAAACCATTCAACTGTAAAATTTGTGAATATAAGTGTTCCCATATGTCACATCTCAAAAAACACATGTTAAGACACACTGGCGAGAAACCATTCAACTGTAAAATTTGTGAATATAAGTGTTCCCAAATATCAAATCTCAAAAGTCACATGTTAAAACACACTGGAGAAAAAGTATTCTGATGTGAAATCTGTGGAATGAAATTTTCCCTTAATGGAAATTTCAGAAGACACATGTTAACTCACACAGGAGAGAAACCTTTCCAATGTAAAATCTGTGGATACAAATTTTCTCGAAATAAACATTTCAAACAACACATGTATAGACACACTTGAGAGAATACTAGTGATATAAATTTAACCCGAAAGCTCACCAAAGCGCTATGCAAAACAATATTAACTGAGATAATTCTGCTAATAAATGTACCAATATACAGATTGTGTATATATATATATAAATATATATATATATATATATATATATATATATATATATGTGTGTGTGTGTGTGTAGGTACCTCCACTAGTCTCGTAAAAAGCAGCATATCACGATGGAAGAAGGCCCATAACTCGACGAAAACAAAGTTTTGTCAGCAATATGTTTATGTTGTTATTAAGAGGAAAGAGCAAAGAATTTTTTTAATTATTTTTTGAAGTTTTTTACTCCTTTCTAGCACGTAGAAAATGGTTAATTTTTTTTTTTTACAACAGCGCAATAATAGAGAAAAATGTTTGTTTTATTTTGCGCTTTTCCCGAGGAAAACACGTTGATTTGGAAATTCTTGCAAAAATCAAATAATTGTCGGATTTTAATGAAACTTTCAGGAAATATTCAGAAATGAATAAAATCTTTAAAAACATATTTTTTAACATGTTTCCACCCCCTTACATATTTTCATGAAATTTCGAAAAATTAAATCTTTACGCATGGGATTTGTTTTATTAGTTAAAAACAGGACTTTTTATAGAAAGTAAATCACCAGTTTTTTTTGTTTAAACATTTAGCGCTTTCATAGAAAATCTACTCTGAATTATAAAAAAATGTAAAAACTATGACATTAATTAATTAGAAAAGCTTTGACTTGCTTTTGTAAATGCGTTATATTAAGGATATTTTGTGAAGAAATAAAATTTTTTTGATGAATAATGTATTTTTATAAAAACTTTTTCATTTTAAAAAATTTTTTTTTATTATTAAATTATTAATACTTCAAAAATAGTTTAAAATTCTTACTTTGCTTTTATCCATGCAATTTGATGATATCGTTAAGTGAAAAGTAAATTTACGAATCAAAATTTGAAAAGCTCATAACAGTCGTTTGTACCCGAATATTTTAAAAATAACTTTAAAAAAAATTTTTAGTGAAAAAAAAACGTTCCTAATTTCTATCTATGGAGAATCTATACATGACATAATCATTAAAAATATCACGTGATTTGATTGTCGTCTGAGGCACAGCAATATCCAGTTCTGTTTCACATCGTTAACGTGTTTGCAAAAAGTCCTTTCAAAATTTCTAAGTTAGTTTTAATTTCTGTGAATTACTTTTTTACTAAATATTTTTATTTTAGGAATTTATTTTAATTCTGGTCATATTTCATTGAAGTAATTTTTTATTTAAGTTAGTAAGTTGTTAAATAAGATAAAAAGATTAAAAACGTAAGAATCGAAATCCAGACTAAAAAAATATTAAATAAAAAATAAATATTACATAATTGCTGAATAAATGTTAATATTTAAAAATTACTAGTTAAAAATAAAAAACGCGTTCGCTTACTTCGTAAAATTATGTCAAATTTGATCATCCATAATAGCTGTCTTCACCTCTTTAACATCTCGATAACGTGAATAAAGACATGAAAAAATTCAGACACATTGTTAAGAAATGTTTCAATAAAAAGTTTTTATGCGATAAGTAACTACTGTTTGTTTCAAATCAGATTAATTTAACTTGAAATTTTCTAATTTTACTCAAATAACCTGTCAAAAATATATGATTTATTTTAGGAAGAAGTTTAAAATCGAAATTTTTTTGTTTACAAATTTCTTAAAATTTAAGAAAATGGCCGCTTTTAAGAAATTTTTAAAAAAATCGAGCATATATTTGACATTCCAATCTATATAATTTCTATCTGAAATACACCAGAACATTTTTGTTACTGGAAATAAGAAATTTAATCCTTAGCTTTCAATTAAAGCTAAAATAAAATCTTTAAGAATGCTTTTTCCTTTTCAAAAATTCATTTTAAACCTTAGGTATCGAAAAATTGAATGGAGTTACCTATATATATATATGTGACAAACTTGAAATTTACAGCAAACTTCGAATAAGAACAAACAGAATCCATAAACCATCAGAAGCACCATATATACAGTTGTTTTTTTTATCAAGGAAACCTAAAACGAAATCGGACAGAAGAAGTTCTTAGAAGAAACAGAATGATTATTTTTATTATTAGCATACCCTGATGTGGATTAGAGGTCTGTATTGGCTCCTCTTCAGAAAATAAAGGAAATGGCTCATCCAGACTTCTCTTTAACAATATTGCAGTAACAAGTCCTCTGATTGGTTAACAGATGAGCCAATGACAGCCATGCTTCATTTCCACCATGGCAGACAATCTTCATCTTTTGACAATGAACATCCAACATGTTCAAACCCTCACTCACCATACTCAAGTTTCAGGAGGACAGAGACAATATACCCATATTGCATTAATTATATGCATAATTGCTCACCCATCATGTAATCGAGAGCCCCATAAACTCTCACCTTGGTCTTAAGCTGTCTGAAGCATTCAGTGCTCAAGATCTAATTATTCCTGATCAGATCACACCTTCTGAGGCATTCAGTCCTCAAGATCTAATTATTCCTGATCAGATCACAAGAGGTAATCCTCTTCATACATTTCAGTGAGAACAACAGCATGTCCTACAGCAAAAACACATTACCTCTAATTATCTGTTGATGATTTACCGGCACATATCACCGAATATCTCACCATATCTTTTGTTTTGTGATAAAGTTTGTGTAACCCTTTGTCTATCACAAAGACCAACACTGTACTTTTTTAATGTGTTCTCTAGCATCAAGTACTAGTAAGACCCCATTATGTTATGGACATATTACGTAGATCCCTTGATAAACTTCACCACATTTGGAGATGACTTCTACACAGAAGATGATTCCCCAGCGGTTACCCCAGTATCGTCCTTGGTTTTTCAGTTGCAGTAACTCTTTTTTGAGTGCCTACCTCATTCTTTTCTACCTCTTGCTTCAAATCTTTGATGACCTCCTTCACAAAATTTGTTGGGTTCTATGTCTGTTGTATGATTTTTTTTCTTTGACTTTTGCAACGTCTTATTTTGTCAATGACCTATCTGGCTGATCTGCATTTTGGGAAGCCCCAAAAATATCCTTCTTGATGTCCCAACTTTTACTGGTCACATTGAAGGAACAAAAGAATTTCAATGGCAGACAGTGTTAAAGAAATGATAAACAAAAAGAAAGAAATAAAATGAAATAAAGCAAGAATACAAAGAACAAAATCAAAGTATAACAAGGAAAAGAAAAGACAAAAGTAATAATAATAAACAAAAGTAGTGTAAAAAGAAAGAAAGTCATCAAGAAGAAAAAAAAATCAAGAAACATATCGTTCAGAAAAATACTTCCTGTCTGGTAATAAACAGTTTTGCACAAATAGGAAATTACTATATAGCAATAAATTACTACAAAAGTTATTTTTATATTCTTGAATTATTTTTGTAATCTTTTATGGCAACTTTTCAATATTATAAAATTATTTTTATAGATATATTTAATTATTTTTCTATGGATTCAGGTTATTTTAACCTGAATCCATACCAGTAACAATCCGCAATTCTAGTCACAAAGAGAAAAACTTGAGACATAACAACCATTCTTTCTGTTTACAGAGTGAAGGTTGCTTAGATTTGATATGGAAGGTCTTCAGTATTTTCAAATGATAATCTGAATGTGATTGCAGACAAGAAAGGGGAAAATCTCTTGCAAAAGACTAGGCACAAATCGGATTATATAAAATGTCTTCTGCTACATAAATTTATTGACCAAAAGAAGAAAATCTAACATGCAAAAGTTTTGGACATGTTCCAAAAATATGACTAAAGCACGATAAAAGATTATATAAAAATACAAACAGTATCATTTGGAGATCAGTATTATTAGCCTTGAAATCATAGCATTTCTTATACTATCAACGGAAAACATCACCTTACAATGCCACAGGCAATGAAAAGGTTAAGAGATACAACGTGTCATTTGGAGGTTTGTATTGTTAGCCTTGTAATCGTGGTATTTTCCTATAGAATCATGGTAAAACCAAACAGCGTAAAATGGCATCCTTTTAAGGCTTGTGTTATTAGACTTGAAGGAATGGTATTTTCCAATACAAAATTTTCTTCCAGATGCGCTACATTTAATTTAGGTATGTCCAATTTAGCGTATTTTTTTAGTTGTTTTTTGTCAGTTGAAAGACACATTAATTTCGAAATTCTTGTAAAAATTAACTACTTGTTGGATTTTAATGAAAACTTCAGAACTTATTCAGAAATGAATGAACTTATTTTAGAAATGTTTGTCTCTTTGAAAGTCATGGTATAAATATTTTTTTTTATATCTGTTACCCCCCTCGAACTTAATTTTATGAAAACTAAAAAAAAGTTTATTTGCAACCTGAATTTTTTTTTTAATTAAATGCACAAAACTCTGAAAAATCTAAATCATCAATTTTTTTGTTAAAAAAATGTCCGAAATTGTCCAAACTTTTACCTCAATTGTAAAAATACAAAACCCAATAAAAGTAAGACAATATTTAATTAAGAAAGTTTTTAATGGCTTTTCTGAATAATATATACGAAGGTAATTATTATCTGAAAGAAAAAATTTTTTTTGAACAATGAATTTTTACATTAATTTTTTTTTTTTTCAATTTTAAATACACAATATGACAAAAGGTAGTTATATATTTATACATTAAGTTCTTTCTGCAACCTTATGGAAATGATATATTATGTTCTCTACTTTTTAAAGATCATAAATTTGAAAGCTTATTAAAATCTGACAACCATAATTATTTTTAAAATAATTTTTAATATTCCAAAATTGTATTTAAAATCGTCTCCAACGGAAGTATGGATGCACACCTTGAAATAATGTCACGTGAGTAGTTTCTTTTGATAGAAGCAAGTTTTTTTTTACTTCAGAAATGGCTTTGATTCGTTCAGTAACAACAAAACAACGCTTGTCAAGTTTTCTGAATATCGTCGTATTATTTTCAATTTTTTTCTTTTTCTATTCAAATATAATCGAATAGTGGGATAAAAGAAAATATCGACTATTTACAATTACAAAAAAAAAAAACGCCCTTGGAAGTCCACCCAAATTTTCAAGTTTGAAATCGAATGCATAAATTCATTGTACATTACTTTGGAATTATTATCCACACAACAAATTATCAATTAAAACGATTTTTGGAGTTTAAATTTTCTGGAGTTAGCTCGCTACTACTAAATACTTGTTGAGTCAAAAAACAAAACCAACATAGCATGTTAATTTTATTAATAAATAAAATAAAACTCATATTACTGCCATATCATAATTATTAATAAATAGAAAAAAATCTGCCTTAATAAAAAAGAAATAAAATCTCATTTCATTAAGTTAACCCGTTTCAATTAATGGTGTTTCATGTAATTTTTATATTCTCAGAAAAAATATTTCATGACTGAAATAATAAACCTCAATTTAAAAAAATGTATTTTTTTTACTGTTTTATTTTTACTTGTAAAATTTGATTTTCTTTCATAATTTAAATGTTATTTTCAGTGCAGAATTCTTCCTCAAACGTAAGGTAAAAAAAAAAAAAAATTGAAAGTGAATTTTTTTTTAAAAATCTACTAACCAGATTCACTTAAAATTAGAACGAATTATATCACTTCTGCGCTACCGTCCAATAAATTTCCGTGCCGTAAGTAGTGAATATATTGACGTATATCAATTAACGCCTGTCAAAATACACCACCTCGGTTGGAAATATCTCTCTTAAAAAATTTTCTGCTAAAAATGTAAGTAATGTTTCTTTCAAATTACATTAAGTATACTTTAATTATTCTAAATTTCCTAAGATAACAAAAGAAAAAGGTGTAATTGATTTTTCATGATTTTTTAACTAACAAACTATGATCTTTCCGACAGAAATGTCGATAAGTTCGATTTTACGAAATTTTTTGACTCGAAAAAAAACAAGATTTTTTAATAAATTTTTTAACATTTATAGGAAGGATTAAAAAATCTGAAAAAATATTCAGAAAATACTTTGGTCTTTCCTCTTTAATAAGAACATAAATATTTAAACGTTAAAAATTGTTTTATCAATTTGGGGACATTTTTACGTCAAGGTATACCACTTTTTAGCGAAATATTGGACATACCTAATTTAATTTGATCTCTGCTGACTGTACTCAACAATATAAATTTGTTTTCAAAGATTTTTATTTTACTTTTTCCTTTATACAAAAAAAGAATTATTTTTCATATGGAATTTCTTTATTAATTCCCTTTTTTGTAGCCCTTCACTTTCATCAATTTTAAAATTAGAATTCTTAAAAAAGGTTACATTCGTTGCAGTTAAATATTTTATGGCATGAAGCAGGTAAGAAAATAAAAGAAAGGAATTAAACTCCAAAATATAATTTAATTAGTTTTTCATTAATTTCCATTTTTAATGTCGTTTAAAAATAAGATTAATTCTAATTTTCATAATTTAAAAAAAATATTTGTTACATGAAAATTATTTATTTCAACAAATAAACAAATTCAATTTCTAGATTACAGCCCGTTTGATCACCCGTATTTTTTTATATAATTTCAGGCGTGCATTGAGATGACATATGATAAAAAGGGAGTTCTTTGTGAATGACAATTAAAAGATTCTTGTCACTGACCTGTGGCCTTGAGGAAACATTATGGGTTACGGTACGTACGATATTTTCACGACCAAGTAAAGTATTGTTAATTTATTATTAAATTTACAAATTTTCTTTGAAATAAATCTCTTGGATAAATATTGAATTCTGAAGAGGTTTTTAATTTTGTTGTTTTCATTTTTCGTCAATAATAAAAGTTACATAAAATCCGAAAAAAAAAAAAACAGATTGCGATACAAATACAATACATACAATGTTTACTTTTTTTGATATATTGTCTGTGCATAGACTATTTTTTAGAAGGAACAAATTCTTCTTTGTCACCGGTTATTGTAATTCCGTTGTTCTGTTGTCTGTTTGTTTTCAGAAACTACATCCGTTCTCTTTTCAAATCCTTTCTTAATTGCTGTTCATTTGAAAATAGGAAGTTTTATTGATGGAGCTTGAGAAAGAAATATCAAGTCCAACAACAGCAGCAACATAATCCCGATTGTTTTTCAATGAAAACCTTTTTAAAGAGATTCAAAGGTAAGTTAGTAGACGAACCGTTATGGACTTCTTAAAAGCCCCGAAAACCGCAAAAGAAATACATTTTATTTTTAAATCATTTAAATGTCTTCTCTGGAAAAAAATACAATTCGCTTTTATTTCGAAGATAATAGTCTAAAGCTAATACAAATTGACACCCAATATGTTTTTCTAAGAGTTATTGAATTAACATTTTACTTTCTGTAGGAAAATGTAATCAAAGGTACTAATGCAGATTTTTTTCCTTTTCGAACATTCATACAATAATAATCTAACATTTGCTAAAATGAAAAAAATAAATGAAATTTCTTTAAAAAAAAAAAAAGATTTACAATTGAAAATAGCATTAAATTTATATTTTTGAATCATCATTCATGTCTTTATTTAATTAAAAAAGTAATTTTTTTCACAAATGAATATTAAGTGTCATTTTTTTTTCCTGTCCAGTTTGAAAGAAAATTACATGTTTTGTCAAATTATGGAAGCACCAACAGTTAGAAAAAATTAATTTTAATTTTTTTCATTGAATTATTTTTTGTGCGATTTGGGGTATCAATTCGAATTGCGATGAAAAGCGAAACTGAAGTCAAAAATATAATAAAGAATTATCTTTTTTTAAACTATTCACTCTATTCAATATTGAAATCTCTATATATAATTTATCAGTTGGGTAAATATATTTCCTCTAACAAGGCAATGTGACAAATTCTGTGCCTTGAAATCCACAAGCAGTATCCAACATTAGTGAATCTAGCTGTTCATCTTGGAAATGGCCATCATGTATATTTCACAGAATATACTCTTCTGGAAATGTATTTGAGAATATAGCAGAAACCACTTTGACAGCCTTCTTCGAATTGTGCCAAAGTGAACATTGCCTGAACACTGCAGCATGTTGAGGTCCCCGTCTAGTACGCTGCCTGGGCACACAATAAATGAAGCAGGCACAAGCAAGGAACACAAGTTGAGGGCTGGGAAGAAAATGCTGTCTTCAGAAGCAGGAACATTGGAGGGGTGTATACTGTGCACCCTAATCAGCAGGAGTGCTTTTTGTCTGCATCTGCTGCTGCACACTGTGAGGGGTTCTACATCATTCACAGACTTGCAAAGATATAATGGAGAAGTCTGTACAACCTACAGAGAAATCTGCATCAAACGTGGAATACTGGAGGACGATGCCCACTGGGAACAGACACTGGAGGAGGCAAGAGTCATTAGAGCACCAAGTCAACTGTGCCAGCTATTTTCTATCATGTTGATGACATTTGGCTAGAGTGAGCCTCAAGGTTTGGGCAACCAACAAACCAGCATGGCAGAGGATATCCTATGAAGGATTCAAAGGTAAACCTCAGTGTAAATTTTCAAGTTCAATGATTAATATTTACAATGTGACATTAGTTGACCTGGACATATGAGTACAAGCTATGAAAGACCAAGGAATTGCTACATTTTGTCTACTGCAACCTGAGCAGGTAGCAAACAATCTTGCAGTTGTGTAAATGTGGGAGATCAGCTATGATGCTGAGGAAATGATGGTGTATATAGCTGATAACACACACAAACTGATGGGAAACCAACTGGGTGTTTTTAAATGATCATTTTGAGCATTGAAAGTGAACGAGGAGATCTATTCTTCCATGATGCCCCAGTTTGAAGTGGCAACACATTTATCATCAACTGGCTAAACTGTTCCTAATGAAACATATTACCTTTGCTATGTGGAGGCCGCACAACCCCTTTTTGTTTTTGAATTCCCTTTTTGTCTGTCCAAGAAAGAGAAGGCAGACTGCAACATCAATCGGGGTTCTCTAAAAGGTAAATTCCTCAGTGATTGCAAATTCACCATCTGGGATGAGGTGACAATGAACCATTCGGCTCCCTTCAAGGCTTTTGACATCGTACTTCAGGATCTTAATTATAACACTTGGATCATGGGAACAAAATTCTTGCTTGCAGTAGACTTCAGACAAACTCTTCCAGTGATTCCCTTAGATAAGCTTTTTCAGTTCAAGTGGTTGCCTTCCTGTTTTGAACCATAAGGGTCCCTTCAAGGCTCTTGACATCATACTTCAGGATCTTAGACGCAACACTTGGTTCATGGGAAGTTCAACATTCTTGCTTTCAGGAGACTTCAGACAAACCCTTCCAGTGATTCCCTTCGATATGCCTTTTCAGTTCAAGATGTTGCAATTTCCAGTCAAACTGAGTTTTGCAATCAGTATTAACAACACTCATGGGTAGTCCTTTGATGTGATAGGCCTTAACCTTGCAGAACCAGTTTTCTCTCATAGCCTACTTTATGTGGGATGTGCAAGATTCAGCAGTCCCAATCATTTGTATATCTTCTACATGGAAAGAGCAAAAATGTTGTTTATCCAGAGGCTCTGCAGACTTGATAAAAAATAACCAATTATCAGGTGCTTATGATTTAACTGTACTATTTGTCAGTGCTGTAAATCTTTTGTTAATATTTGTTATTCTCTTTGTAAATCTACATATAAAATATATTTTCAGGTCTATTTTGGAACTATATATCAGTATGTTATATATATGTATGTTAGGGTACAGTTACCCCTAACAAAAATATTTAAGAGAAGTTATCCCACCTTGACTGGAGGGATGAAAAATAAGGCTTTTTTCACATCCCCCTTTTTGGAAGGACAGGGCATTCTGGGCACAGGCTGTTCAGCCATGACACCAAGGTGAGCTGGACAGATCTCCAAGACCCACATTTATCATTCCACATCCCGTGGCTCCACTCACCATTCGAATTGTATTTCACTTGACAAAGTTTTGTTAATAGTTTATCCTCTTGTTTCATTCTTTTGTCAACCCCTGGGAGCAAAACATTGTAAATCTGTTGTATATTTTAGTCTTCCTAAGAGCGATATTCTCTGTGAATGCGCAAAAGGTCTTTTTAGGTTTACTTACTTTGAATTGTTACTTTCGGATAATTAAAGTAAATATGAGAAGATAAACTGGGAATAACATCTGCTTTCCAGGACTTACCGGGTATGTCAGCTAGTACTAGAATAAAAATGTTGTCATTATCTGAAAGAAAAAGTTTATTGTTTATTCATTTTCATATTTTTTCTCTTCATCTATTAGAATGGATTCTCAACATTTTGTCAGAATTTATTAGATAAGAAGCTGAAAGAATAATCAAAGAGGATAGTTTCACTAAAATAGAGGATCTAAAAATTCTTGTTCATAGATCCTCTATTTTATACAATTTTAAACTACAGGGGTCACTGTATTGTAGTAAGCTTTCTCCATTTATGTTTTGAGATTTTACTTAATAGCAGTATCATCTAACCGGTACAGATTTACTGCAGAATTTTAAAAGATTTAATACTTTATAAATTATTCTAATTAAAATTTTTGAAAAAATGAAAATTCTTTCACAATTCATTATTCATCAATTTTTTCACAATTCTTTCACAATTCATTATTCATCATTTTTTTTTTTCTTAAGACTGTGTTCGTAGTATTTTTTATTCATGAAGGAATTTTAAAACTTTTCTAATTAAATACTAATTTAGTTTTACTGCATTTTTTGTTTTACAATTCAAAGCTGATTTTCAGTAACTGGTGGATGGGGAGGTTCCTATTTTTTAAAAGAAATTGTTTATTTCAATTCCCCAAAGATATGTGCATATATCTAATATAAACATTGAACAATACAAAAAGAATTACTTGGAATTTACATTAATGAGTTATGGGACAATGGCAGATATATGTAAATGGTTGTAGTGATCCCATAGAGATATGGAGTAAGAAATCCTTGGTAAGTTTTAGGTAATTTGGCTTTATATACTTATGAAGACACTTGCTGATGAAATGTGAGAAATTTACCAATAAGTTTTAAATAGTTATTTTTCTTATTTTCTGATAATATCATTTATGGAGACTCGTATTTACAAAAATTGACACAAAAGAATTTAAAATTCTTTTTAAAATACTGTGCTCTCTGAATTGTACTAAGCTTTTGGATTGATGATTAGTAAATACAGTTTTTACTAATAACAATATTACATAACTGATACAAATTAAAATCTTTAAAAAATGAACACAATTTTAAAATTCCATTAAAATCTCACAAAAAGATACTCAAATTTCCTATACTAATTTATGGCCCCACTTTGATGCAAGGAAAACAAACTTTTAACCAAAAAATAATTTAATTTTGATGCAAATAGTTAAAAAAAAAGATTTGACCTTTCATATTAATAGTAAATTCTGATGTTTAAACTTTGTTTTTAAGTTTGGTTCATTTTTTCACCATGTATACTCATTTTATAGTGTTCCATGTGCCACACCTCTTCTGTGGATAAAAGTGTTGGTTGAGTAATCCAAAAAGTGATATCACCAAAAGAGTTGTGAGTTCAATACCTGGCCACAGCAGAGTGAACAAAAAATGTGGAGAGTTGAGTTACTAATGGGAATTAACTGATACTGAGATATCCAAAAAGTTATTCATAGGCATGACACATGGAATTAGAACAATTTACCCTTTTGGAGTAAATGATGGGTTTGGTTTAAACAGTGTAAATAGTTGAAATACATACAATACTTCATTTCAGAAATATAGACAGATAATATCTACTATATCTACAGAAGTAATGTACTTCTTTCATTTCCCTATCAACCAACCATTTCATCATTAATGATACAATTATACAATTAAATCAAGTTGACAATAGCACATTAATTTTGGAAATTATTTCATTATTACTGGGGGGTTTTCCAATTCATTTAGTTTAATAAATAGAAAGTTCTATTAGCAGAATTCTCTTTTCCTAGGCACTGAAGAATATAATGCTGTGTCTTTATTTGATAGAGCTTCCTGCAGCAGATAATCTCACACCAGGTGTTGCTAGCTTTAGACATGATCATGTTGCCAGTGACATTAGTCTAAGACAACGTCTAAAAATGTTAAGAATCAATAGATATTTTCCATATTTGTATTGTTTCTGAATTGACAAGGTTCTGATTTTATGATATGACGTGATTGGGAAGCAGTCTTATTTCACTGCAAAATGTTTGATCTTCACTGGTGGGGGCTGCTGCTGCATTATTGAAATAAAAGTTACATGTATCTCTCACAGATTGCTTTCATATATTCTTCACTGCTCCTATTAATATATCATTTATGCCTTTTTCTTTACAGGTGTTTTGGCTCTACAAAACTGCAGTGGTTCTTATTGAGAATTTCAATGGAAAAGACATTTCACTTTCCATGAAACACAGATAAATATATGCTACATCCTTCATGTGAAAGTCAGAGATTGACATTGTCAAAAACCTCACAATGAACTTTACCAAAAAAGAAATAATGTACTTTGAAATATATGGTTTATGTCTCTACAAAAACACAGTGTCATTTATGAAGAAACATGAAAGAACATATTCATCCTAAACTGTTTTGAAGAAGAACATAATAGGCCGGATGGAAACACATATTACAAAGAAAACATATTCTTGTTATGTTTGTGGGTCTGCATTTTCATGGAAGTCGCATTTAGAGAGACATGTAAATACACACACTGGAGAAAAACCATATTCTTGTGAAATTTGTGGAACTGCATTTTCAGTGAAGACGCATTTAGAGACACATGTGCGTACACATACTGGAGAGAAACCTTATTCTTGTGAAGTATGTGGATCTGCATTTATGCAAAAGTGTCATTTGAAGAGACATGTAAATATACACACTGGAGAAAAACCATATTCTTGTGAAGATTGTGGAACTGCATTTTCACGGAAGTTGCATTTAGAGACACATATGCGTACACATACTGGAGAAAAACCTTATTCTTGTGAAGTATGTGGAACTGCATTTATGCAGGAGTGTCATTTAAAGAGACATGTAAATAGACACACTGGAGAAAAACCATATTCTTGCAAAGTTTGTGGAACTGCATTTATGCAGAAGTGTTCTTTAGAGACACATATGCGTACACACACTGGAGAGAAACCTTATTCTTGTGAAGTTTGTGGATCTGCATTTTCACAAATGTCAACTTTAGTGACACATATACGTACACACACTGGAGAGAAACCATATTCTTGTGAAGTTTGTGGAACTACATTTTCACGGAAGTCACATTTAAAGACACATATGCGTACACACACCAGAGAGAAACCATATTCTTGTGAAGTTTGTGGAACTACATTTTCACGGAAGTCACATTTAGAGACACATTTGCGTACACATACTGGAGAGAAACCTTATTCTTGTGAAGTTTGTGGATCTGCATTTTCACTGAAGTTGTGTTTAGTGAAACATATGCGTACACACACTGGAGAAAAGCCATATTCTTGTGAAGTTTGTGGGACTGCATTTTCGCAGAAGTCACATTTATCGAATCATATGCATACACACACTGGAGAGAAACCATATTCTTGTGACATTTGTGGATCTGCATTTTCACGGAAGTCACATTTATCAAAACATGCATGCACACAGTAGAAAGAAAGCATATCCTTATGAAGTTTGCCAATCTGCATTTGCATGTAAGTCAAATTTGGTCAATTATATTTGTACACACAGTGGAGAAAAACTGTAATTTGAAGAGGAAAAATATTCTTGGGATGTTTGCTGATATATCATCACAATATAAAAATATTTAAAAATGAATTATACTTTTCTGAAACTTTATTTGAGAATTATTACTTGATGTAAAGTTTAATTCATCTGATTTGAAACAAATATTACTTTACATTTAGAATATGACAGAATTTTTTTAACATTGTGGTAGCATTTCATGTAAGGTTTTGTCAACTTGTATGACAAATGGAAGTTTTTCTATGATGGATATATTTGTGAAAATAATTCAGAAATATGATGTGAGTGGTTTTTTTATTATAACTTTTTAGTACTCAGTAATGTTAAAAGTTCAGGAAAATATTCTCCATAATATTTTATTGAATTTTAGATTCTTTCTGGCATTAAATTTACAAAAGTCATTTCTCTTATTTTCTGACTTTGTTGTGTATGAACATCCTTATCTACAGAAATTGGCATTTTATGCACATAAAAATAAAATTATTTTAAAAATATTGGTGTTTGATGATTTGTACTAAGCTTTTCTATTTATGATTAGTAAATATAGCTTTAATAACAATATCAGCTAACAGGTACAAAGTAATACAAAGATTAAAAAGATTTGAAATTTTATTATTCCAATTAAAAGTTTCTATAAATGAAAACAATTCATGTAAAAATTCATTATTCATAAAAAAAATTCTTAAAAAATATGTCCACAATATATCTTATTTATAAAAGCAATTAAAATCTTTTCTGATTAAATAATGGCTTAATTTTATTGCTTTTTTATTTTACAATTCAGAGCAGATTTTCGGTGACTGGTGTTTTCTTTTGAAAAATATAAACATTAATTGGCAAAAAATTTAATTTCTTGAAGTTTCTTAACATTAAATATATGGTGGTAGCAAATCTAAAAAATATATTTACAAACATTTTCTAAAATAATTCATTTGCGAATAAGTTCTGAAATTGTAAATGTTTGTATGTATCTTGTTTGTATTTATTTTTGGTAAGTTTTGTTTCTATTTTACAAAGAAAAGTGGATGATTTAAATTCTCCAAGTTCATCTTTTAATAAATATAAACATTAATTGGCACAAAATTTAATTTCTTGAAATATTTCATAAAATTAAATACCTGGGGTTAACAGATCTAAAAAATATCTTTGCTAAGATTTTCTAAAAAGAAAAACACATTTCTGAAATAATTTCATTCATTTGGGAATAAGTCCTGAATGTTTCATTTCATTGTGGCTATTCGTTGATTTTTGTTAGAATTTCAAAATCAATGTGTTTTTCCTTGCCAAAAAGATGTTAGCATTTAATATACTTATCTTAAATCCCTCCATTAACACAAGAAAAACAAGTGCACTCAACCATGAGATTAATGTGGGTGTTTGATTTCAGTCTGTGCTGGAATGATTGCAAAATACCTAGTCCTCTAAAATTTACAGGCAGAAGCATACAAATGGATATTGTGATTCTTCCCAAGACAATAAAATAGGCAGTTCTTGATTTCATTTAACTCAGTCCCAGTCTGTTTTGTCAGAATGCTGTTTGCTCATCCAAATTTGCTCTTATATATCAACACCTATTCTTAGTTTGTGAACTTTTTGTCAAATTACTCTTGCTTTGCCTAATTATTGTTAATATGCCTTGCATATATTGTTTGCTTGCCTATATAATTTTTTTAATTTTGTTAATTCTGTTTTTGGACAGTCTTGATATTTATTTAAATTTAAACATGGCCATTCAACCTGCAAATGTAATTTAGTAATCAAAAGATCCTTTGGTCTCTCCTCTTAATAATAACAAAGATTTTGAAAATAAAACTTTGTGTTTATTCCATTTGGGACATTTTTTCATCACAGTCTTCTAAACTGGAATGCATTCTTTGAGCTGTGCATTATGTAATGGTGCATCTTGTTGTAGAACCACATTGTAGCACTGAACATTATAATTGTAATGACGATTCATTTCATGGCCGAGTGTTGATGTTGCTATATACAGCCTGAAGATTCTACTTGATAAAGTATCCCACCTTGACACACAGAGAGGACCTGGCTCAATAGCAGCCAAGTCATCATCATCAACAACATAATGTAATAACTCCTTTACAAATACTATACAGGTATTTCAGATCCCAGGCCAGATCTTTCTCCACTTCTTCATTCAGAACAGGGAAAGCAGTGAAACTGACTGGCTGAATCACAACAGTTGGCAGCGAAGACACAAGTTCCTTGATCTGCTTTCCAATAGGACCATGCCAAAGCTGAGGACCGCTTGGTTTTACCATCATATTGATAGAAAACAGTGCAAAAAGCAACTCCTTTTCATGAAGCTGACAGATGAAATAATGAAGCAGATGACTAAGTAACATTTCAAAATGGTGAATAGCTCCAATTTCTGATCCTACATTTAGATTGGTTCTAAAACTTCCAACACATACACTGGGCTACTGGGTTAGATTTGTCTCCACAGAAACCTGTGAATAATTTTGTCATTTTTGCTTTCTGTGTTCAGTCTTGGGAGTCACATGTGTGAGATATTCATTTCCCGGTTCAACAATGACGACATAATGATATTGCACCATCATCCTCAAACTCCATTTATTGGTCTTCTCATTCTTTATCATCACACGAGTGGCGGTCTTCTTCCTATCAAAATACAAGGACATCATATTTTCAAATCTGGCCATCTGAATTTCTTGTCTCTTCAATCAATATTTTTGTCTTGCATCTTATAGCTTGTATTCCAATAACTTGACTATTATCATCCTTTGTCATAATGCCATAGTCATTTAAGGCAGCAGTAGCAATGGCAATGCCAGCATAATCACTAATCAAGTATTGGTCACAAGCGACAGCAAGTGTGGTGAGTCTTGTCCTGTTCTGTGAGCTATGTCTGTTTCGGATTGGGGTCAAAATCAGCATCAGTATTGGCAGGAGGGATATCTCTTAAATCATCTGAATTATCCTCAACATCATGAATATATCCAGCTACCAGATCTTTATGTCTTTGATCAAACTCTCTGCTGGCTCTGTCTGCATCATGCTTCTCTCTTAGCATCACTCTATCCAAGGTCATCGTCAGTTTCATGTCAGTCACTGCAATTTTCGTCTTCCTATCATTTTGCTGGTCAAGGAGGAATTGCACCCCACATTTGGGAACTTTTATATCACAATTTTAGGCTAGGTGATATCTGTCACATTTCACTTCACATGTTGACAAGAGACATGGTGACAGCAACAGCTACAGGTATCAAACAACTCTTTCATTTCTTCCTGAAATGCAATTTTTTGCCCACATTCTTGTTCTTATTAACTTCCATTGCTTTTGTTTAGCGGCCTGTCAACACCTCTATGGGTTATTTAATGCCTAAATCTAAATTGTAGTATGCAGTCTTATTTTAATTTTTTTCCAGATAATAATAGTTTTACTGATACAAGTTTTACAAATTAACTGATTAATGGAGGGAGAAGAGGTGGCTTCTTGCCTTTGCCAAAGGTATTTACGAGTAAGTAAATATAATGAACTAAAATGGAATTGGATCCTGGCTCTCAGATTAATGATTTCGAGCCATTATCCATTACACCACCTACACATCCAAGCTTACAGCACCTGATATTATTCTCAAGAGGTCACCCATCAAGGTACTTAACCAAGTTTGGGGCAAAATAAATAAGTAGAAAAAAGTAGACTGCATGTGTCATATTTATTAATGAATGAATTGTATACAGAATGGGTTATTTTATTACAAAACTTTGTAGTGTGTCTTTCACTCCAACTTCTTGATATCTCGTGTGTACTTTTTAGTGTTTACAAAATTTTCTTACAATTATATAAAGAAAAATCTCTGAAGGTTGGATAAGAAAAGATTATGTGATATCAAATAATGAGGATTAGATTTGAACAACGTTTATTGTTGGCATTCATACAGAGATGTTGCAAGATGGGTGGAATGTTCATTTTTTACTGGCTGGTAGTCGTGTGTAAGAGTAGAGCTGGGAGTTGATCTAAATCTTGTGTGGGCTTAGTGTGAGGTTACAGGGTATGGTTGGTGCATGTTGGTTGACTGTGGTCATGGTGGTGGGTCATTTTCATTGGTTGATATGCCTGTTCTGTGGAATGGGAGTGATGTCAGATTGGCTTGGTTGGTGGCTCTGTTCTGTTGAATGGAGCTGTGGTGATGACTGCAAGGGAATGCCTCATACATTGTAGCTGGGTGGAGTTGAGGCTGAATAGTTGGCTGCTTGTGACGGGTCAAGATGTTATCATGTTGGTAGCAGTGGTGGTGACGAGAGCAGCAGAGCCCTGCATGACAACCAATGGGTGTGCCAGGCCACAACGGCTCTACTCGTTCTCAGAGACTTGCTTTTAAATGGGTCTGGTGGTCCCAGGGGCACCTCTTTTTTCCAACTTCCTAGAATGAATATTATGTGTGGAGCCAAACATGAAGAAAACAACTTTTGCTATTTCGTTCTCTGCCTTCGTGGCATTCACACCCAGCCAGTATGCAGAATGAAACAGAAAGAGATCTAATTGTGATGGAGTATAACGTTATCAAAAATGATGCAATCAAGTTTGAATAATACATTTTATGAACAATTGGTCCTTGACATGAAACATGATTTTCTTTCAGACTGGAAAGAAATAGAAAAAGCTGCACCTAACATTTGTTGTTGTTAGTAAGAAGATTTCTTTTTAGTCAATGAAGACATATTTGCGAAATCAAAAAAGGTAAAGTTTAATGCCATTTTTGAGTGTGGACCTTTTTAAAAAGAATTTTAATGTTTTCGTTTTAGCAATGCAACTGTTAGATTATTTTTGTATGGATGTTCAAAAGGGAAACAATACTGAATTACTGCCACATCGAAAGAATATAATGATTTAATAACTCATAAATTTTATTCTATTTATGATATTCATTATTATTATTATTTTATATTTTTACTTATTAATAATATTAGTAATAATAATAATAATAATATCCCTACAAGTTCTTATGCTCAAATATTTAGTAAAGAATTTCCAGCGGTATTTTATATAGACATGGAACTTGCAAGGAGTTTTTATATTCAATTATTAGTTTGAGGATTATGATCCATCTGAAAATTAAAAAAAGGAAAACCGTGAAATTTTCATGGGTACGACCAACACTAAATTTATTTAAAATTTTAATATTTACCATTTTTGGCACTTTACATTGCATTTAAAGGAATGAAATCAAATGAACAAATGCAAAAATATAAAAACATTTATTTTTATCTGTAATAAAATATTTTCTATAGTCTCCCGTGTTTATTTTACTTGTGATGAATTCAGCTGATAATGTAATTTTAAGTAACTTACAAAATAATATATGAACCATTCTGATAATTTTTTTAATTATCCGAATAATGAGAACAGAATTAGATTCTTTTGGGATGAATTTTGTATTTTAATTTTTTGTCTAAGCACATTGAAATTTTTAATGCTTTTTTGTCAAATGCTTGAACCAGTGTTACTTTCATTATTGTTCCTAATATAATTATTTTTTTGAGTTTTGACTGAACGCCTGCAATAAAAATTAATTTCTCAACCATTTATTCTAATCACAATGTTATTTATTGGTAAACAATAAACATCAATATTTTGAGAAATTGTTTACCATCCTCTAAGGAAAATGTTGTAGTTATCTGAAAGAAAAATGTTTCTTCTTTATTCATTGTCGTATTTTTTCTCCTATTTAAGTGGATTCTCGATGTTTCGAAAGAATGACGGTGTATAGGGGGTCTTGTGTCATAAATTCAGAATTCTGAAACTGTTATGATCATGCATCTATTTTTTGAATGGTAAGGGCAAGAAATCTGTGGATTTTGAAACACGAGGAACCACATCTTGTCTAACACCGTCACATCGCGTTCGTCTGTTGTTATCAAGCAAAATATTGTCTGAAAAACCAAAGTAATTACGTGTTTTTCCATTTCTTAATTCATTCCTTGTCACATTCGTTACAACTTCGACATTATTATATCAACTGAACGAACAATACAAAACTTGAGTCGTCGATTGAAGGAGGTGAAATCTCAAGGAAATCATTTGAAAACACAAACAAATCAGACGATTTTGTTTTTCTCATTGAATTTTCTCGTCTGAAAGGTAAGTGAAGGAATAATGATAATTTTGAATGAAGAAGAATTCATTACTTAATTGATTTCTTTCGTTATTCGGCGGTCGGGGGCGGTTAGCAAGACAAAAAATACAAATAAAAATTCATTTGTGATCGTCTTAGAAACTCTACTAGAGTGCAGCATTTTTTATATCATTTTTAAGATGATTTGGTCATGTAAGGGTATCAACAATTTTTCAGATTCACACTTTGGATTTTTCAGAAAAAAAAAAAAATATTAATAAATATTTTGTCATATTTTCTTCAAGTTTTACGAGGAACAAACATCAGGCATTTATTTTTGAATGCTAAGAAATGCGATCGTCTCAGAAACTATAGTTTCTGAGACGATCGCATTTCTTTAACTAAAAAGAATGGCATCACTTCTTTAGTATAGTTACTAAGAAGTGATTTCATTTTTTTGCTTTAGTTAAAAACTTCCATGTTACTATTTTAGGTGCGCCAATGAATTTTCGATACTTACAGTTTAAAATTCTTGAAGATTTCATTTTAGCTTTAACTGAAAGATAAATGATTAATTTTACTTGTAGGCTTGTCCAACATTTCGCAAAAGGAAAAAACAGCATAGCATGATGAAAAATGGCCCAAAAAACTTAATAAAAACAAATTTTTATCGTGAAAAATTTTGTTATTAAGAAGAGGAAAGAGCAAAGTATTTTTTTTAATTATTTTTTTAATTTTTTATTCCTTTCAAGCACGTTTGAAATTTAGGTTGAAAATCTTTTTTTAGGTCAGCGGCTGCGTAATATTTCGCATTAGTTTTCTTTTTAGCGCCTTTGTCAATTGAAAAACAGTAATTTGGAAATTCTTGCAAAAATCGAATAATTGTCGGATTTTACTGAAATTTTAAGAAATTATATAAAAAAAAATGATTTATTTCAGAAATATTGGTTTTTTAGAAAGTCATGATAAAAATAATGTTTTACATTTTTTTTTATACTCTTAATTTTATGAAAACTCGAAGCTGTGAATCTATTTTTTGTAATTAAATGCACAAGACTTTGAAGAATATGAATCATTGATTTTTATTTGTAAATTGATGTGCACTATTACCCAAACTTTTAACTCAATTGTAAAAATACAAAACCCAATAAAACTAAGACATTATTTAATTAAAAAAAAAAACTTTTAATGGCTTTTCTGAATAATATTAAGGACTTTTGATCTGAAGCCAAAATGTTTTTCGATGCAAAATGAACTTTTACAAGAATTGTTTTCTTTTCTCAGTTTTAAATACATAAGGTGATAAAATTTTTTTAAATATTTTAAAATTAAGTTTGTTACCATGAGTCAATGTAAATGCTCTTATTATTTTATCTACTTTCTCCACATCAAAAATTTAAAATCTGCTATGCGTGTATATTTTTTTATTCCAAAATGTATTAAAAATCGTCTCCGACAAAAATACGGATGCACAATTCTGAAATAATGTTACGTGTGCTAGAGTTGTTTCCCCTGATAGCGATATCTGATCTGCCTCATAACTTGCTCGTTTTCGTTTTCTTAGCACATCTCAAGTTTTCTGACTGAACATCATTGTCACATTTTCAAAATTTTTCTTTTTCTTTTAAGGGCCTCCACATTTTCACAAAAGTCTGAAATTGATTGCATAGCATTTCATTTTTTACTTCTATTGTTAAAAAAATAAAAAATGTATAACATTTTCATAAGTGTCATATTAACATTTAAGATTAAAACAAACACATTTTAAAACTATTTTGCTAGAAATGTATTGATCTTATTTAATATTTGCGTAAATGTAATATTATAACAATTATTAAAAAAGAAAAAATCTTATTTCATAATTGAGTTACCTGTTTCATTGTAATGGTGAACATTTATAATATTGCTGCCACATCTGGGCTAGTTACTTCTGCTTCATCTCAGCTTCAGTCAATTTCCTGTCTCTGTAATGGTGAACATTTATAATATTGCTGCCACATCTGGGCTGGTTACGTCTGCTTTATCTCAGCTTCAGTCAATTTCCTGTCACTGTAATGGTGAACATTTATAATATTGCTGCCACATTCGGTCTGGTTAATTCTGCTTCATGTCAGCTTCAGTTAATGTTTTGCCACAGTAATGGAGGACATTTTTCATATTTCAGCCTCATATGAGCTTGTTACTCCTGCTTCATCTCAGCTTCTAGAGTTTCAGGGTGAATATTTAAAATAATGCTGCAATATCTGGGCTGGTTACTTCTGCAAGAAAGGGGTCCTAGCAAAATAGATTCTCTTTTCCTTGACACTGATGAAAATATTGCATGGTTTTTAATGGGCTGATCATATATCGGTTCTCGTGTTTGATGATGTAGCCCAATGAACAAATTATCTCTTCTGTTTGTTTTTAGTGGGCAGAAATGCCTGCAATAGATAAACTCACAGTAGTCTGCTATGAACTTTATCATTAGGGCAGATAGATTTTGGAATCATGGTATTGCACTCAATTTTAAAGTTGGGTTTTGACATTTTACACTTTAGTATTTTTGTAACCAAGTATGAAATATCATTAAACATTTTGAAGCTGAAATAAATCTTCTCATCAAATTTTTTCATACATTTCTTTATTATTTCCTCAGTTTAAATAAAAACATTTTTCCCATAATATATAATTAATTTGAGGAGACTTATGAAAATTAATTCATTTTTACTATGGATTTTATATTCTTATTTTTAAATATTAGGTTAATAAATACTTCAGTTTCTTTCCCAGATTGACTTTTATCTCTCAGTTTTGTGCCATTGCTTAATGTCCCATGTAGGGAAACTTATCAAAGGATCTTTTCTTAGGCTCTGATGAATATGATGATTTGTTTTTATTGGGCAGAAATGCCTGCTGCAGATAATCTCGCACCAGGTATGTGCATGATCATATTGCTAGTGTCATTATTCCAAGACAATGTAAAAAAAAACTTTAAAAATCCACTGATATTTTTCAAGATTCATATTTATATGGTTTCTGAAATGATAATGTTCTGATTTAAATCGCATTCATTTCATAAGATATGATGATATAGTGAAGCAATTTTGTTTCATTGGTTCACACACTGCAAATGTTTGATCTTCACTCGTGGCTGCTGCTGCTGCTGCATTATTGAAATAATTATTGCATGTATTTCTCATAATATAGATGGCCCTCATATATGATTCACTGCTGCCATTGATATATATATCATTTATGCCTTCTTTCTTTCCAGATGTTATGGCTGAAAAAATCCACATTGGTTATTATTGAGAATTTCATTGAAGGAAAAGGCATTTCACTTTCCATGAAAACACAGACAAATATATGCTGCATGGCTCATGTGAACATCATGGATTTACATTGACAAAAGCATGACAATGAACTTTACCTGAGTAGAAATAATGTACTTTGAAATGTACTGTTTATTTTTTTGCAAAAACACATTTAATGTTATGTACAAAACACCGGAAATATAGAACATATTCATGTGACATCTGCTAAACTTTTGTGGAGTTGGACATAACGAGCAAAATGGAAACACATATTACAAAGAAAACTTATTCTTGTGAAGTTTGTGGATTTGCATTTTCACAGAAATCTCCTTTAGTAAGACATATGCGTACACACACTGGAGAGAAACCATATTCTTGTGAAATTTGTGGATTTGCATTTTCACAGAAATCACCTTTAGTAACACATATGCGTACACACACTGGAGAGAAACCATATTCTTGTGAAGTTTGTGGATCTGCATTTTCAATAAAGGCACATTTAGTGCGGCATATGCGTACACACACTGGAGAGAAACCATATTCTTGTGAAGTTTGTGGATCTGCATTTTCAATAAAGTCACATTTAGTGCGGCATATGCGTACACACACTGGTGAGAAACCTTATTCTTGTGAAATTTGTGGAGGTGCATTTTCACGGAAATCACATTTAGTGCTACATATGCCTACACACACTGGAGTGAAACCATTTTCTTGTGATGTTTGTGGATCTGCATTTTCACGGAAGTCACATTTAGTGCAACATATGCATACACACACTGGAGAGAAACCATTTTCTTGTGAAATTTGTGGATCTGCATTTTCACGGAAATCACATTTATTGCAGCATATGTGTACACACGTAGAAGAGAAACCTTATTCTTGTGAAGGTTGTGGATCTGCATTTTCACGGAAATCACATTTAGTGCAACATATGCATACACACACTGGAGAGAAACCATTTTCTTGTCAAATTTGTGGATCAGCATTTTCACGGAAGTCACATTTAGTGCAACATATGCATACACACACTGGAGAGAAACCATATTTTTGTTAAGTTTGGGGATCTGCACTTTCAATGAATTCACTTTTAGTGCAGCATATGTGTACACACACTGGAGAGAAACCCTATTCTTGTGAAATTTGTGGATCTGTATTTTTGCAGAAGTGAAATTTTCAGAGAAATCACATTTAGGGAGACATGCATACACACACTGTGCAGAAATCATATGCTTGTATAGTTTGTGGATCTCCATTCTCATGAAAGTCAGGTATGGTCAAACATATGCGTACACACACTTGAGAGAAACCATATTTGTGTGAAATTTCTGGGTCTGCATTTTCACTGAAATCACATTTAGTGGCACATATGCATACACACACTGGTGAGAAACGAGTTCCTTGTGAAGTGTGTGGATCTGCATTTTCATTGAAATCACATTTAGTGGCACATATGCATACACACACTGGTGAGAAACGAGTTCCTTGTGAAGTGTGTGGATCTGCATTTTCATTGAAATCACATTTAGTGGCACATATGCATACACACACTGGTGAGAAACGAGTTTCTTGTGAAGTGTGTGGATCTGCATTTTCACTGAAGTCACATTTAGTGGCACATATGCATACACACACTGGTGAGAAACGAGTTTCTTGTGAAGTGTGTGGATCTGCATTTTCAGAAAAGTTGACTTTAGTGAAACATATGCGTACACATACTGGGCACAAAACATATTCTTGTATAGTTTGGGGATCTGCATTTTGATACAAGTCAAATATGGTTAAACATATACATACATATACATATACATATACATACACACACTGGAGAGAAGGTATGTTCTTGTGAAGTTTGTGGATATGCATTTTCACAGATCAGATTTGGTCAATCACATGCATACACACACTGTAGAAAAACTATAGTTTTTGAAAATTGTGGATCTCCATTTTCATGGAAATGATGTCTGGTGAGAAATGTTGTTGCAACATGTGTATACACAATAGACTTAAACACACAATAGTCCCCATTTAATTTCTTAATCTGTAGAAAATTATTTTGTAATATATCATGTAAAACCTGTAGAAATAAAAAATGGTGGCTATATGTTTTCTGAGAAGTCATATTTTGTGTGAAATATGAATCTTACTCTTGTAAAAACTGCAATGCATTATTTTCTGTGCATCACAGAGACGTAGTTACATGTTCCGATGGAAAACAATACACTACACAGATCTAGTGAAGGAAGTGACATTTCACTTTCCATGAAAACACAGACAAATATATGCTACATGCTTCATGTGAAAGTCAAGGATCTACAATGTCTAAAGTATGGAGAGAAATAAAGCACTTTGAAATGTGTGGTCTAATATTCTACAAAAACACAGTGTTATCTCTGAATAAACAGGAAAGATTGGCCATATTCATGTAACATCTGCTAAACTATTGTGAAGTCAGATATAATAGGCCAGGTGGAAATTTTAATAAAATGACCCATTCACTAAAATATTCATTCATTACTGAATACTTCATGAAAATTTAATTTAAACTGGATAATTCCCTGACTTTTTACAAATATTTTAAAACTGTATTGATTTTATTTTTACTTTCTTTGTGGAAAAATATCCATTTTGATGATATCTGTAAAATGTAAAAAATAAATTTCAGAATCTTTTAAAAATACAATATTTGTGCTCAAGATAATTTCTAAATACATTTAAGGAGTAATTAACTGGATTTTCTAAATGTAATGATTACTTTTTCTCTCTAAAAGAATATAAATAACCAGCGAGTTCAGAGATATTTTCATATTTCATTCAAGCCTTGTCTTCAGAATTGCATGCAAATAAAAGATATCCACCATTATCTTTTCCATATGTCTTCATAATAGAGAGAGAAGACACATACCATCTGTGTAAATATGTCTGCTGTCAAGATGCCAGGTCCAGATCATTTACATTACAGAACAATTTTTGGTGTTTTTGGTATGTATTTAAGGATTCTTGATAAAATGCAAAGTTTTTGTCTTGACCTGGCATCTTGAGTCCCTTTCAAACCACTGTGACATAGCTTCCCTGTTTCTTTTCTATAAATATTTTCATGGTAATTGTTGTGATGTACTTCTTCTATGGTACCTAGACTTTATGAATTTAAGCACAGTACTAGATTAACGTGATAATGATGGAAGCTTAAAAGTGTAGTTTTGTTTTGGAGGTGTTAAAATTAACATTGATACTATTTGTCACATTAATTTTGTCCCATTTAACAACAGACTGCAGGTCATTATTTTTTTAGAACAGCTGCCAATCTGACCTTATTGAAAAGATCAGACTCACTATTAAGACAGTAGAAATTTGATCTTTTTTTCACCTTTTTCTCCTCTAAAAATGTGAAATTTGGATCTGGTACAGCAGGCACATCAAAAAAATTTAAAAAATTAAAAAGTTCCATATATCAATTAAGAAAAACATTTATTAAATGAATTACAACCACTTTCAAAGATATTTATAAAGCTGGAATAAAAAATATTAATTAAAAATTAAGACATGCAAAAGGAAATGAACCCTTACATTTACACTCTGTATTTTTGTTTTACATGTTTGCTAGTGCAAATAATTTTTTGTTCACATGTAAAAATCAAAATGACACATTCATTTTTTGGGGGGTAAGCTGTGTATATACTGTAGTTCAACAATATAACTCATTGTGTATGCAAAAGTGTTCAGTTAGAGACTAAATTTAAAAAACTTATATTCAAACATCAAAATAACTTGAAGCTTTAAGAAATCGCTTCGTTAAAACTTATAATGACGAAGAAGGCTATAAAAATCTGTCCACAAGTAACAATAAGTGCGAGTAGACATTTAGTTTAGCAAGTTCTGCTGTGACATTTGCAGTTTTCAAATACACATTAGCCAATATTAAAATCAACGTCCATACATCTGCAGTGCAACGAAATGTGAATGATGATGTTCTTCATGGCAGCATGCCTAGTAAAAGTCACTTCTTACAAAATAGCACATGCATGCTTGCCTTAAGTATGCTACAGCTCATATCAATAAGTTAGAAACATTCTGGCAAAAAGATTTATGGTCAGATGAGACCAAACTAGTGCTTTTTGGGAGGAACAAATTTTCCCACACCTTAACAAAAGACTCAGCATTTAAAACTAAACAATACAATTAGAAAAATATTTAACTATAACCCCCCTACATGTTAGGTGACAGCACCCCAAACCTCTTCAGATTTTAACATCATCCAACATATGCAGCTCATCACTTCACCCAGGGAATGTCACCTGTAACAAACCCCACTGTGTAGTCTGCAAACACATCATCACTCAAAACATTTAGCAGCTCCCACTTGGAACTCACATGGTATTCAAACTGCTGGCTTAGAGCTGTAATAGTTTAAATCTTATATATTTACTTTTCTGTCACAGATACAAGAAGGGGAATTATGTAGGAGAAACTGGAACAGAGTTCTGCCTCCGGTTCACTAAACACAGAAAAAAAAACCAAATCAGAGACAACAACAACAATTTCCCCATCTGTGTGCACATCAACAATGTCGGATGTATGCTTTTGGCATTTCAGTTTGACAGCCGGGAAGACAGATGCAATCTCATATATTTACTTTTCTGTCACAGATGTGAGATGGGAAATTATGTAGAAGCCAGAACAGAGTTCCGTCTCTGGTTCAATAACCACAAAAAAATCTGGAACAACAACAACAATTTCCTGGTCTGTGTGCACTTCAACCAATCTGGTCATGGTTTCAACAACGTCAGATGTGTGCTTTTGGTGTTTCGGTTCGACATCTGGGAGGACAGATGCAGATCAGATTTAAATTCCATCCTAAAAGACAATTTTTAAATTGAGAGAATATACAGGGATTTAGGTTTACTTAGAGAGTACAATTTCCGCAGGGTGGACTATAATCAACAACACCATTCCTTGGATGTGTAAGTCCTACACCTGCTTTTTTCCCCTTAATCTTAAAAGCCATGCATCCACCTACCTTTTGTATTTTATGTTCCACCTCCTATGCTTTCAATTTTTCACCTTGATTGGAATCACCGATTTTATGCAATCATAGAATCTATTAATACTCCTTTACATACAAGCTTATGAAGTCACAGGGGAAGGTTAGTGAAGATACATATTGATTTTGTACACATATTTATATCCACACGTATGGCGGTACATATGCTTGTATATGGGCTTATGTATACGTGAATACAGTTCTGTGCATCTATGTATGTCCGCACTTTTTCCTCTGTTTTTTCATTATTTTATTAAAATGTCTTTTGCAAAAGATTTCCAGTTTTTTATCAATATTTTTGTTCCTTCGTATTATATATATTTTATTTTATTTTATTGTTATATATTCCCTTTTTTCCTATTATTTTCTTTCTTTCCCTTTCTCTTTCTCATCTAAGTTTAATTTTATTTTCAAAAAAGGTTTCACACATTGAGTGATTAGACAGAGTTCTGGCTTGGCTCATAATACTATTTCTACTAGAAAATAACTTATCTACAGAAAAATCTATTGTTGAGGAATTCCCATTTCTCTCTTTGTTCCTCAGATTGTTGATAAAGGACACAGTCATGTCCCAAACCATGAAGTTAAATCTTATGTCTCCATGCTTCATTTCTGTCAAATGGTTGATATTTAATAATTATCGTACTGACTATATTGGTCTTTTTTGATTCTCCTTTTTTTATTGACCAACCTACCTACCTACCTATCTATCTATCTATCTATCTATCTATCTATCTATCTATCTATCTATATAGATATATATTTACATTAACATCAACACAAGATTGACAAATAAACGAATTCATTACCTATGTAAAAAGGAGGAAAATTACAAATGCTTTTTAATGTTTCTCAGAATTAATAAGTATGTCAGTTTTATTCAGTATAAATCTTCATGAAAATATTTTTACTTTTTGAAAAATAAATTTAATATTGGTTATGTAGTGTCAATGTAAATTGTATGAGGTAATATTTATCCTATCAAATTTTAAGATAATTTCAAACCTTTTGTTCTGCTGTTGTTCTGAAGAGCTTTCCTATTTGGTCATTTGACTTCATGAATGTAAGCACAGTACAAGATCTTATTTTACTGCTGACATTGCTAGATGCAACCATAAGTTATATGCTGAGAGTTTCTTCTCTCATATTTCTTGCCCATTAAACTCTCTTCCAGCTTCTTGTTTTCCTGTCAACATCAATGATTATCTCCTATCAAGAATCTCTCTCTCTCTCAGATATGAGTGTGTGTGTGGAAACAATATCCCATGCAGAGAAGAATGGTAGAGACTCATGAAGTAAGTGTAAAAGCATAGCCAACCAGAAAGGATTTGGTATTTTGCCACAAAGTAGAAGCAGCTGTCAAAGTGAAAGTTTCCTTTATTGTATCTTACCATGACATTCAAGTTCTCTTGACTTGCAACAGCAGTTGAGATACACATCTGCTTCAGTTCATCAAAGAATTTCTCAATTCAATTAGTTTATTATGACTCTATTTACATTGAGACTATTGTCTTTAGCTTCGTTGTTATCACATTTTAGCTGTTGTGCCCTTCAGTCTTCATCAGGCATTGATCCGTGTAACCTACAGGGAATTCTGAACTGAACCCTTTATTTAATCTACAGACCTAGACTATTCACGTTCCTCTGTCTTGTTTTTATTTTTAAACAGCTGTTCAATTATTGTTTGTTCATTTCCACTGATTCCAAGTACATACACTGCATGGCTCAAGAATTGAACTCATAATTTCTATGTCACTAAATTCATGAACCGATGCTTTAATTATCTAAGACAATTCTTTGTAGGGAACTTCGATCCTTAAACCTAACCCACCAGCTGATTAAGGTTGTCACTGCTGCTGCCTGAAAGTTTGACTGCTTCATTTGGTTTTCTGTAAAGAAAAGGTAAACAATTTCTTTTTCCTAGTTCATTGCACACATTATGTTAGTCTTAAGTAATTTCCGTTTCAGGGAACCAATTGTAATGACCAATATATCATCCTAACTACTAATCACATGTGGCAGTTAAGATTGCATTTGGACGACCCTAACATATGACAGTGTTAAATACATTAATTAGGGTATTTTTAAAATGTCACTGATACCAGTCACTGGGTGTTTCTTTGTTTCATAATGTTTGGGATTATGAAATTGAAATTTGAAATTCTTTGGAAAAAATGAGATTCTGATAGACATCATTTCTATATCCAAAAGCTTGGAAATGTAATTCTCAAATATATTTTTCTAAATTATTGTTCAATTCTCTTAAGTCAATTAAAGAACTTCAATGACGTTCTAAGATTTTAAGTTTGAAAGAATAATCTGTTGGTTTGTGAATTTGATGACTTAGTAATTCTGTGTTCAGTCCCTGGGCTGGATAGTGGAAACAGGGTGATCAATACCTGAGCAGTACTAAATAAGAACAAGACGAGGCATCCCCAGACATTGAGAGCAGGACAAGAACAACTTATCCCTGTAGATTAAATACACAGTTTAGTTCAAAATTTGTCCTGGCTACCTTGATCAGCACACATTTAAAGAAGGCTGGAGAGATGACAATAAAGATGAGGCAGTGATGCTAAATGATTTTTAATGCTATAGTTCTCGGGGGCCACAGGTGTTGATTTGGGTGCATCCGTGGGAAATTTAGTGGATCCTAAGTTTTTTTTAATAAGTTGTTGTGTAAAAGCTGTAGATTTCATTTTTTTTTCATTTACTGTTGTCTCAAAAAACAGTTTTAATCATGCTAAATCTCTTAACTTGACAGAGAAACATTTTTTTATTAAATTAATAATTACAAAATCAGTCTTTTACTACCTAATCACAATTCAATTAAGAAAATATATTTTTTGAGAATTATGATAGAACTAAGTTTTTACATTGTCAAAACAAAGTTTATTTTAAAAATTGAATGAATAACTTTAAACCAAAAACACAGTTTTATTAGGGAACTTTATTTTTACAGAATTATGACAGGAAAAAGTTTTTTTATAAATTGAACAAAACTTAAAAAAAAATTAAATGCAAAAATTCAATACAAAACCAGAGAATTATGGCAGCAAAGTTTATTTAATAAATTGCATGTGATGACTTTGGTTTCTTATAAAAAGCAAATCACATGACACAAACTTTCCTTTAAAAGATTTAAGTAATCTCCTTTGAATCCACTTAAACATATGGGACTAATTAATCTGTGATGATCCCAACAATCTTTTCTATAACAACTTAAATAGCACTAAAATAACTTATCATATAAAAGAAAGGTTAGTCTACAGCATGTGAACAAAACATTAGACAAATCCAAATGAGAACAAAATGATGATTGTCAAGCATAAGTAGCACCAAAATAATAAGGGTATTGAATAAAGTATTCTCATGAATAAAATATTCTCATTACATTGACAGAATCTACAAACTGTTAGTAAGATCTTTTAGTTTGAAAATAATCAATTACATAACTGGGATTTTAATTGATGAGAAAATTAATCCACTCAATCACTATGAAACATGTAGCATAGGTACATCCACCAATTTGCTAAAGAATTAGCAGACTGTGATGAAAAAATGGTCCAGAAGTAATAGAAACAAAGATTTCTTGTCAAAATATTTGTTATTGTTAAGAGGAAAGATCAAAGGATCTTTTGATTATTAAATTACATTTGTAGAGTGAGTGACCGTGGTTAAATGTAAATAAATGTCAGAACATTTACGGGGACGAATAAATACAAACAAGATACATGTAAACATTTACAATTGATTATGACAGGAATTTTTATTTTATATAAACTGACCAAACAAAAACAGTTGAATGAAGAAACTATGTTTTGTGACAATTATAACAAGTTTTTTTTTAATAAAATGTATGTGTCGGCTTTGGTTACCAGAGGAGAACATGATTAAGGACTGCGTGTATGTGATTCTGTGCAGGTGTGGTAAGAAATACAAAAGAGAAACAGGATACTCTTTTAAGATAAGACTACAAGAACATCATAAAAAGGTTACACAAGGGGAAATAGAAAAATCAGGTTCAGCTGATCACATATGAAGGGAAAAGAGAAATGACCACCCCTGTGGGATGAGACTGAAATAATAGACAACATTATTGGAAAATATGAAAACTTAAGCAATCAGCACATATGCAAGGCCACTAAAATCTCCTGAGCTTATCAAGCATAGAAATGAATACAATATTGGAACCAGTAATAAGGAGTGCTATGGAAAAGTAATTAAAAACAACAAAAATTACAATATAAGCTCTGGTAAAAATATGCAATAATAGCAGAAAACATTGCAACATGAGCAGTGGTAAAAAATATTGCTGAGACATTAGGTTTATAAGCCCCCAAAATTCATACACAGATGTCCTCATGGCCCAGTGGATAAAGATGTTGGTTCAAGGGAAATAACTGAGAAGAGGCATGACATGTGGAGCTAGAATAATCTACACCAGTGGCTGAAATAAAGAGTTTGGTTCAGAATACCAAACAACACAAGAAAGCTGGAGCATATAATGGTCGAAACATTGTGAATGTTTTTTTAAAAAATTACTTGTTTTTTATGATGATATCTTGAACGACAATGCAGATCCATAAACTTCACTAGAACCTGACTTCTATAAAGTATGACTTCTCTGAAAAAGCAGTGCCACAAACTTCACAACAACAGGGTTTCTCTCTAGGGTGAGTACGCATATGTTTGACCAATTCTGACTTCCGTAAAAATGCAGAAATAAGTAATTTGTTAATTTAAAGGGATTTGTATTCAACTAAATCTTTAAAAAGAAGAAATAAAAGCAGAAACACTGATTAATAAGTATTTAAATTTGACACATTACACAGTTTATTCTGACTGATATCAATTGTAGAATGAGTTGGATATATTTTACTGGCATGAAAAGAAGAGCAAATTTGTCATCAGAGTTTGTGGTTGTTGGAATAGGCAATGGAACAGAAAGACACAATCAGTACCAAGAGAAAAAACTTATGTTTCTCACCCATGCATTTGTCAGGTCAACATACTAGATTTAGGGTGTTTGATGAAAAGAAGGGTTGTATACCAGTGACTGGCTGAGAGAAAGTGGTGAAATATTTCTTATTTAATTGACAACTCTGATTCATTATATAAAACCCCCTAATTATGTATGAAAAATCTCAGATTGGCATGTCAGACTTGGTGTGTGGGATGAAAACAAGGGCTGCATACCAGAGACTGATTAAGAGGAAGTGATGAAAACCACTGGAAACTTATCCAATATCTTTATGAAAATATCATAGCAATTGAAAGCAATAAAGCAGTCAAATGGTTCTGGTTAATATGATGGCAAAATCTGAAGATTAAATCAAAGAATATCTACTGAAGTGAATCATCTATACATATATAAAGGGCAGGTGTCTGTACGTGCGTGTGTGTGTGTGTGTGTGTGTGTGTGTGTGTGTGTGTGTGTGTGTGTGTGTGTGTGTGTGTGTGTGTGTGCGTGCGTCCAGCTAAAATTTAAAAAACACAATTGTTTGTAGAAAAATTATTATGTGTAGAGTCTCATTATCACCCAGACCAGATTTTTGTAAAACAAAAATTATCATCATATATATTGTAACCGAGTTATCGGGAAACGACTGTAGGAAACTGGAATTGGTTTTGGTTTATTACTTGGTTGGTAAAGAGAAAACATAATGTAGAAATAGGAACTCAGGGAAAAGAATGTTTAGCAGTGAATGACCGACTGTTTTAGCAAAGACTACTCCTCCTACTCCTCCTTTTGCTTTTTATTTCTTTTATTCAACGGACAGATCCACTTGCAGGGAAATATTCTCCCTTACAATAATATGATCTGTATTTATGAAGATATTTTAAAATTAAAATGCATTGGAAATTCTCAGAATTAAAAATTAAAGACGAACGGTAAGAATTCTTATTCTCGAATCAGATTGAGATTCGTTTCACTTTTTATTCTGCTAACTGAACGCAATCCAAGTATGTATTTTTAAAATTCACATCTATAGTATATAAAAGCGTAAATTTAAAAAGTGAATATTAAAACAACAAAGTTAGTTTCTTCCTTAGACCAGGAAAACGGGAACTTCTGATAGAAAAACAAAACATTTATGTTCCTCTCACCTGCTCATCTTCAAAACTCAAGAACAGATCAAAGTGGATTCATTTGTTTACTGCAGAGATAATATCAATCTAACAGTGGATTGCAACAAAGGGAAATAAATCTTTCATAATTGTTCCATACTTTTTCCACATTTCGTTGACTTTTAACATCTGCGTGAATTTGTAAATCATTCAAAGGTAAAATGTATTGAAAGACAATATATTATGTCACAATACATACTGCATCTCAATTTCTCACAAGTTTATTAATGGAAGCCAGATGCAGGGGTTGGCTGATCTCGGTCTATTCCCAGCCACTGAGTGCAGACAGATATGATCTCACACCTGCATTCAGTATATCAGGCAAAAGAATATTATTTCCTCTTACCCCAGTCTCTTCCGGTATACTTGGCCTTCATTACTTCCGACCCTAACTTCAACTCAACACATCTGGTTATTTGGCGTTAATGGGCCGGCTTACAACAACTCTGAACTTCCGGCTACTCCACGGTCCCTGCTTCCAGCTTTCCTGTCAACCTAACTCACCTGGCTGAGGAAATTGCTACATGCATATCGTCCAAACTCAAACAACATGCACTTTGGTGAAAATACTCCGCACAAATAATCAAGAATCTTCATTCGCATCATTTTGCACTTCAGATTATTTTTCTCTCATTCCTGTGTAATTTTTCTCTCATTCCTGTGTAATTTTTCTCTCATTCCTGTGTAATTTTTCTCTCATTCCTGTGTAATTTTTCTCTCATTCCTGTGTAATTTTTTTAATTACAATGTGTTTTTTTAATTCCACGTGCCATATCATTGATTTGCTTTTTGGAGATCTCAGTATCCATACATTCTCTTTCGTAACTCGCCAAGTTTTTTTGTTCCCTCTGCTGTGGTCTGATATTGATCTCACAATTCTTCCGGTTAAGTCACTTTTTGGATTACTCAACCAATGCTTTTATCCACAGGGGAATTAACTAATACTGAGATATCCAGAAAAGGCATGACATGTGGAACACAAAAAATGAGTACCAATTATGAAACTTAATACAACGTCAGAATCTGTTATGAATATGACTCTTAGTATTAAAATTAAATAATGTTTTTTTTTTTGGCTAAAATTTCGTTTTCCTTGCATCAAAGGGGAGTGCATATATTAGTACAGAATATTTGAGTGTATTTGGTGAGGAAGAAAATTTCACCTTTGTGTTCATTTTTAAAATATTATAATTTTAATACTTTTATAGAGTTGTAAATTTCTTCATATTCCGTATTAAATTGCATAGTTTAGGTGATATTGTTATCAATTAAAACTGTATTTACTAATCATAAATCGAAAAGCTAAGTAAATTCAGCGAGCATAGTATTTAAAAAATAATGTCGATCTTTTGTGAGTATAAACCTGACGATTTTTGTAAATACGGGCGTCCATTCATCATTTTACCAGAAGATAAGAGCAATAACTATTTAAAATTCATCTCGGATCTGTGGAGATAAAAATGAAGGGAACACAGACGTGGAGAGAGAGAGAGAGAGAGAGAGAAAGGGAGAGAGAGAGAGAGAGGATCAGATTAAGTTGATAGGAACGGATACTACATTTTGATCAAAAGACCTAGAATAATAACTGCCCCTGATAATAAATGTTCCAGATCCACATTATCAGAAAACGGAATCTGAGTAAGGTAATCAACAAAAATCCAGTGACCATAAATAAAATGACGTTGTCTGTGGAATTGTTTTTAACTTATTACTAAGAGAAAAGTTCGTATGATTGGGATTTGGCTTGAAAGAAAGAATGGAAGATGAAATTGTTTAACATCGTCTGCCAATACCTCATAAATAATAGTCTATTCCGTTTGGATTGTGTAGAAAAACAAAAGACATACTGCTACTCCAATTTCTGTCAGAAAGCCGTGTAATGACTTCGACAGAGGGACTTTCTCCTGGGTCATCTAGTTTTTAACACCACCAATGCTATTTTGTTTTGCTGACTGTTCAACTACAAATTACTTTGTTTGAATTTCTTTAGTGGTATAGGATATTGAGGGAGTTCTTACGCACTTTGTTTAAAACATGGTGAGTTAGAATTAGGTGCCAAATGTTGATGCATTTGTTTGATTTATGCAGGGATGTGCTTGTTTTGTTATATTTAGTAAAAATTAACAAAAAATGTACAAGAAGTTCTCGTCGGAGAAGCGTAGCTATTTGTATTTTGTGAGCCACTACTAGAAAAAAAGTTTGATTTCTTTTGGAAGATGAAGAGGATTACAACTGTTCCACAGATGACTCATCATGCTCAGTCAAAGAGGATACAGATGTAGGTACAAGATGTGCTGAGTTACTCTGAATGTCAATTTGTTCTAATGTCTATAAAGCAAAAGAATTTAACTCAAGGAGAAGGAAAATTGGGAAGAGACACACACTCTCCCCCCATACACACATACAGTCAAATAAACAATTCGACTGTAATTGACAAGTTAATATAAAGATCAAAGAGGAAAATGGAATAGGATAGACAGAGAATATACTTTTATTGTACAGGAGACATTCAGATATAAAAACATCACTTATTTTGAAAAGTAATTTATTTAAACAAAATTTATGTTTTTAGTGATACTCAACTTAGATTTAAAATGTAGATCCACAGATGTCACGAGAATACGGTTTCTGTCAAGTGTTTGTACGCAAATGACTGATCAATTCTGACTTCAGTGAATATGCAGATCCATAAGAATGCGGCCTCTCTCCAGTGTGTTTCAGATTCATCCGTGTGTTTCTGTAAGAGTTTACTATTAGATAGTTTAAAACAGTTGTTGGCATACTTCGACATTGATGTATATTTTCACATGATGTGCAAAAAATAATATTCTAATTCATAAAACAAATGTGGACTAAGAGTTTCTGTCCACTGTGAATTCACATGAGTCACCAAAATTGATTTGTCTGAAAATACATTGCATCACAAGAATATTTTTCTCGCCAGTATGTATATATAGATGGGTCATAAAACATCACTTCCATGTAAATGGAGAAATGCATTCACAACAATTTAGTTTTCTCTAGTGTGTGTACAATTATTATTGACCAAATTTGACTTCCATGGAAATGCAGATCCACAAAATTCAAAAGAATATGACTTCTCTCCAGTGTGTGTAGGCATATATGCCACTAAATGTGACTTCAATTCAAATGCAGATCCACAAAATACACGAGAATATACTTTCTATCAAGCATGTGCACGCATATGTCTCACTAAACCCAGTTTCTGAGAAAATGCAGATCCACAATCTTCACAAGAATATAGTTTCTCTCCAGTGTGAGAATAAATATGATACACCAAATATATCTTCTAAGATAATGCACATCCACAAACTTTACAACTTTTGTGAAAATGCAGATTCACAAATATCACAAGAATATGGTTTCACACAATATTCTGACCATATTTCTCATCTTTGAAAATGCAGATCCACAAACATCACAAGAAATATTTCTCTCTCTAGTGTGTGTACGCATATGTTTGACCATATATGCTCTGTAAAAATGCAATTCCATAAACTTCACAAGAATAACGTTTCTCTTTAGTGCATGTACGCATATGCTTGAGCATTTATGATTTCTGTGAGAATGCAGATCCACAAACTTCACAAGAATAAGGTTTCTCTCCAGTGTGTCTTTGCATCTGATTGATCATATTTGACTTGTGTGAAAATTCAGATTCACAATTTTCACAAGAATATGTTTTCTCACCAGTGTGTACATGCATATGTGCCACTAAATGAGACTTCCGGGAAAATGCAGATCCACAAACTTCACAAGTGTATGGTTTCTCTCCAGTGTGTGTACGAATATGTATAACTAAATGTGACTTAATTGAAAATGCAGATCCACAAACTTCACAAGAATATGGTTTCTCTCCAGTGTGTGTACGCATATGTATCCCTAAATTCGACTTCTGTGAAAATGCAGATCTACAAAATTCACAAAAATATGGTTTCTCTCCAGTGTGTGTACGGATATGTGTCACTAAATTAGACTTCCGTGAAAATGACGTTCCGCACACTTCACAAGAATATGGTTTCTCTCCAGTGTGGGACCTTTTCTGATTTACATGAAAATGTAGCTCCACAAACTTCACAAGAATATGGTTTTTCTCCAGTGTGTGTACGCATATGTTTCCCTAAATTGGACTTCAGTGAAAATTCAGATCCACAAACTTCACAAGAATATGGTTTCTCTCCAGTGTGTGTACGCATATGAATGACCATTGCTGACTTGCGTGAAAATGTAAATCCACAAACTTCACAAGAATATGGTTTCTTTATAATATGTGTTTCCATCTGGCCTATAATGTCCAACTTCACACCAGTTTAGCAGCTGTTATAAAGAAATGTGTTTTTGTAGGAAGATAAGCCACACATTTCAAAGTACACTAATTCTTACCAGGTGAAGCTCATTATCATGCTTTTGATCATGTCGATCCATAACATTCACATGAACCATGTAGAATATAGTTATGTGCGTTTTCATGCAAAGTTAAATGACGTTTCCTTCATAAAATTCTCAATAATATCCACTGCAGTTTCTGTACATCCAAAACATCTGTGAAGAAAAATAGCATATATGATATATTAAGAGACAGAGAATAATATATTAAAGCAGTCTATATTATGAGAGATACACGTAATTATTATTTCAATAATGCAGCAGCAGCCATCAGCGGAGATCGAACAGTTTACAGTGAAATTGCTTCACTATTACGTCATATCTTATGAAATATGATTGAAATCACAACATTATCAATTCAGAAACATTTGAAATCTGAATCTTGAAAAATATCTGTTGATTTTTAAGTTTTTTTACACATCATCTTAGACTAAATATGTCACTAGCAATATGATCGATTCCATAGCCAGCACCACCTGGTGTGAGATCATCTGCTGCAGGAATCTTTGCCCAATAAAAGAAAACATGATTTTCATCAGTGCTAAGGAAAAGAGAGATTTGTTAATATCAACAACGATTTCTTAAAATAATAGTTTACAACTGAAATAAAAACACAGGAATAATGATATAATTTCCACAATTATTGTAGTATTTTGTACTTAATTATGTGGAAAAATGGTTTTATTTAAGAATAGGAAAGTGTGGAAATTAAATTGATAAAAACAGTGGCAGTAACTTTACTTCTATAGATATAGTAGATATTATTATTATCTGTCTATATTTCTGAGATGAGGTTTTGTGCCTATTTACACTATTTATATCTTTCAGACTATTGTCCTCATTTTTATTGCCATATTCACAACGCTTCAGGCCTACTTCCGGTGATATACATTGGAATTTCAAACCAAAGCCTTTATTTGGTCCACTAAAGCAAAACGAACTATACAGGAAATCTGAAAGAACTCATTAGAAATATAGTAAAGAAAGATAATGAAAACCGAACAATACAGAGCAAAATTAAAAATATTTAGTGAAATATGAAAAAAATCTTTTAAATCTTGAGGTAATGATTTCCAAAGAAACCTGTCGAAAAAATTTTTTTAAATAATTACAAAATACGTTTTCCGCTCTTAATAATAGCATAAACATTTCGACGATAAAACTGTGTTTTTAATAAGTTTGATGTCTTTTAGCATGATGCTATACTGTTTTTCAGCAAATTAATTAATTTTCAGTGGATGTACCTATACGGAAATTCATTTTTCTGTCAATTCCTATTAGCTTTAGTCTACTATCTTTGAAATTAAAGCGAAATGTAACCACATTACTTTCAGAGAAGACATTTAAATTATTTAAAATGTGTTTCTTTTGCGGTTTTCGGGGCTTTTAGGAAGAAGTCCGTAACGGTTCGTCTACTAACTTACCTTTTCTTCAGGGCGGATCTGTGAAAAAAGCTTTTCATCGAAAAACAATCGGGATTATGCTGCTGCAGTTGTTGGACTTGATATTTCTTTCTCAAGCTCCATTAATAAAACTTCCTATTTTCAAATGAACAGCAACTAAGAAAGGATTTAAAAATAGAACGGATGTCGTTTCTAAACACAAACAGCCATCAGAACAAAGGAATTACAAAACCCGGTGTCAAAGAAGAATTTGTTCCTTCTCAAAAATAGTCTCGGTACAGACAATATGTCAAAAAAGTAAACAATTTATTTGGATCGCAATCTGTTTTTCTGATTTTATGCAAACTTTATTATTGACGAAAAATAAAAAATGAAAATAAAAAACGTCTGAAAAATTCAATATTTATATAAGAAATTTGTTTAAAAAATGAGTAAATTTAATAATTAATTAACAATTTTTGGTATAACCCATGATGTTTGTCTATATTTCTGAGATGAGGTATTATGTACAGTATTTACATTAGTCGGACTATTGTCCTCATCTTTGTCGCCATATTTGTCACAACGTTTCGGCCGTTGTACGCTCCGGCCTTCTTCAGGTGGTTGGAATTTCGAACCGAACCCTTTATTTCGATCACTGGGGTAGACTGTTCTAGTTCCACGAGCCATGTTTGATGGGTGTCAGTTATCAGTTATCTCCTGAAAGTTCTCCACTGCCTGAACCGGGTATTGAACTCACACTCTTTGGGTCTGTCACTGGATCTAACCAACGCCTTTATCCTTTATCCACTGTGCCATGTGTCCCTGAGGACATCTGGGTATGAATTTCTGAGTATTATAAACCTAATTTTTCAGCAATCATTTTTTACCAGTACTCATATTGCAATTTTGCTGTTATCATTGCATGATTTTACCAGATTTCATATTGCAACTTTTTTGTTATCATTGCTGTTCTCTGGCACTCCTTATTACTGGTTCTCATATCGTATTTATTTCTATGCTTGGCCGACTCAGGAGATTTTTGTGGCCTAGCATATGTGCTGATTCCTTAAGTTTACGAATTTTCCAATGGTGTTCCCTGTCTATGATCTCAACCTGATCCCACAGGGGACGGTGATCTCCCTTCTCTCTCCATATGTAGTCAGCCACGCCTGATTTTTCTACTTCCCCTCGCGTTACAGCTTTCTGGTGTTCTTGAAGCCTTACCTTGAGGGTTCGGCCTGTTTCTCCTTTATATTCCTTTCCGCAGCTGCACAGGATAGCGTACACACAGTCTTTAGTCCTGTTCTCCTCTATGGGGGGCCTCACTCGAGAGAGATATCTGCGAAGTGTTGTCACGCTTTTGAAGGTTGTCCTGGTGTTATATGGACCGCAGATCCTTTGTATTTTCTCTGATAACCCCTTCACATAAGGCAGGCAGACTGTTTTCTGAGTGTTGTTGTCCTCTTCCTCCTCCTCCTCCTCTTGTACCCGCCTATCCCAGTTTTGGGGGCTGCTGCCATGTACCCAGGGTAGTTCTTACGTTGTAGGGTACTGCTTATACTGATCAATTCCTTCTCTAACGTCTCTGGGTCGCCACTTATGACTTTTGCTCGGTGTTGTAAGCAACGGACGATCCCTTTCTTTACGCTTTATGGATGGTGGGAGTTGAAATTGAGGTACTGTCCGGTGAATGTTGGTTTACGGTATACGGATGTCTTGAACCCCTGCTCTGTTCGAGATATTAGTACATCCAGGAATGGGAGTGTGTTGTTACTCTCTTTCTCCATTGTGAACTGTATTGATGGTCTTATTGAGTTCACATGGTCCAGTAGAACCTGGACATCTTCCTGGTGTGGCCAGAGTATGAAAGTGTCATCTACGTACCTTAACCATATAGTTGGCTTTAGCGATATGGATTCTAATGCCATTTCTTCAAAGTATTCCATGTATATATTCGCCATTGCTGGTGATAATGGCGAGCCCATTGCTAAGCCCTCATCCTGTCGATATATGTGTGATCCCATTCCGAAGTGTGTTGTTTGTGTACAGAAAGTCAACATCTCCATCAGATTATCTATTGGAATACTGGTCCGTTCTTCTAGGGAAGAGTCAGAGGTCAATCTATGTCTGACTACCGAGAGTGCTTCCTCCGTGGGTACCTTGGTGAACAAACTCACCACGTCCAAGCTCACCATCTGGTTGGAATGGATGGGAGCATCTTTGATTATTTCCACGAAGTGGGCTGAGTTTCGGACATATGAAGGAGACTTTCCGATCAATGGGTCAATTATATCTACAAGGAAACGACTCAGAGTTGGCCAAGCATAGAAAAAAATACGATATGGGAACCAGTAATAAGGAGTGCCAGAGAACAGCAATGATAACAAAAAAGTTGCAATATGAGATCTGGTAAAATCATGCAATGATAACAGCAAAATTGCAATATGAGTACTGGTAAAAAATGATTGCTGAAAAATTAGGTTTATAATACTCAGAAATTCATACCCAGATGTCCTCAGGGACACATGGCACAGTGGATAAAGGATAAAGGCGTTGGTTAGATCCAGTGACAGACCCAAAGAGTGTGAGTTCAATACCCGGTTCAGGCAGTGGAGAACTTTCAGGAGATAACTGATAACTGACATCCATCAAACATGGCTCGTGGAACTAGAACAGTCTACCCCAGTGATCGAAATAAAGGGTTCGGTTCGAAATTCCAACCATCTGAAGAAGGCCGGAGCGTACAACGGCCGAAACGTTGTGACAAATATGGCGACAAAGATGAGGACAATAGTCCGACTAATGTAAATACTGCCCATGATGTTTCATCAAGACCACAGGTTAATGATAATAATATTTTATTGTCATTCATATAAAGCACTCTCTTTTTATGTTATCTCAATAAACGCGTAAAATGGTAACAAAAATACGGAGTACGGACTATAATCTAGAAATTGAATTTCTTTATGTTTAAAAATAAATTATTTTGACATTATGTAACCAAAAGTTTTTTAAAAATTAGGAAAATTAGAAATAATTTTATTTTCATACGACATTAAAAATGCATAGAATGGAAATTAATCAAAAACTACTTAAATTATATTTTGGAGTTTTTAATTCTATTCTTTTATTTTCTTACCTGCTTCATACCATAAAATATTTAACTGCAAAAAATTAAACCGTTTTTTAACAATTCCAATAAAATAAATATACCTATTCAGTATACAATTTATTCATTAATGAAGAAATACGGAAAATTCCATTTGAATTGGATATTTCCCTGATTTTTTGTAAATATTTTAAAACTGGTGTAGCGATTTTTTACTTTTATTTCAGAAAAAGCAATCCATTTTTGGTGGTGCCTCATCTTCCCACATCTACTCTCATCTTGGGATTTAACGATTGCGTCTGCTCTAAAAGTAGCGGAAACGGACGAAGCTACGACCAGACAATTAGAAGCTAATCGTGCCCCGGCAGAAACAACGACCACACACGCGATTAAAAAGAAAAGCGCTAGGAAATGCAGACACTGTGCTACGGGCCACGAAGTGGGACAATACCCAGCAAAGGGTAAATCACAAGAGAAGAAGACATCTTCTAAAAACAAAAAAACAATCAACAAACAATCCAACAAAAAAAGCAGTTTTATTTATTTATTTATTTGAAAACATAACAACCAAACAACAAGAAAACTTAGTAAAAATATAGCAACAAAATATCACAAGAAGAGGAACGATAATAAAAGTCCCAGCAACAAAATATGACAATAAAAGGTCATCGGTATAAAAAAATAAAATAAAATAAAATTCCTTAAAAGACCGGAGATGTTGTACGTTGCCTGGTACGACTTACTAAGATTCGCCATAAACATTCACCACGTAACCTTTTCTTACTAACACTGACATTAAACATTGTCATTACATTACCTCTTCTTAATAACACTCACAATAAATATTACCTCTTACTAACACACACCATAAACATAACTTCTTATAAATGTACTCACCATAAACCTTACCACTGCTAAACCTAAAACTGACCCTAAACATAACCTCTTCTTATTAACATTCTCCCTAAAAACATTACCTCTCACTAACACTCTCGCTAAACGTTACCTCTTACTAACACTCACCATCGACACTACCTTCTACCTCCTAATAACATTAATAACATTTAAGCTCAGATATCATTTGCTTTTTAACACAGCAAACGAAACACCGTTCGACATTTTAGAAAGTAAGTTTTATTTTTTCATTCCTATTTCGCTAAACATTTTAAATTTCTGTATTATTATATTTTGTAAAGGTTTTACTACAAAATCCAGTTCATCAATAAATTTATTAAATAACGTCGAAACTTATTGCTATGATAAATATTGGATTTTTAAAATATTCATATCCTTATTTAAAAAAATAAAACACATAAACAATATATACAGTACACCAGAAGTACAATAATGAAGACATTCTGAGAAAAATGACCTCTGTTTTCTGAGGAAAATGACCTCTGTTCTCTAGACTTGTGAAAGTTGTAACCTTTTCATTTTTAGATGTTGTTTCAAACTTGTCTGAAGAAACTCGGTATATTTTCTGTTCAGTGAAAAATGAAAAGATTCCATATCGTAAGTCAAGTTGTGTTTCAGTTTTGCTGTGATTGTCATGCCTCTTCTTACATTTTTCTACAAAAAACAAAACAAAAACTGCTCGACGACCCAAGGCAGACTGCGTAAATACGCTTTTTTTGTGTATAGGCCTCACGCCCAAATACGTTTTTTTAACCGTTTTTAATGACCAGTTGGAACCAATTGACGGCTATACTCTAATTTAGGGACCTCCACTGAATTTTCGATACTTAAAGTTTAAAATGAATGAAAAAGCATTCTTGAAGATTTCATTTTAGCTAAATTGAAAGATAAATGATTTAAATTTACTAACTAAGGTTTAAATTAGGTATGTCCAATTTTGACCTTTTTAGCGTTTTTTTTTAGTTGTTTTTTTGTCAGTTGAAAGACACATTAATTTCGAAATTCTTGTAAAAATTAACTACTTGTTGGATTTTAATGAAAACTTCAGAACTTATTCAGAAATGAATGAACTTATTTTAGAAATGTTTGTCTCTTTGAAAGTCATGGTATAAATATTTTTTTTTTATATCTGTTACCCCCCTCGAACTTAATTTTATGAAAACACAAAAAAAAATTTATTTGCAACCTCAATTTTTTTTTTTAATTAAATGCACAAAACTCTGAAAAATCTAAATCATCGATTTTTTTGTTAAAAAAATGTCCGAAATTGTCCAAACTTTTACCTCAATTGTAAAAATACAAAACCCAATAAAACTAAGACAATATTTAATTAAGAAAGTTTTTAATGGCTTTTCTGAATAATATATACGACGGTAATTATTATCTGAAAGAAAAAATTTTTTTTGATGAACAATAAATTTTTACATTAATTTTCTTTTTTTTTTCAATTTTAAATACACAATATGACAAAAGGTTGTTATATATTTATACATTAAGTTCTTTCTGCAACCTTATGGAAATGATATATTATGTTCTCTACTTTTTAAAGATCATAAATTTGAAAGCTTATTAAAATCTGACAACCATAATTATTTTAAAAATAATTTTTAATATTCCAAAATTGTATTTAAAATCGTCTACAACGAAAGTACGGATGCACATTGTTGAAATAATGTCACATGAGTAGTTTCCTTTGATAGAAGCAAGTTTTTTTTTACTTCAGAAATGGCTTTGTAACAAGAAAACAACGCTTGTCAAGTTTTCTGAATATCGTCGTATTATTTTCAATTTTTTTCTTTTTCTATTCAAATATAATCGAATAGTGGGATAAAAGAAAATATCGACTATTTACAATTACAAAAAAAAAAACTCCCTTGGAAGTTCACCCAAATTTTCAAGTTTGAAATCGAATGCATAAATTCATTGTACATTACTTTGGAATTATTATCAACACGACAAATTATCAATTAAAACGATTTTTGGAGTTTAAATTTTCTGGAGTTAGCTCGCTACTACTCAAACTAAAAAATACTTGTCGAGTCAAAACAAAACCAACATAGCTGCTATTAGCATGTTAATTTTATTAATAAATAAAATAAAACTCATATTACTGCCATATAATTATTAATAAATAGAAAAAAATCTGCCTTAATAAAAAAGAAATAAAATCTCATTTCATTAAGTTAACCCGTTTCAATTAATGGTGTTTCATGTAATTTTTATATTCTCAGAAAAATATTTCATGACTGAAATAATAAACCTCAATTTAAAAAAATGTATTTTTTTTACTGTTTTATTTTTACTTGTAAAATTTGATTTTCTTTCATAATTTAAATGTTATTTTCAGTGCAGAATTCTTCCTCAAACGTAAGGTAAAAAAAAAAAAAAAAAATTTGAAAGTGAATTTTTTTTTAAAAAATCTACTAACCAGATTCACTTAAAATTAGAACGAATTATATCACTTTGGCGCTACCGTACAATAAATTTCAGTACCGTAAGTTGTGAATATATTGACGTACATCAATCAACGCCTGTCAAAATAGACCACCCTGGTGGGAAATATCTCTCTTAAAAAATTTTCTGCTAAAAATGTAAGTAATGTTTCTTTCAAATTACATTAAGTATACTTTAATCATTCTAAATTTCCTAAGATAACAAAAGAAAAAGGTGTAATTGATTTTTCATGACTTTTTAACTAACAAACTATGATCTTTCCGACAGAAATGTCGATAAGTTCGATTTTACGAAATTTTTTGACTCGAAAAAAAAACAAGAGTTTTAATAAAATTTTTAACATTTATAGGAAGGATTAAAAAATCTGAAAAAATATTCAGAAAATACTTTGGTCTTTCCTCTTTAATAACAACATAAATATTTAAACGTTAAAAATTGTTTTAGCAATTTGGGGACCTTTTGTCGTCAAGGTATACCACTTTTTAGCGAAATATTGGACATACCTAGTTTAAATGTATTTTGCTTTTACACCGTTCTCTGTAATTCGTTTTTTTTGTTTGCTGTTTGTGTTCAGAAACTACGTAGATTTTATTTTGAAATAATTTAATCAATTTTAATTTCAGTTTCTTTAAAAATAGGAAGTTTTATTGATTCCATTATTTTATTCATAACAGCAATTAAAATATTTTCTAATTATAAATGTCTCAGTTTTATAATAGAAAAATGAGTTGGATAGAAAGGATTAAAAACAAAAGACAATTCCACAAAGCTTTCTAATAAAATAACCTATTCAGTATACAGTTCGGTTACATTTCAGTTTTATTTGATAATAAACAGCCTATAAAATAGTAAAACTCCAGTATTGTATTCAGTGTAAATTTTCGATAAGGTTTTAAATGAATTTGTAAAACTTAAAGTAAAAGCATTCTTGAAGATTTCATTTTTGCTTTTAATTGAAAGCTAAATGATTAAATTTACTATTTCCAGTAAATAAAATATTCTGGTATATTTTAAATAAAAAAGATATAGATCGGAATCTCAACTTTTTGGCCGATTTAAGAAAATCTTCTTAAAATTGGCCGTTTTCCTAATTTTAAGATATATGTAAACAAAAAATTATCGCTTTTAAAATTCTTCGAAAAATAAAATATTTGTGACACGTTATTTGAGTAAAATTAGCAAATTTAATGGGTCCTTCAGTTGGTTAATAGATGAGACAATGACAGCCCTGCCTTGATTCTACCTTGGCGGACAATTTAGAAACTATTCCTTTTTTAAAGACTTTGAATAATTATCTACTACAACAGTATTATCTACTTTTTCTCTAGACAGTTACCCAGGACGACTTATCACGAATAGATCAGTACATACATGGTAATAAGAAGGGCAACTGTCTCTGACTACAAACAATTACCAAATTCTGTTGGTTGATTAGTTCTTGAATTTACTAATTTGCTTTGAAATACACCAGAATATTTTACTTACTGGAAATAATAAATTTAATCATTTAGCTTTCAATTAAAGCTAAAATGAAATCGTCAATAATGATTTTTCATTTTAAAAAATTCATTTTAAACCTTAGGTATCGAAAATTTATGCCGAAAAAAGTGGAGCTACCTAATTTAATGTAAACAAGATTTAAGTTCTGAAAGTTTCATTATTTTTTTTTAATATTTGTTTTCCTTTCCTCTCTGTTATTGACAAGGAAAAGTCAATGAAATTTTGTCACTAAGAATCTAGTCCAAAAATATTATTCAAACTTTTATATTTTAGAAGCGTGTTTTGATATAATTTTCTCTGAGTTAGATTTTTTTTATAATACGAAGACAATAATTAAGTGTTGCTCATTTTAATGGTCATACATCTCCAGATAACATGAATATTGTATAGAAATAATTGTTGTTAATATTTCATATTACCTGTAAATATGTTCACCGTCATTTCTTAATACAGAATTTTAAAATCTTTATAAATTATTCTAATGAAGTTTTTAGTAAAAATTCATTATTGTTCAAAAACATAGAGTCTATTATTTTATTCATAAAATCAAAATATTTTCTATTTATAAGTGTCTCAGTTATATAATAAAACTAAGATATTTACACAATAATAATTGAAAGAAAACATATGATGATTTAAATGCTGTAAGGACTTATGTCAAATGTAAACATTATGTAGGACAGAATGGATTAAAAAAGAAATTCTAGGATTTTCTAAGAAATGAAATGATTCAAAAATAATTTCATTCTTTTCTGAATAAGTTCTGAAAGTTTAAAATAGTTTTTTTTTACATTTTCTCTGTCATTGACACTGGAATCTGAAAATGTCCATTTTTGCATGTCATAAGAGTAGTCATATTCCAGAAAAATTACTAAAGGGTGCCACTACAGTCTGCTGCTTGTCGGGACATCTATGAAAATTTTGAAATTGTAGATTCAGCATGTTTTATTCTTCATTTTTGTGAGCATAACATATATTTTAATATATTTTGAGGGAATGACAATACTGTCGATTCTCTAAATACTTTAGCTTATAGAAGAAATTCTTTGACAGTTCAATATTGTTAATATTTCATATATTTGTTAATATTTCATATATTTACCTGTAATCTACAATTACAATTTTATTGATCATGTAACAAAGGCATAGCTATCCATGAAGAAAATCATTTTTTCAATTATCATAAGACATTTTTGCTTGATTTTTTTTTTTTGAATGAAGAATAAATTTTTACAAGAACTGTTACTTGTTATACGTTTAATTAAAATAATTAATAAAGTTTTAAATTCTTTAGAATTTTGTAGTGGTCAAGTTACATTGAATTAAAACTGTTTATCAAGAGATATAAATGGCAATTTCTGTCTGTTTGTCTGAATCAAGTTGCCGCCTAAACCCGTGGATCAATAGTGATGAAACTTTGATGATCCAGATTGTTACTAAGCTAATTGTTTTTGTTTTATAGAAATCTATAATGAGACCACTACGGAAACTAGATTACAGATCTCTGCTGGGTCTTACACGAAATGTTCATCACTGTGTTTAAGCAAGGGAGATAATTCGCCTGACAAACTTTTAGAAATTAAGTTACATATGTTATGAAGTAATAACTATTGCAAAGCTTAAAATTCCAGAGATATATGGATATTTGTTTCATTTTAAAAATTTAGGGAACAACATCTGACTCACAGGTCATTTTCTAAATAAAACCTTTATTTGACAGATAACATAGCCTACTTTCACATATCATTCACTGCTTCTATTAATATAAAATTTATGCCTTTTTCTTCACAGATGTCTTGGCGGTGCAAAAAACACAGTGCTTATTATTGAGAATTCCAATAAAGAAAAAGACATTTCACTTTCCATGAAAACACAGACAAATATATGATACATGGTTCATGTGAAAGTCATGGAACTACAATGTCAAAAGCCTGACTAAACTTTACCTGGCAAGAAATAATGTACTTTGAAATATGAGGTTTATTTTTCTACAAAAAACACATTTAGTGTCATGCATGAATAAACAGCAAACATAGGCCATATTCATGCTACATCTGTAAAACTGTTCCAAAGTTAGAATAGACCAGAAACACATATTACAAAGAAACCATATTATTGTAAAATTTGTGGAACTACATTTTTATGGAAGTGGAATTTAATAACACATGTGCATACACACACGGGAGAGAAACCATATTCTTGGAAAGTTTGTGTAATTGCATTTTCACAGAAACCAGGTTTGATCTCACATATGCATACACACACTGGAGAGAAACTATACACTTGTCAAGTTTGTGGATCTGCATTTTCGCAGAAAGCAGATATAGTCAACCACATGCGTACACACAAAGGAGAGAAAACTTACTCTTGTGAGGTTTGTGGATCTACGTTTTCATACAAGTCAAATATGGTAAGACATGTCCGTACACACATGGGAGAGAAACCTTATTCTTGTGAAGTTTGTGGATCTGCATTTTCACAGAAATCGGTTTTAGTGAGACATATGCGCACACACACTGGAGAGAAACCATACACTTGTGAAGTTTGTAGATCTGCATTTTCACATATGTCAGCGTTAGTGAGACATATGCGTACACACACTGGAGAGAAACCTTGTTCTTGTAAAGTTTGTGGATCTGCATTCTCAGTTAAGTCGAATTTAGTGGAACATATGCGTACACATACTGGAGAGAAACCTTATTCTTGTGAAGTTTGTGGATCTGCATTTTCACAGAAGTCAGCTTTAGTGACCCATATGCATACGCACACTGGAGAGAAACCATACACTTGTGAAGTTTGTGGATCTGCATTTTCACAGAAGTCGGCTTTAATGACCCATATGCATACACACACTGGAGAGAAACCATACACTTGTGAAGTTTGTGGATCTGCATTTTCACAGAAATCGGTTTTAGTGAGACATATGTGCACACACACTGGAGAGAAACCATACACTTGTGAAGTTTGTAGATCCACATTTTCACATAAGTCAGCTTTAGTGAGACATATGCGTACACATACTGGAGAGAAACCTTATTCTTGTAAAGTTTGTGGATCTGCATTTTCAGTTAAGTCGCATTTAGTGGAACATATGCGTACACACACTGGAGAGAAACCTTATTCTTGTAAAGTTTGTGGATCTGCATTTTCAAAGAATTCTGCTTTAGTGAGACATATGCATACACACACTGGAGAGAAACCATACATTTGTGAAGTTTGTGGATCTGCATTTTCGCAGAAAGTCGATTTGATCAACCACATGCATGCACACACTGGGGAGAAACCATACTCTTGTGAAATTTGTGGATCTGCATTTTCACACAGGTCAAATATGGTAAGACATATTCGTACACACATTGGAGAGAAACCTTTTTCTTGTGAAGTTTGTGGATCAGAATTTTCACAGAAGTCTGCTTTAGTGAAACATATGCATACACACACTGTAGAGAATCCTTAACCTTGTGAAGTTAGTGGATCTGCATTTTAACTGAAGTCTTCTATGTCAAACATGTATACACACACTTCAGATACCAAATTCTTGCAATGTTTGTGGAACTGTATTTTCACAGAAGCCACATTATGTCAAACATATATACACACACTGGAGAGAAACCGTACACCAGTGAAGTTTGTAGATCTACATTTTTGCAGAAAACCAATTTGTTCAATCACATGCATACACACAATGGAGACAAACTTTACTCTTGTGAAGATTGTGGATCTTCATTGAAACTCAAGTCAAATATGGTCAAACATATGAATTCTGCAGGGTAATCTTATTTTTATAATTTTTGTGTTTATGCATTTTCATACAAGTCATATTTATTGATACATGCATACACTCACTGGAGAAAAACCATATTCTTGTGAAGTTTGTGGATTTGCATTTTCACAGAAGTCACCTTTTGTGAGACATGCATATACAGACTGGAGAGAAACCATATTCTTGTAAAGTTTGTAGATCTACATTTTTATGGAATACAGATTTTGTCAATCATATGCATATACACACTGCAGAAAAACTAATTTTGTTTCTCCATTTTCATGTTATTGATGTTTGGTAAGCCATTTGTATATATAAACTGGAGACAAATTATATTCTTATGAAGTTTATGGATATTCATTTTCGTGTGAGTCAAATTTTGTCAATCATGCATATACTCACTGGAGAGGAAACATATTTTTGAGATATTTGGCTGTATGTATTTTCAGACTAATCATCCGTGTGCCATGTGAATACACAATGGACAGAAACCCTATCTTAATGAACATTCAGTTGCTGAATCAGTAGAAAATTTCTTTTTTCAGTGTATGATGTGAAAACCCGTAGAAATTAAAATAAAAGTCAAATATTGCAATGCTGATAGGTGTACAGTTGCATGAAAACCTTAATGCAGTAACTTCCCCATCTGTGCATCCCAGAAACATAACTAGATTTTCACATGAAAATTGATAGATTTTACAAAACCAACCCATAACAATTATAACACAGTTAAAGGAACTTGTTGTTGGGTTATACTAAGTGAATGCCATGAATTTAATTTCAAATGTAACTTATATATTCTTTCTTTAACCAAATCTGAATCATTTGTCAAATTGACAAGATATTGATGGTAATTAGTTCATAAATATTTTATTTTTTAAGCAGTTTGTATTTTTGTTGTTAACATTTTAATAAACACTGCACAAATCATTTGAAGTTACTTCTACACACATAGGAGATAAAACATATTCTTGTAAAGTGTGTGAATCTGCTTTTTCAATCAAGACAGAGTGTCGGTAAAAACAAATCTTGTGTAAAAATTGTTACTTTTCCAAATGAGTGATTTTTCATGTTTGACTATCTCCTGACCAATAAAAATATATTCTACCCTTATCTTTTTCCCTCTTCCTCTTTTGTCATTATCGCAACTTCCCTACATGCACCACGCTAATGGGCTGTTTGTAGGCCACCAATGGCAACGTCAGCGGTCCTCTGGCCAAATGTGGGTCACTAGCGGTCTGCAAGTGATAAAATTGCCAAGACGAACACACGGGCAGGCCATCCGCGGTAAATGCTAGTGGCATGCCACCCAGTGGTGGTTTGGTGGCTTGCATGTAGGCTTGTCAATTTTTGTCAAACTGTTTCTAATGAGAAAAGAGAAAGAGAGAATCTCCTAATATTTCTTTTTCATCTAAAGGAAATCCTTTTGTTTTACAGACATTTGAACAAATTGACATTCTTTTATTGTAAAGGACGTATTTAGCTATTGTGTAGTAAAGAGTACACCCCTGGTGACTCTATGAACTCGTCCGATACTATAAAGAGTACACCCCTGGTGACTCTATGAACTCGTCCGACACTATAAAGAGTACACCCCTGGTGACTCTATGAACTCGTCCGACACTATAAAGAGTACACCCCTGGTGACTCTATGAACTCGTCCGACACTAAAGAGTACACCCCTGGTGATTCTATGAACTCGTCCGACACTATAAAGAGTACACCCCTGGTGACTCTATGAACTCAGCAAAACGTGGAAATAACAAAACGATTATTATTTATTATCTGGTTCTTATGACGTGTTGGAGACACGAGAGACAGTAATACTGAGTGTTATGAAGTAATCTCTAAAATAGACGTCAGATCCACGGATGATAGCTCAACTGACATTCACAGTGGCGTTCTACTTTTATAGCAGTATCTCGTTTACATACAATACTACACCTCCCTGAATCGAAATGGCCTTATACCCTTCGTTGATCTTTGACTTCTAATTATTCTTGGGAATCTAAACTGTCTTTCTTGGTGTGTATCTTAATTTATTCTTATAGGTTTGAGTTCATTTTCCTCTTCCGCCTCCTCGTCAGATTTCTGTTCATTATCATCCATAGATTGTTCAGTTTCACTACTGAATTAATTGCTCCCTTCCTCCCCTTCATGTTCTTCACCCCTCAGATTCTTCGCCCGTTTCCATATACCCATTTCACATTTTCCAGTAGATTGTGTCCATTTTTCGTTAGTGTTGCTGTGTTGATTCCTTTCTGTTCTACAAAGTCCACCTTCCCACGATTAGATTCTTTGTCTTTTTTATAGCATACACTTTCACTTGTTGAAAGTGACATTGTTATGAGAGCTCTAGCCTGTCTACCCATTAATGGGGAGGGACCTTGTAGTGTGTCGGCATGTGGAATTGTCCTATAGCTTAACAGTAATCTTGGTAAGTAACTCTCTATATTATCATTAGTTGGGGAAATGCTTTTAGTCCCATTTTCAGTCTGCATCTTCTTTTCTGTGGTTCCATCTGATTGTGGGTGGTAGGGTGGGGTTTTATACAGGACGCATCCAATGCTCTTTAGCCACGAGCACAAACTTTCCTCGCAAAATTCTGCTGCATTATCGGAGACCAAAGTTTTAGGCACCCTATTCCTTGAAAATATTGTTCTTAATATTTGTTTTACAGTGGTGACTTTTCTGTCAGCAACCTTAATTTCTTCGGGACATCTCGAAAATGAGTTCCTCTAAAATTGAAAAAAAGCCCCAAGTGTTCTTATCGAATATACTTCTGTATTTTCAGTATGAAGATTTATATTCCCTACCATTTCTATTCTCATTTTCGACCTGCACACAGATTGGAAATGGTCTTTTCTTTTACAGTTTACACATATTTTTCCGACGACTGGACATTTGTTTTCGTTTCTTTCGTGTTCTTTGTCGTAATATTTGCATTTATTGGGATTTTAGTTGTGTTGTATGTTTCCACATTGTTTTTAAAACTGTTAAGTTCATTAATGAATTCTAATTACTGCAAGAATTCTACACTTGCTTTTAAATTCATATCATTTGTGGTTCTGAGATCTTATGCTTGTATGTAACGTCAATATGAGCTTGTAGTTCGTCCTTTCAGAGGATTTTTCTTTGCTCATATTACACTGGTAGGAAAATCACCTGTCGTAGTGAATTCAGATCCGCCATATATAAACGGGGCATTTTGGCTATAAAAAATTTATAATTACTTTGTGTAGGAGGAACGGTGATGCCTTCAATTAGTTTTCTATAGACATTTCTCACAAACCCAGATTTTCAAATTCGCCATATCATAATGCTTCTTTCAATCTGTGTAAATATGAAATTACCGTTTTATTTGAGTTCTACCTATTTTCCAGAAACTTTTGTTCTCTCTGCAATAACCATTTTTAGTTCTTTTTTATTCGCATGTTTCTTTGTATAGTGGTTGAAATTTCTTCATATGTCAAGTCTTCCAGTATTTTGGGCTACACCATACTGGATATTTTTATGACCTTAAATTCTTCCAAAGCCAAAAATAAATCACTAATTTCATTCCCCCCCTCTGAAGGCTTTCTTATCTTTCAGTTTCTTTAACCTATCCAACACTGTGAAACATCAAATGCAAGTTTCTACATGCTCCAGTTCATGCAACCCGGTTAGGGGGGTATTATTGGTGACGCCATATTGTTATGAAGTAGAGTAATCTCTGGAATAGATGTTATCAGGTCCACAGACGATAGCTCAACTGGCATTCGTTGTGGCGTTCTGCTTTTATAGCAGTATCTCAGTTACATACTCGAATTAAACTTGTGAGATTTGGGGTCAAATGTAGGTAAATATGGATCGGAATCTGACAGAATGATAACATAAAGAATAAGTAAAATATATACAGTCTTTCTCGTCTGATTTTTTATAGATGTGTGTAATGATAATTTGGTGAGAAAAAACAAGAAGTACCTGAGATAATTTTTAAACCAATTTTTGGTGAGTGCAAAAAGATAGATGTTATTATTATGGCCTGAAACGGAAAAGAAGATGCTCGTCCGATAATGGGAATATGACGGGCTTGTTACGTGTCGCTTCTCATTGGTTTAAAATAAGTGAATTAATGATAATGATAATTGGTATAATTATTTTATTATAATATTTTAACAATATAATTAATTTGTATTTATTCATGGACAGACAAAAAGCATATAAGGGCGTTGTAAAGTGTTCTTGAAACCAGACTCATTTTCAACACTGAATATTAAATAAACATATTAAATAAATATGTCATCATGTTCCTCTAAAAATACTTAGGATAAATCATTAATGTTTATTTAATAAAAAGGTTTTCAAGTCCTTTCAAGTCAAACGGCGTAAGTTCCAAAACAGCTCGACGAGTTACTTCCACTTGACGACCTTGACATTATTAATTAATATCAAATTATAATTTATAACGAATTACTTTATTAAATTATGGATTTCCATTAATAGACTTACATGTAAAGTTTACTAATTAATTAATCCTTTTGATAATCCTATGTGCTTGTAGTTCGTCCTTTCAGAGTGTTTTTTTTTTGCTCATATTACACTGGTAGGAAAATCACCTGTCGTAGTGAATTCAGATCCGCCTTATATAAACGGGGCATTTTTGCTAAAAAAAAATTATACTTACCTGGTGTAGGAGAAACGGTGATCACGGCCCCAGGGCTAAGATCAAAGTGTAGTATCTGTTCGCGGATTGCTCACTGAATGATCGCCTATGGGGCCGGGATTCCTTCTCCGATACAGGCCGGCGGCGGGGATTGGTCCCTGCGCTGGTAGTATCGTGGCTACGTCTGACTAGCTATGACCAGCTCTGACCAGCTTGGACCAGCTAAGACCAGCCAAGACCAGCCAAGACCAGCTATGACTAGCTAAAGCCAAAGCACTGCGACCCGGGTGAAAACTCGGGTCCATTCCCCCTCCCTTCCCACGTTAAAACCCGACCTTGTGTCACAACCTGGCCCTGTGGGAGGTCAAGTAAATCCCGAGAAACGGTGATCAACAAGACCGTTTTCCCAGAATGAGGCCCTTCCATTGCACTCCGGTAGGGTTGACCTCTGCGATCGCCCCAAATGTGGGCGACTCGGACACGTTATTTCTAAGTGTGGGGTCAGCGTCCGCGCTACCCCGATAATTTATCTCAAAAACAGACTTTCCCCTTTACAGAAATTACTTGCGGAGTCGGCAAATCTCAATTTTTATGCGATTGATGTAATAAGATTTTCGGTGTTTCTTTTTAGGAAATCCTTGGCATACGTAATTGACACGATGGAGTGCAGTCATCAATAATTGAAGGGAATAACAACTATAGTGTTCAGGGTCTAGTTACTGAATTAAAGGTTTGCACAAAGCCTTTAACAAATATCTTGATGTTAGATTTCAAAATGCATCCTTTCATTATGAACAGAAAGCTTGGAATTTTATTTTCAAATACACTTTTATTAATAATGAAAAAGGTCAGCAATGAGTTGATGTTAAGGATTACATCTTTAGCACGATAACAAACATTTTCTGCCTATTTCATGAAATAATTGCAAATGACGATTGGAAACATTACGACAGCAAATTGGATAAGAATCCTTTCGAATATTATATAAAGAATAAAAAAGAAATACATTTTCCTGCGGTGCTAATAATAAAGGAACCGGAAAGGGTTTTTGGACATCTGTGCAATTTTATGTCTTCCCTTCCGAAAAGGACAAAACGGCACGCCTTCGATCTTCCAACGCATGATATAGATACAAACTTTACTTTGGTCGTTCCAACTCAGCGCAAAGCTGACTTGAGCGCGACTAATATAAACATTCTTATCATTAATTATTCTAACACACTCAGGGATGACGCTAGGATTTTACGCCACAACTTTCATACGAAGCACCCCTATCTACTAAATGCCGAGTTCAAAGATTCCTAACCTGGGGTCCACAAACCCACGAAGGAATATTGTGGGAAATGCTAGTTTCAGCAGCGTTTTTTTTTTCTTTTTGTACTTTTCTTCTACGTCAATTATATTGTCAATCATCAACTATAATAATCGATAGGGCCGGTGATTAATATACCAGATCTCTCAACCGCGTGGGGGCCCCATGCCTACTAGGGGAGGGAGCAAAATTGTTAATTTCAGTTGCGCTTATTTTTCAAAATTGAAAAAAAAAAAAAGAAAACGGTACTAATACATGACAGGATTGACGAATTTACTGTTTTGCTGATCGTTTGACGGAAAAAATTGCGCCAATTAGGGTTTTTTAGGGTTAGTTGAAGGCTAGGGGTAAAACTTTTCCGTAAACATTTGACGAATGCGATAATCTGAAATTGACATGGATACATGGTTTAGCGTCTCTTACTAGCGTCTCTTTCACCAGCTCCTGTTACGCACTATTTACATTAATCAGACTATTATTCTCCCCATCTTTGTCGACATATTTATTACAACGTTTCTGCCGTTGTACGCTCCGGTCTTCTTCAGATGGTTGGAATGTCGAACTGAACATGCATTTGCGTAAAAAAAGAAACTAAAAAAATTTTAGGTGATAAGCTATAATCATAAATCGAAAAGCTTAGTAAAAATTACGTATTGTTTTATAAGTAAAAATTATACATCATTATATTTTTGTTGTGATTTGGGGTTTGTCAAGACAACACTTAACTCGACCGAGTTAGTCGTAATAGTAGTGGTATACAATGCTCAGCTAGACAAGTCACAGATTGCCATAGAAATTTAATGCTGTGATATATTGTCTGACTATTTTTGAGCAAAGAACAAATTCTTCATTTACACCGGTTACTTTAATTCCTATCTTTTGCTGAGAAAGTACGTGCTTTCTAGTTTTAAACAATTAATTTTTTTTAATTGCCATTTCTTTCAAAATAGGAAGTTTTATTGATTCCAAAATATTGTCGATCTTGAGAAAGAAATATCAAGTCCAACAACAACAGCAATTTAATCCTGTTTGTTTTTCTATGAAAAGGTTTTTAAGATTCGCCCTGAAAAGGTAAGTTAGACGTTGTATCACTGACTTCTTAAAAGTACTACAAAAAAGGCATTTAAAATAATTTAAATGCTTTCTTCGAATTTAAACTTCGGTTTCATTTGAATGATAAAAGCTTGGAAATAATGCGAATTAAAAGAAACATTAACTTTCTTATATAAATAAGCTTTTTAAAGCATTTTAAAAAGATTGACACCTTTTCTCGTCATTTAATGTTAGTCGCGTAAAAAAATTGTGTAGCATTATGAAAAAAAGGCCTCAAACTGAATAAAAACAAAGTTTTGTCATTAAAATGTTTATGTTATTATTAAGAGGAATGACCAAAGTATTTAATAGTATTTTTTAAAATTTCTTAATCCTTTCTAGCACGTTCGAAATTTTAGTTAAAAATCTTGTTTTGTTTACGTCAGCGGCGGACAAAATATAAAGGTTAGTTTTTTTTTTTTTTTTTGCGCCTTTTCCGGTGAAACACATTAATTTGGAAATTCTTGCAAAAATCAAATAATCATCGAATTTTATTGAAATTTTCAGGACATATTCAGAAATAAATGAAATTTTATTTGAATTTTTTCTTTTAGAAAATCCTGCTAAGAAATATTTTTTTTGCGTCTGTTACCACCCACTTCATAAAATTTCGAGAAATTAAATTTTGAGCTCGGGGATTTTTTTTTTTTTTTTTTTTTTTGCGCCTTTTCCGGTGAAACACATTAATTTGGAAATTCTTGCAAAAATCAAATAATCATCGAATTTTATTGAAATTTTCAGGACATATTCAGAAATAAATGAAATTTTATTTGAATTTTTTTCTTTTAGAAAATCCTGCTAAGAAATATTTTTTTGCATATGTTCACCCACTTACTTCCTAAAATTTCGAGAAATTAAATTTTGAGCTCGGGGATTTTTTTTTTTTTTTAGTTAAAGGCAGGACTCCTTGAAGAAAGTAAACCATCAATTTTTTTTTTTTTTAGTTAAAGGCAGGACTCCTTGAAGAAAGTAAACCATCAATTTTTTTTTTTTTTTTGTAAAACAGTTGGCCCTTTTACAAAATATCTGCTCTGAATTGTAAAGTAAAAAATGCGATACAAATATTTTTTAAATTAATTTTAGTCAATAAAATAATAGATAATTGCTGAAAATATATTAATTTGTAAAAACTACTAAGTAGTTAAAAATAAAAAAATGCTTTCACTTAGATTTCGTGAATTATGTCAATTCTGGTCATCCATACTAACAGTCATCACATCAGAACTTATCAGAAAACGTCAATAAAAACATGAGCAAATGGACCCGTTGTTAAGAAATGCTTGCATACTATATTTTTAATGCTATAAATAAGTAATATTTGTTTCAAATAAGATTAATTTAACTTTAAATTTGCTAATTTTACCTAAATAACGTTTCACAAATATGTATTTTATTTTTGGAAGATTTTTAAAATCGATAATTTTGTTTACAAATTTCTTAAAATTAAGAAAATGACCGCTTTTAAGAAAATTTTCTTAAATCATCCCAAAAATTGAGATTCCGATCTATATAATATTTTACTTGCTGGAAATAGAAAATTTAATCCTTTAAGGCTAAAATAAAATCTTCAATAATGCATTTTTCATTTTTTTTAAATTAATTTTAAACCTTAGATACCGAAAATTCAGTGGAGGTAACTAAAAGAAAACAGTGTCCATTATCTTAAAACTAAGACATTTTTTTAAACATTAATAATTTAATGTAAACAAGATTTAAGTTCTGAAAGTTTCATTAATTTTTTTAATATTTGTTTTCCTTTTTTTGTCATAGACACTGAAAAGTCAATGAAATTTGTTTTTTGAAAATAGTCTGAAAACATTAAAATCTTTACATTTTAGTCTGAGGCGTGTTTTGATATAATTTTGTGTGAGTTGGATTTTTATAATACAAAGATAATCAATAATTAAGTGTTGCACATTTTATGCTAATGGTCATACATCTCCAGGGAATACGAATATTGTATGATTCTCCAAACACTTTAGTTTACAGGAGAAAGTCTTTTAGAGATAATTGTTTTTAATATTTCATATGTTTACCTGTAAATATTTTCAATGTCATTTCTTATACAGAAGCTTAAAAGATTTTAAACATTTATAAATTATTCCAATGAAGTTTTTTAAATAGGAATAATTCTAGTAAAAATTTATATCGATTGAACAATTAACCATTCAAATGTGTTTTATTGTACGTGCAACTATCTTCCCAGTGAGTATTTCATGCAGGGCTTGTGCAGACTGTGGATGATACTTATCAAGCAAAGTAGAAATTGACATATATTTCTGTTGCATTAGTTTTTTTCTGGATCAAGGCTTTTTTTCCCCTCTTTTTCATAAAATCCTTTAAAAGCTTTTTTATTTAAATAATGTCTGAGTTTTATTGGGTTTTGTATTTTGATGTTCAGAGCTGTATTTTGGGCATTATCAAGTCAAAATTTACTAAAAATGTTGATGATTTATATTCTTCAAAGTCTTTTGCTTTTGATTAATCACAAAATTACGCAGTTGAATTTTGAAGTTTTCATAAAATTAAGCAGGGGGAGGGGGTAACGGATGTAAAAAATATTTTTCTGTGACTTTGTAAAAAACAAACATTTCTAAAATAATTTAATTCATTTGTGAATAAGTTCTGAAAGTTCCACTAAAACCCAACAATTATTTCATTTTTGCATGAATTTCCAAATTAATGTATTTTTCAACTGGAGAATTTGCTAAACAACTGAAACTAATATATTTTGTATAAAGGCACTAAAAAATAAAATATTACGTGATAAAAAACAATACAAAATTTTTACCAAAATTTTGAACATGCTAGAAAATATTAGAATTTTTAAAAAATAATTGAAAAACACATTGGTCTTTCCTCTTAATAAATTAAACATTTTGACACTAAAACTTTGTTTTTATTAAGTTTGAGGCTTTTTCATCATTCCATGTTTGTTATTCAGTAAATTATTGAAGATACCTGAATAAGACATTTAAACAATAATAATTGCAACAAAACATGATGATTTAAATGCTGCAAGGACAAACATAAATATCATTAGTTTTATAATAAAATTAAGACATTCAAACAGTAATAATTGAAACAAAACATTGGATAATTAAATGCTGTGAGAACTTATAACAAATATAAACATTAGGCAATACAGAAAATATTTTTTTGTAATTTCACAATTACAGGAGTTGGATAGAATTGATTAAAAAAGAAAAACTAAAATTTTCTAAAAAATGATTAAAAATAATTTCATTCTTTTATGAATAAGTTCTGATTCTTTAAAACAGTTTTTTTTCATTTTCTTGGAATTTGTCTATGAAAATAAAGTCCATTTTTGCATGTCATAAGAGTAGTCATATTCTAGAAAAGAATACTGAAGGGTGCCACTACAGTCTGCTGTTTATCGGACATTTATTAACATTAGATTCAGCATGTTTTATTATTCATTTTTGTGAGCATAACATATTTTGATATATCTTGAGGGAATGACAATACTGTAGATTGTCTAAATATTTTGGTTAACAGGAGAAAGTCTTTGACAGGTATTTGTTGTTAATATTTCATATATTTACCAGTAATCTAAAATTAAAATTTTATTGATCATGTAACAAAGACATAACTCTATAGAAATCACCATGAACATATGGCTCAAAAACTCTTAGCTGAAAAAGATGGTTATGTATTCATTGTGAAATGGTCATTTATCATTCCAATATTAAAATATATTGGAAGGGGGTTGAAATTTTGTGAAAGAGACAGAAAGAGCATGAGCAAAAGGAAGGGATTTTTCTTTATATAAATGTCAAAAAATTTAAAGAATACCTCCCCAAAATAAAAAGTACAAGCAAGATATCAAAGTGGGGAAACCAGCACCATGATTATATTTCCACAAAGTTTACTAATAAAATAATTTGTTCAATATAGAGTTAAATAGTTACTGAATAAGTACTGAAAATGCGGTTCAAATGAGGTAATTCACTGATTTTTGATTTTGATAGGGGATACCAATTTTCTTCTTTCATTCCCAAAATTATTTTGTGATACCAAGTCACTTTGAGTTTGTCCAGGAAGAAAATAATTTTTTTCAATTATCATAAGATATATTTGTACTTGAGTTTGTGTTTTTTTGTTTTTTTTATACTTTTAGTTGAAGTAATTAATAAACTTTTTAATTCAGTAGAATTTTGTAGTGGCCAAGTGATATTGAATAAAAACTGTATTTATATATATATATATATATATATATATATATATATATATATATATTAATGGCAATTTATGTCTGTTTATCTGAATGAAATTGCCACCTAAACCTGTGAATCAATATTGATGAAATGTTGATGATCCAGAATGTTACTAGATTAATTGTTTTTTTATAAAAATCTATGAAGGGATCAGTATAGATACTAGATCACAGATCTCTGCTGGGTCTTATCTCTGTGTTTAAACAGGGAGATAATTTGTCTGACACACTTTATAGAAATTACAATTACTTTAAATATACACTCTTTGAGTTTTATATTTAAGTTGTTTCTGGGGGATTTTTTACTTTTTCTTTTTTATGCGGATACTTGTCGCATACTGGAAAGGTAATTATGTGTTTTCCGCTTATTTTTCTCTTGTACTTTATTCCTTTTTTTTACTTTCATCTCCCCAACTGATAATTACTGTTAGGAAAGAAAAATAAATAAAGCTAAAACAATAAAATAAAATAAGAATAAGTTATGAAATAATAACTATTGTAAATCTTAAAATTCCAGAGAGATATGGGTTATTGTTTGATTTTAAAAATTTAGGGAATAACATCTGAATGAATCTTTATTTGACGCATAATATAGATTGCTCTCATATATTATTCACTGTTCGTATTAATATATCATGCCTTTTTTCTTCACAGATGTTTTGGAATGTACAAAAATCACAGTGATTGTTATTAAGAATTCCAAGGAAGGAAAAGACATTTCACATTCCATGAAAACACAGACAAATAAATGCTACATGGTTCATGGGAAAGTCAGTAATTAGTATTAAAGAATTCAAACAAAGGAAAGGATATTTCTACAAAAAGGCATTTAGTGTTATGAAGGAATAAACTCTAAACATTGGACATATTTGTGTAAGATCTGCTAACCTTGTGAAGTTGAAGAGAAGAAACCAGATGGAAACAATTATTAAAAAGAAATCATATTCTTGTAAAATTTGTGGATCTACATTTTCATTTAAATCACAATTAGTGAGACACATGCATATACACACGGGAGAAAAACCATATCCTTGTGAAGTTTGTGGAACAGCATTTTCATGTAAGTCACAGAGAGTGATACATATGCGTACACACACTGGAGAGAAACCATATTCATGTGAAGTCTGTGGAAGAGCATTTTCACAGAAAACAGGTTTAGTCAGACACATGCGTCAACACACTGGAGAGAAACCATATTCTTGTGAAGTTTGTGGAACTGCATTTTCAGAGAAGTCAACTATGGTCACACATATGCATACACACACTGGCGAGAAACCATATCCTTGTGAAGTTTGTGGAACTGCATTTTCACGTAAGTTTCACTTAGTGAGACATATGCATACACACACTGGAGAGAAACCATATTCATGTGAAATTTGTGGAAGGGCATTTTCACGGAAAACAGGTTTGGTCATACATATGTCTACACACACTGGAGAGAAACCATGTTCTTGTGAAGTTTGTGGATTTGCACTTTCACATAAGTTGCAATTGGCGAGACATATGCGTACACACACTGGAGAGAAACCACATTCATGTGAAGTTTGTGGAAGAGCATTTTCACGGAAAAAAGGTTTGGTCACGCATATGCATACACACACTGGAGAGAAACCATATTCTTGTGATGTTTGTGGAACTGCATTTTCAGCGAAGTCAAATATGGTCATCCATATGCGTACACACACTGGTGAGAAACCATATTCTTGTGAAGTTTGTGGATCTGCATTTTCACTGAAACGTGATGTGGTTAGGCATATGCGTACACACACTAGAGAGAAACCTTATTCTTGTAATGTTTGTCAAACTGCATTTTCACAAAAATCACATATGGTTAGCCATATGCGTACACACACTGGAGAGAAACCATATTCTTGTGAAGTTTGTGGATCTGCATATTCAAGGAGGTCGGATTTAGTGAAACATATGCATACACACACTTCTTGAGAAGTTTGTGGAACTGCACTTTCAAGTAAGTCACAGTCATATGCATACACACACTGGAGAGAAACCATATCTTGTGAAATTTGTGGGTCTGCATTTTTCATATAAGTTTCACTGAGTGACACGGCTGCCTAAACACACTGGAGAGAAACCGTATTCTTGTCAAGTTTGTCAAACTGCATTTTCACATAAGTATGATCAGTCATATGCATGCACACACTGGAGAGAAACCTTATTCCTTTGAAGTTTGTGGATCCGCATTTTCACTGAATTTATATATGGTCAAATATATGTATACACACTGCAGAGAAACCATATTGTTGTAAAGTTTGTGGATTTGCATTTTCACAGAAGGCAACTTTAGTGAGACATATGCATACACAAACTAGAGAGAAACAATATTCTTTTACAGTTTGTGGATCTATATTTTTATGGAAGCCAGATCTTTTCAATAATATGCATACACATGCTGAAAAAAAATAATTTTGTCTTTCCTCATTTTCATGGTGAGTCAAATTTTGTCAACCATATCCATATACGCACTAGTGAGAATAAATATTTTGTGATTTTTGGCTGTACGCATTTTCCAACTAACCATTAGTGCTTCAAGTGAATACACATGAATAGAAACCTTATCTTAGTGCACATTAATTTCTGAATCAGCAGAAAATTCTTTTTTCATTGCATCATGTGAAAACCCATAAAAATGAAAATTTCAAATACTGCAAAATGCAATAGACATGCCACCATGCTTATGGGTGCACATCTTGCATCACAGTTGCATAACAAGCTTATTGCATTAACTTGCCTATCTGTGCATCCCAAGGAGATAACTAGATTTTCAAATGAAAAGTGATACATTGCACAAACCAACCCATAACAATTATAACATAGTTAAAGGAACTTGTTGGTTGATACTAAATGAATGCCATTGGTTTAATTTCAAGTATATCGTATATATTCTTTCTTTAACCAAATCTGAATCATTTGTCAGATTGACAAGATATTGATGGTAATTAGTACATAAATATTTTATCTTTTTAAGCAGTTTGTATTTTTGTTGTTTACATTTTAATAAACACTGCACAAATTCATGTAAATAGTATGAATCTGCTTTTTCAGTCAATATAGCATTGTCTAAAAAAAGGTGATTTTTTTATTTTAACTATCTCCTGGGAAATAAAATTATATTCTCCACTTATCCTTTTCCCTCTCCTGCTTTTATAATTATTGCAAAATCCCTACATGCAAGATGGTTTGGCCTGGTGGCAGCTACTACCGGGCCAAAGGTGGGCCACTAGTGATCTGCAAGTAATGACATTGCCAAGATGAACACACTGGCAGGCCTTGTGCAGTAAACACAGGCCAGGATTTTTAAGGTCCTATGAAGCAGGGGTAGCTTTAGTAGAAGGCTGACATTCTTTACAGCTCAGCATGTAGATTTCTTCCTTGAAACAGGTTGTGAAGATAATTGGTGTGACTGTCACTGACATGTTATCACAGATGATGTCAAATACACCCATATTTTTCGTATTTATCAAGATTAGAAGACTCAGAAATATTGGGAACATGTCCCTCAAAATTTACTGTACACTTTCCCGTCCCTCACATTTTCAGAAAATGTATCATTTTCTCTGATAAGAATCAAAGTTTTTGGAGCTGAAATTTAATCTCATTGAACATATTATCTTACCATTGATAGGAGTAAATAGTTGCATCATTTGCAGAGAAAACAAGTCAAAGACTGCTGACATCACGAAAGTTGATGATAAAAGTTATGAACAAAGTAGGTCGTTTATAACAAGTGAGAAGAGAATTCCACTGGTGAGAAGTGCAAGAGGAGAAACTATGAGTAAAATGATGAGACTTCATTGCCAATTAAGTACAAGGCTAAAATTAATGAAGTCTTGCTGATAAAGAGGAAAGGTCATCAGAAATATCATCACAAAAATATTTATAATACAAAGATGGGGAAAGCTATGTTATGATGGTTGGTAAGTAACTGAAGCCGAGATGCCAGTGTATTGCTCCCAAGAGTACACGTGCAGGCTTGAAGACGGTCAGAGAAACTCCTTAATCAATCAAAACTCTGAAGACAAAGATCCACACATTGGCAAGTTTCTTGATAAGCAAAATGGTAAAACTAGAATATAAGTCAATACATGCAAATAAATAAGACTAGTTAGTCTAAAAAAAACAAGAAAAAGCAAGGTTGACTCCTTAAAAAAAACATTTAATATTGATTATGTTGTGGGGATTATATGAAGTAATATTTATCCTATTAAATTTTAAGATTATTTCAAAACATTTAGAGCTGGTTCTTAAATTGCCTTACAAGAATTGAACAGTAATTTTTGAAAAATATATTTGAGAATTACTGATCCATGTTTTTTATATATAAAAAAAAACATTAACGACAAAGAAACCCTCAGTGATTGGGGATTTCAAAATTACCACAATTTACATATTTTAACACTGTTATATGCTAAGGTCTTCCAAATACCGCCTTACCTGCCACATATGATTAGTAATTAGGATGTTATATTGGTCATTACAATTGGTTCCCTGAAACAGAAATTACTAATAACTCAAAATACTGAGGGCAATGAAAATAAAACAAAGAAACACCCAGTGACTAGTATCAGTGGAAAATGACCACAATTCATGTATTGAACACTGTTATATGTTACGGTCATTCAAATTACATTCTTATCTGACACAATGGACTAGGAAAAAATTGTTTACCTTTTTTTACAGAAAAACAAATGAACCAGTGTGTTGTAAGTCTAGGATTCTTCAGTGTAGGAAATATTGCTGCCATCACACATGTGCAGACACACACATGTATATATTATAGATAGAGACAGGCAGACTTTTGCAGAAGATAATGATTGACCTTGCATATAGATTTTTGAATGTTGTAGTTGACAAGAAAGCAAGAAGCTGAAAGTTTCACGTACAAGAAATGTGAGGGAAGAAACTCTCAGCATAGAACTTACGGTTACATCTATCAATGTCAACAGTAAAATAAGATCTCATACTGTGCTTAAATTCATGAAGTCAAATGATCAAAGAGAAAAGCTCATCAAAACAACTGCCATGAATAATAGTTTGTTGTTTTTTAAAAAATCAGAATCACCTGAAGCAAGGCAGTAATGTCACTTAAATACAAGGAGTTACAGAGTGTGGAAGAATTAGGAACAGAAACATTAGTGATGAGTAGAAAGAGCTGAGTGTAATCAGGTGGAGAGTAGATAGTCATTGACATCGCATTTAACTTATTGCAGATTAAAGTTGGCTCAAAAACCTGGGAGCTATGAGGGAGTTCTACATGCAAGAAGTGCAAGAGGAGAAACTGGTAGCATAGAATTACAGTTCCGTGCATTTTTATATTGAAATGATGTGTTACAGAAGCTAATTAAGGTTTATTTCAAAGAATTTCAATTTTGTGACACCAAATATTATAAAATAGAGAAACACTAAGTGATTGGTATCAGTGGAATTTTAAAATTACCACAAATTATGTATTTAACACAGTCATGTTAGGATCATCCAAATACATTTTTAACTGCCACATGTGATTGGCAGTTAAGATGATAGATTAGTCATTACAATTGGTTCCCTGAAATGGAAATCACTTATGACTCAACCTAATGTCTGCAATGAATTAAGGAAAAATTGTTTACCTTTTCATTACAGAAAAACAAATGAAGCAGTCAAACTATCAGGCAGTAGTAGTAACAACCTTAATCAGCTGGTGGGTTAGGTTTAAGGGTCGAAGTTCCCTACAAAAAATTGCCCTAGAGCATTAAAGCATTGGTTCATGAATTTAGTGACATAGTAATTATGAGTTCAATCCTTGGGCCCTGCAGTGTTTGTATTTGGAATCAGTGGAAATAGAAAAACAATAATTGAACAGCTGTTTAAAAATAAGAACCAGACAGTGGAACATGAAGAGTTTTACCCTGTAGATTAAATAAAGGGTTCAGTTCAGAACTCCCGGTAGGTTACACGGATCAACACCTGATGAAGGCTGGAGAGCACAAAAGTCAAAATGTGAGAACAAGAACAACAAAGCTAAGGACAACAGTCCGAATGTAAACAGTGTCAATAATAAACCAAGTGAATTGAGAAATTCTTTGATGAATTAAAGCTATTTTAACAAATGTGTTTCTTAGATGCTGCTGCAAGAGAACTTAACATTGTCATGGTAAGATGCAATAAAGGAAAGACGTTTCCCTTTGACAGCTGTTTCTACTTTGTGGCAAAAGACCAAATCCATTCTGATTGGCTATGCTTTCACATGTTTATTCTTCTGTGCCTAAAATATTGTTGCCATATACATATATATATATATATATATATATATATATATATATATATATATATATTGAGAGAGAGAGAGAGACAGAGAGATTTTTAATGGAAGACAATGATTGATGTTGTATTAAATTTGAAAGTGTTTTTCTTCTTCGTCCAAAGAATTTAAATTTTTATCATTGAGATTATTTTCCAAGGACCTGAATAAATGAAAATCCAATGTCTCGAAAATATGGTGAGTGGGGAATATGAGTTAATATATCCTGGCCAAAATGAAACTATTTTTGCAAGGTTGCCAAAGAAATGTGAGGTCTGGCGCTATTCTGATTGAAAACATCACGTTTCCTGTTCACAGTTTTTGGCATTTTTCCTGTGTCGCTGCCTTTGATTTAACCAATTGCCGGCAGTGTTTTTCAGAATCAATTGACTAGTGACTTGGTAGAAGCTCATGGTAAATTATCCCTTTCCAATGCCACCAGGTGCACGGCATGACTTTCTTCGGATAAAGGCCTGCTTTTCAGGTCGCTAAAGTTGGCGCATGTTGCTTACCCTAAGATCTTTTTCACTGAACATTGTTGTAAATGATCCATTTCTCATCACCCATCACAATTTGCCCCCAAAAAGGTACATTTTCATTGCTTTCATTCAGCAAATCACAGATTAAATACAATCCAAAATCATGTGGTAGCCAAACATCATCTTGATTTGAGTACCCAAGCTTTACTAAGTGATCATGGACGGTAGATTTTTATAGAATAAGTGTCTGCCAATTCCTGCATTATTGATTTCATTGGTGAACCACTTCCATACAATTTTGTCAGCTAAAACACTTTCACCGTACTCAGCACATTGAGGCATTTTTCCAGTTACAGTAAAAAAAATGCACCTGTGTTTAAAATGCACCATATAATCTTGCCTTTTCATAGGGATGAAAAACTGACACATACCTTTTCTCAGCGGATAGTTTGAATTGTGCTCTAATCAGAAATGTAAGCATTTGTCTTGATAGCTACGAATGCATGTGAATACTCTCTCCTCTGATGTCACCTTCTTGTTTTCTTTCTGTCAAACATGCTTCACCGAGGCAGTAAGCCTTCGTTTCTTCTCTGCCTGCTCCAAAGAGCGGTGTATATTTTGTCTTAAGCATGAGCAATTATTTGCAACACCTTCTCACCTCTCATTGACTCTTGCCCTCATGTTCCTTTTTGCAGACATCCTTGAAGTGAAGATTAGGTTTCCCTCTTGCTAGTGGCAACTTCTCTATAGATAGAGACCTTCCGAAGCCTCCCATCCCGGGTATTGTGTCCAACCCAGCGCAGTTGTAGAAGAGTGTATAGGCTGGGTAACAGGGCATCCATACAACCCACAGTCCAAAATTTGAAAGAACAACATCAAATAATTTGTGTAATGTTTATTAAAAACTTAAAAATACAAAAATATTTACTAATTACCATCAATATCTAGTCCATTGGTTGCATTTAAATCGATGGCCTTCACTTAGTGTCAACCAACAACAAATTCCTTTAACTCTGTCATAACTGTTATGGGTTGACTTTGTGTAATGTATCACTTTTTATGGTAAATGTCAGTTGTGTCCCTGAGTTGCGCACATGGGCGAGTTATTGTATTAAGATTTTTATGCAATTGCGATGCAGGATGTGCATCTATCACATCCCTAAATGTCTACTGCATCTTGCAGTATTTGAAAATAATGCATTACTATTTTTTTTCAGGAATATAACTTCTGAGAAAAGGTACATTCCCAAACCAATCAAGAATGTTTTTGCATTTATACAGCTTTTCACATGATGCACTAAAAAGAATTTTCTACTGATTGTCCACTGTATTCACATGATGCAACAAATCTGACTTATCTGAAAATATATATCAGCAAACATCAGATGAATATTTTTTATCTCTGGTGTATATACACAGATGGTTCCCCAAACAGCACTTCCATGTAAATGGAGGTCCACAAATTCAACATAGTAGTATTTTTCTCCATTGCGTATACACATATGACTAACCATATTTGATAAAATGCAATCCAACATCACAAAAATATGATTTCTATCCAGTGTGTGTACGCATATGTTTGACCATAGTTGACTTGTGAGAAAATGTAGATGTGCAAATATCACAAGAATATGGTTTCACTCCAGTGTGTGTACGCATATGTCCCACTAAATTCGATTTCTGTGAAAATGCAGAACCACAAATTTCACAAGAATAAGGTTTCTCCCCAGTGTGTCTACGCATATGATCCACTAAATGCACCTTCTGTGAAAAGGCAGTTCCACAAACTTCACAAGAATACGGTTTCTCTCCAGTGTGTGTATGCATATGTGTCACTAAATTTGACTTCTGTGAAAATGCAGAACCACAAACTTCACAAGAATATGGTTTCTCTGCAGTATGTGTACGTATATGTTTGACCAAATCTGGCTTCCATGGAAATGCAGATCCGCAAATATCACAAGAATACGGTTTCTCTCCAGTGTGTGTACGCATATGTTTGACCAAACTTTTCTTCCATGTAAATGCTGATCCACAAACATCACAAGAATATGGTTTCTCTCCAGTGTGAGTACGCACATGATGGACCAGATCTGACTTCTGTGAAAATGCAGATCCACAAACTTCACAAGAATATGGCTTCTCTCCAGTGTGAGTACGCATATGTTTGACCATACTTGACTTCTTTAAAAATGCAGATCCGCAAACATCACAGGAATACGGTTTCTCTCCACTGTGTATATGCATATGCTTGACCATAGTTGACTTGTGAGAAAATGTAGATGTGCAAACAATACAAGAATATGGTTTCACTCCAGTGTGTGTATACATATGTTCCACTGAAACTGACCTTCTAGTAGATGTAGATCCGCAAACCTCACAAGAATATGTTTTCTTTGTAATATGTGTTTCCATCTGGCCTATCATGTCTGACAGATGTTACATTAATATGGCCTATCTTACCTGTTCATTCCTACATAAAACTCAATGTGTTTTTGTAGAAAAATAAACCACACATTTCAAAGTACATTATTTCTTGCCAGTTAAAGTTCATTGTTAGGCTTTTGACATTGTAGATCCATCACTTTCACATGAACCATGTAGCATATATTTGTCTGTGTTTTCATGGCAAGTGAAATGTCTTTTCCTTCAGTGTTATTCTCAATAATAACCACTGTGGTTTGTGTACAGCCAAAAAATCTGTTAAGAGAATAGGCATAAATGATATATTAATACGGGCAATGAATAATATATGAAAGCAGTCTATATTATGAGACATACATGTAATTATTATTTCAATAATGCAGCATCACTAGTTAAGATCAAGTATTTTCAATGAAACAGTACTGTTTCCCTATCATGTCATATCTTATGAAATATATGCAATTAAAATCAGAACATTGTCAATTCATAAACAATTCAAATATGGATCTTGAAAAATATCTGTTGAGTTTCAAGTTTTTTTTTTAGCTTGTCAACGGCAACACAATAAAGTCCATAGCCACCAACACCTGGTGCATGATTATCTGCTGCCCAATAAAAACAAACCATCATTTTTATCAGTGCTTAAGAGAAGGGAAGATCCTTTGTTAAGTCCCCTTACATGAGAAAGTGAACAACAGCACAAACCAGAGATGAATGTTGATTAGGGAAAGCAATTGACTTATTTATCAAACTAATAGTTAATAAATGAAATAAAAAAACTCATATTAAAAATGTAAAATTTTCATAATCTATCTTTTCAAATTAATTAAATATTAATGTAACAAGAAGATTTATTCCAACTTCAAAATGTTTAATAACTTTACATATGTAGATACAAAAATAGAATTAAAAAAACAGTTTAAATATTTACAGTGTAAAATGTCAAACCCAAACGTTCAAATTGAGTGTAATACCATGGTTCCAAAATCAACTAGCCATAAACATCAAGTTCATAGCAGACATCAACTGCTGCCGATTATCTGTTGCAGGCATGTCTGTCCACTAAAAACAAACAATCATTTTCATCAGTGCCAAAGAGAAAATCCTTTGCTATGACAACTTTCTGGGGCCTGCCAGAAACATCATAAACCTGAGAACTGATAGTTGATCTGGCCAATAAAAACAGACTATCATTTTCATCAGTGTCTAGGAGAAGATCTTTTGTTAATACTAAATTCAGTTTATTAAATAGGTAACAACTGACAAAAAATAACTAGTAATGATGAAATAATTTCCATAAATAATGTAGTATTTTCCACTTGATTTAATTATACGTCATGTGAAAAAATGTTTTTATTTATGAACAGTAATGTGGGGAAATTAAGAAGAACAAGAAAAGTCGATGAAAACATTGATAGCAACAAAGGAATTAGAGAAAAGTATTCTAAAGTGAAAAATAATGCCTATGAAGACTGACTGCTTATTTTACCAGCATTTCAAACACTATGGTTTATTAATACCGAAATGCTTGGTTTGTAGGGAAATGAAGACAATATATTACTTCAGTAGATATAGTAGGTTAGATTATTTCTGAGATGCGGTATTGTAATTATTTACACTAGTTACATCAATCTGATTGTTGTCCTCATCTTTGTTGCCATATTCACAATGTTTTGGCAGGTTGTACACTCCAGCCTTCTTCAGGATCTGACTATATTTTTGAGATGAGGTGTTATTGCTATTTACACCATTTACATCTTTATTGCCATATTTTAAAGTTTTGGTCATTGTACGCGACAGCCTTCTTCAGGTGATATGTTAGAATTAGAAAACCAAACCCTTAAGTCCATGGGGGTAAATTGTTCTAATTCCACGTGCCATGAATTTAAGATCCCTTTTAGATATCTCAGTATCAGTCAATTCTCTTTAGAATATCAACTGTCCAAGATTTTTGTTCCCTCTGCTCTTTGCATTAAGTCACTTTTAGATTACTCAAACAATGTATTTATAAACTTGGGAATTAACTGATACTGAGATATCCAGAAAAGGCATGGCATGTGAAACACTAAAAGAAAATGAGTACACATGATGAAAAAAGGCCCCAAACCTAATAAAACCAAAATTTTTAAATCAAAAATCTATTATTACGATGAAAGTCCAAAGGAGTTTTTCACTATTAGTATTATAAGTAAATTATGTTTTTTAGTTAAAATTTTCTTTTTGTTGCATCAACAGAAATTTGAGTGTCTTTTCAGGGAGAAATTTTTAGATAAAGAATGCAATTTTACAATAGTGTTCATATTTCAAAGATTTTAATTTTAATGCTTTCTGTAAAGTTTTAAATCTTTTAAAATTCCCTATTTGCATCAGTTAGGTGATATTGCTATTAAATAAAGACCTTACACCAAATCATAACAAACACTATATATATTTTTTTAATATTTGCTACCCTCCCCCAACTCATTTATTTATAACTCCAAGAAATTATTTGTTATATTGCTTCATGTTTATTTTATTAAGATTTTAATTGCATTTATGAATAAGAAATACTATGAACACATTCTTCAGAAAAAACTTTGATGAATAATGAATTTTTACAAGAACTTCCATTTTTTTAAAATTTTTGATTAGAATAATTTATAAAGTTTTAAATCTTTTAAAATTCCATGGTAAATTTGTAGAGGTTAGGTGATATTGTTATTAAGTAAAAGCTCAAATCATCAATGGAGAAATCTTACAGTCACCTCGATATTTTAAAATTTTTAATTTTTTTGTGTGTGTATAAACATACTAATTTTTGTAAATACTGGCATTTGGACACAACATTATCATAAAGAAAGAGTAGTAACTATAGAAAATTTAAAGTGCAAGTACGTAAAATTCAATAAAACATTAGAATTAGATTACAGAGAATATTTTGCTAGATTTTAAAGATTGCTGAGTACTTAAAAATTATATAAAAAATGTGCTCATGTCATTTGCTTTCCTTTAAACTTTCCATGGAACAACATTATACCTGTTATCAAGCTGTCAACATGTCAAATCAACTACTGTTGGTTTAAAATCATGGCTATACTCAGATTATTTTTGGAAGTTGTTTTAATAAAGGGAATTAAATTGCAATGTCAGGTGGCTAAAACAATGGCACTAATCTGTAATTTTAGCAAAAAACCTTGCTTATTGGAAATATTAAATTTAATCTATTAGCTTGAAGTTAAATATAAAATACAAGCTTCAAGAAACATTTTTCATTTTTAAAAATTCATTTTAAACCTGTAATTTTGTTAGGTTACCTAACTTAGAGGTATCACGTTTTCTGTGAACGTACCTATCTTAATAATAGCACAAAAATCTTAACAATAAAAATTTGTATTTATGTTTTGAGAATTGCATTCATCATGTTCATAGATCCTCTATTTTAGCAAAATTATCTACTTTGTTTATTCTTTGAGTAGTTACACTTTTTGAGTTTGTTCATTTGATTCCTTTAATGCAATGTAACATGTACAAAATGGTAAATATTAAATTTTTTAACTAAACTAATGATTTCAGGTTGAATGAAATTTAAGAACAACCAGCATTTTTAATCAAAGCAAAAGGTTTTCCAAAAATGGCAAAATCAAGGAAGGTACTTCTTAAAACAAGTGAAATCTGAATCTTTTTATGTGTAATACCACAACCACCACTACCGCCATCACCTAGAGAGAAGGCCTGTTCAATGGGTGGGGCTTATTTGCTGACGTCACTATCTGTAAAATAAACTCAGAGAAATACTTTCATTTGTTTTTATTCTTTGAGTTTTTTTTCACTTGGTTTGATTTTTTGTTTTGTAAATATTTTCACTGAAATAATATACCAAAAAATAAAAAATTAAAAAACTGCCACATGGTTGTGCTGTCCCAAAATGCAAATGGAAATTATCAAAATGAAGTAAAAGTGAATGTATTTTCATTTCCAAAAGATAAGGAATTATCAGGTGCATGGGTATGTGCTATCAAAATGGAAATTTTGTACCAAACAAAAATAGTAAACTGAATAATTTCTTTTATATTCTTTGAAAAAGCATTAAAACTTAATGATTGAATTAATTTCATGTCTTTTTACAATACATTAAAACTAAAAAAATTATTTTGTAGATGAAATTATTTATTAAACTCATCACTTTTTGATAAAATTTTCAATACTAATACTTAAAAACAAGCGTCTGATATTTTTTATTCGTAAAAAAAATTACATATAAATAGATAGATTTGGCCAGTACTGACAACTTGGTGGAGATCAATATATATCTATATATATATATATATATATATATATATATATATAAAGAAAAACATTAAGATATATAATCCGGTGTTCTTATAGATACTTTTATTTTTACACACTAGTGCTCAATGTAAATTTACAGAGCATTAATATTATAAATTAACTGATTCGCTTGATGAGGAAATGGAACTAATGTCTTTAATTTAATAACAAAATTAAATTTGAAGCTTTTAGCTTCCATTTTTGAAACCTGGTTATTACTGTGTAGCGAAAAAAAACATATTTAAATCACTTAATTTATAATATATATATATATGTGTGTGTGTGTGTCTAGTGTTTCAGTCTAAAAAAATCAGAATTATGTTAATTTTAAAATTGTGCCTGCCACTTAACAACCCGAGTATTGATTTGACAAATTTACAAATGCATTTTTAAGTCCGTGATAGTAAGTTACTGTTAACTTTTCAGCGCTAATTTCTAAAAACCTTTTCATAGAAAAATAACAGTACAAAGGAATTACACTAACCGGTGTTACAGAAGAATTTGTTCCTTGCTCAAAAATAGTCAGACATCTCACCAAAGAACTTCTTTTCCTCTCAATCTGTTTTTTTTTTTACTGCAAATTAAACGAAAAAAAATGTTAGAATAGCAGTACAATATACAGTTCATTACATATTTTAGCATGTAAAAAGCAATGTCAATGATGCCAAATCAATTCTCTGGCACCAAACCAACCTGAAAAATGCCAGATTTCAGAAATTGAACGTCAAAAAAGCCAATATAACAACACTTACGGTGGTTTCTTCCAAAGGCAACCATCTTTTGTTGTATACTGCCATTACCTCTTACTAACACTCACCTTAAACATTACCTCTTACTAACACTCACCTTAAACGTCACCTCTTACTTACACTCAGCTTAAACGTCACCTCTTACTAACACACACCATCACCACTACCTCCTCCCTCCTAATAACATTAAGCAAAAATTCACTTTCAATAAAGAAAAATCGCACGTGTTTATTTTTGTAACTCATTGTTTTATTTCGTTCTTATTTCTAAATAAATCGATAGATAGCAAAATAGAAAAACCCGTACAACAGTTTAAAGTAAGTTTTTTTTCATTTCTTTTTCACTGCATATTTTTAATTTCTGTTTTCACAGTGTGATTCTTATCTTATTTCAATGAATTTCTTTTACTTTCCGTTTCTTCAATATTGAATTTCCATTTGAACTTCTTACTTTTTTTTTTATTTGCATTTCATTTTGAAACTTCTTTTTAAAATTTATATACTTCTTATTTTTACTTTTAATTCCTATCTCCTTTTAAAATCTTACTTTTAACTATTTTATAAAAACAGTTTTTATTTCTTTTATGTTTATGATCTAGGTAAAACTTCATGAAAATAGATAACTTGACAAATACGGCCTGAAAATTAATGAAAAAAATATTCTTCGTATTAAATGTATATTTCATTATTTAGAAGAAAGACTAAAGTATTTTTTGAAATTTTTTAATCATTCTTAGCATGTCTTAAATTTTAGTTAAAAATCTTGTTTACGAAATATCGAACAAAAACTCGATATCAGGCATTTTTTAAAAATCTTGATTTTTGAAAAACAAGTTAAATTACTTGTTTAAAAATCGTTTAAGAATTTAATTATACGTTTTTCAAAATTTATTCAAAGAAAATTAGAAAATTTAAAGTTTATTTAAAATATTTTGAAATAAACTTTTACTTACTTTCTTCGTAGAAAAATGTTGTTTAAAATAAAAGGGAGCCGATCTTAACATTCCCGAGGATTGACAAGTGATGAAAGATGGCATTTATAAATTATTGACAGCTGACATGAGATTCGAGTTCTCATACAGAACGGACATATTCTTTTTAATTGGACTTGCTTAAGTAGTACCTTGTAATAATTAAAGTAAAAAAACTTTCAGAATTCCAATTTTTGGATTTTTATTTTGTGTTTTTAGTACTGTAGCTTTCACTATAAGTTTGTTGATACTATCTGGATAAATTATAAATACTTTAAAAAAATATTAAATAAGATACAAGTGCTGCACTGCTGTTTCAGGGCCCATATAGACCCTACTAAATAAAGTCAATTCAGATCTATCATAAAAAAAAATTTATATCTTCAGTAAAAATCACAGACTATTTTCTCTGAAAAAAAAAAAAAGGATTTTCATATTTTTATTGGGGTAAAAATAAAAAAAATGATTTATCATCTGAAGAAAATATCAAGGAAAATTTATGTGAACCCCATGAAACTAGATATTTTCTGAAAGCAAACAATATGATCTTTCATTTAAAAATAAAATTGGTCAGTTTAAATGGCTCAAAAAACTTTTTCAGGAGCCAAAATGAGAAAAAAATGTAAATTTTGGATTTTTTGTAGTTCTAAGCAAAAATTTCCCCCATTACACACATAAGATTGAGAACTTTGCATTCTATGATGGGTTTAATGTTGCTGACGAATGAGAATATTTACCTAATATTTTGTTGGATTTTCCTAAATGACAGAAACAAGCATTTTAATCAGCTGTGGCTGAGTGAGATAAAATTTAACAAGACATGTACATTAAATTATACTATAATTTAAAGTACACTCATGAAATTTCATTGTCTTTTTTATGCTCACTTTATTAAATTTTAAAAATATCTCATAGAAAAATATCATAACTGACATAATACAAAAATAATACTGTATAAATTTTATTGAATAGGTAGCTAATAAGTGATGTTCTTTAATTGCACACATGATACTTCCGGTCTTCTGTAGATTTCATTGGCAGACATTATTGACACATGATTGAGACAAATTAAATTTTTTAATATACGTCTGTTCATTAGTTTGTAAGATGCTTTGGAATTTGTAATCTGTAAATATATATCTAAACTTGGTAAAGTAGAAGGGTTGATTGTATCATTTCATTTGTTTGTAATTTGTCAGAAAGAAAACCCCTCCCCTGACCTTAACACCTAACCCGAAAGATTAACTTTAGGGTTAGGTGTTGAGGTTAGGGCAGGGGTTTTCTTTGTAGGAACGGGGACAAATTAAAAACAAATGAAATAATACAATCAACCCTTCTACTTTACCAAGTTTGTGCATTAATGCTTTATTTTCAATTTTACAAAATAAAAGATGCTTTATTTTTATTATTTGTTCTTTTAATTTGTCATTGCTATTCGAAATGGAAAAAAGGTCCTGTTGTATTATTTCATTTGTTTTTGTTAAAATAAAACTACATTTATCAAAAAAAAAAATTACATTTCTTTATGTTAGTGCGTAGTGATTTTCTGCAAGGAAAGTCTGTAAAAGAAGTAAATAGACACAAATTTTATGACTCCGACGCAAAGTATACTGCAGTGATGTTACTTCTAAATAAGCCGGTAATGGCTGACAAAAGAACAACAAGAAGTCCGATTTTTTTTCTTGTCGATAATCCAAAACGGTAAGGTTTCTTCATAATTTAATTATTTATCTGAGTTCAGCATATACATTTGCACGGAATTATGATGATTTTGGAAGAATTTTAATGGGATATTTAGTGCTCGGGAAATAAAAACAAAATTTACCAAAAAATGGCATAGCATGATGAAAAAGACGCCAAACTTTACGAAAACAAAATTTTATCATCTAAATGCTCATGTTATTATGAAGAGCAAAGACCAAAGTTTTTTTTAATTATTTTAAAAAATGTTCCTTCTTTTTAGAACATTCTAAATTTTGATTAAAAAAAAACTTGTTTCTCTTTGTATCACCGGAACTACTAAAATAACATATACAATTTTTAGCACGTTTATTTGTATGACACACATTAATTTGGGAAATCTTGAAAAAAAATAAACATAATTGTCGGATGTTAATGAAACTTTCAGAAACTATTCACAGATGATCGAAGTTATTATAAATATGTTTTGTTTTCTTAAAGTCATGGCAGAAATACTTTTTTATATTTATTACCCCCCCCCAACTAATTTTATGAAAAGGCTAGAAATTAAAACGTTGCGTGTTAGCGTTCTCCGCTGAACGTCGATTTCATTATTACAAATTCTTTGTGCGAAACATGTTGAGTATTTCTCAGTTCTCGGTCCATTGAGCCTGCAGCTCATAATCATTCCTTAAGTGTTGTTGTCATCACCTTGCTCAAAAGGTGCTAAAAAACAAAAATACTTGAAGCTATTGTTCAAACAGATTTTTTTAAAAAATGGGATTTTTACAAGGTGATGACAGCGTGGTAGTGTCGACTGGCTGGCCTTTGACCCAGCAGTGTCAAAGTCAGTTTTGGCTTAATTTCAACAGTTTTCTTTATCACTGATTTAAAAAAATGTAAAAAACACATATTAAAAAAAAACCTGGTTTCCAGTGTTCAGGAATAGCAATTATATTTTTTCATATTTTATCCCCAGAAAACATTTTTATAATTATTTATACCAACCAATTTTGCTTAGAAATGAAAGAGCATTCTTTGCTTTCAGGAAATGCCTAGTTTCATTGGGTGCAGATCAAAAGTTTCCTTGCTGTTTTGTTCAAAGGATGATAAAAGTCATTTTTCAATATTTTTTTTTCAGAACAGTAGTGTAACAAAATAACTTTTGATATGTTTGTGATGATTTTTACTTGGGATAGAAATGTTTTATCATAGCAGATCTGTATTAACTTTAGGAGGCTATAGTTGCCCTCAAAAAGCTGTGCAGCACTTGTATTTTAATTTATTTATAGTATTTATAATTTCTACAGATAGTATCAACAAACTTATGGTGTAAGGTACAGTAATAAAAAATACAAAATAAAAGAAATTGGAATGCTGAAAGTTTTTTTTGTACTTTAACAATTACGAGGTACTACATAAGCTGGTTCACGTAAAAAAAACATTACGTCAATTATGTCCTTCCATATGATAACTCAAATCTCACGTTAGCTGTCGATATGTGATGACAACCACTCATTCATCACCTGTCAACAGTCAACAATGTTAAGATCACCTCCTTTTTATTTGAAACAACATTTTTCTTAGAAGAAAGTAAGTAAAAGTTTTTTTTCAAAATATATTAAATAATCTTTAAATTTGCTAATTTTCGTCAAATAAATTTTGAAAAACTTATAATTGATTTTTGGACGATTTTTAAAGTAGAATTTTAACTTAGTTTACAAAATTTAAAAAAAATGGCTGATATCGAGTTTTTTTAGTAATTTCGCTGACAAAAAAAAAGATTTTTAACTAAAGTTTTGGACAAGCTAAGAATGAGTAAAAAATTTAAAAAAATAATCAAAAAATACTTTGGTATTTCTCCTTAATAATGATATATATACTTAAGCAGATAAAAAAATTTTCATCAAATTTAAGGTTGTTCTTGTCATGCTATGCTGTTTTTTTTACTTTTTGTGGAGGTACCTAAATAAATATAAAGAAGTAACAAACAATAAATAGATTATAAAACCATGACTTACATAATACCAATCAAATCGGTCATCCAAAAGTAACAATTCAAAGTAAACAGTCCTGAAAAGAGCTTTTATGCATTCGCAGAGAATATAGCCTTTAGGAGGGTTAGTGTTAAACTAAATTTAATATAGATGTACAATGGAAGCAAGTTTAATGATTTCATTTGAAAATCATGAACTTCCTCCTGATTGGTTCTAAGCACACTGCAAAATCTACAAAGAAATGGCTTGTTTAAATATCCTGAAATGGCCAAGTCAATCCCCAGATTTAAATCCAGTTGAGAATCTGTGACATTATTTGAAAATTCAAATCCAATCAAGAGCTCCAACAGACATCCCAGATCTGAAGACCATATGCAAAGAAGAATGGAACAAAATCCCAACTAACATTTGCAAATCATTAATTGAGAACTACAAGAGATTGGTTGCTGTAGAAGTGAAAAATGGATATTCTACAAAGTATTGAATCAAGATTATGTACTCTTTTTTGTACAAAGACTTTTTCACCTGTTAAAATGTGATTTCATTCTATTAAATCAGGATATTTTGTTTTCTATGCATATATATTTTATACTATGTTTATTCATGAATTGGAAATGCAATAAATTAAAAAATTGTTTGTATATGAATATTATTTCCTCTCCCCTGCATATATAATATCATTGTGATTGTGCAGTAAGAAATCCTTGCAGACTCTGTTTTAGGTACTTTGGCTTTATAGTCTTACTTACAAAGACACTTGCTGATGAAATGTTAGAAAATTCCCTGTAAATATTAAATAGCTATTGCTGTTATTTTCTGATAATATCATGTATGGACACCCATATTAACAAAAATCAGCATGTTTATGCACAAAAATTATTTTAAATAAAAACATATTTTATATAATGTAATAAATCAATTGGACACAAAGCACATTAATTGTGGAAATTATTTTATTATTTCTGTTTTCTTTTCCATTGTTAACTATTGGTTTAATAATTAGAATGTGGTATTAATGAAAGATCTCCACTTGTCCTGATAATCTGACACCTGGTGGTGCCTGCTATGGGCATAATCATATGGCTAGTGTCATTAGTCCAAGACCAGGTCTAAAGAACTTTAAACATCAACAGATATTTTTCAAGATTCATATTTGTATTGATTCTGAATTGACAATGTTCGGATTTTAATTGCATACATTTCATAAGATTTGATGTGAAGCAATCTTCTTTCACTGGTTAAAACACTGAAATGATTAATCTTCACTGGTGTTGAAATAATAATTGCACATATCTTTCATAATATAGACTGCTTTCATATATTATTCACTGTCGAAATTATTATATAACTTATGCCTTCTTTCTTTACAGATGCTGTACAAATCTGCATTGGGTATTACTGAGAATTTCATTGAAGGAAAAGACATTACACTTTCCATGAAAATACTAACAAATATATGCGACAAGAAATAATGTACTTTGAAATGTATGGTTTATTTTTTTACAAAAACACATTTTAAGTTATATTCAAATAAACAGTGAACATAGGACGTATTCATGTGACATTTGCTAAACTGTTGTGAAGTCAGACAATAAGCAAAATTGAAACACATATTACAACGAAACAATATTCTTGTGAAGTTTGTGGATCTGCATTTTCACAGAAGTCAGATATGGAATCTTCTTTCACTGGTTAACACACTGAAATGTTTGATCTTCACTGGTGGCTGCTGCTGTTGAAATAATAATTGCACATATCTTTCATAATATAGACTGCTTTCATATATTATTCACTGCTGCAAATAATATATAACTTATGCCTTCTTTTATTACAGATGCTGTGCAAAACTGCATTGGGTATTACTGAGAATTTCATTGAAGGAAAAGACATTACACTTTCCATGAAAACACTAACAAATATATGCAACAATACTTAGAAATGTATGGTTTATTTTTTTTACAAAAAACACATTTTATGTTATATTCGAATAAACAACCTAGATAGGACATATTCATGTGATATTTGCTACTGTTGTGAAATCAGACAATAAGCAAAATGGAAACACATATTACAAAGAAACCATATTCTTGTGAAGTTTGTGGATTTGCATTTTCAGTGAAGTCCAGTTTGGTCAGACATATGCGTACACACACTGGAGAGAAACCTTATTCTTGTGATGTTTGTGGCCTTGCATTTTCACTGAAGCACAATTTGGTCAATCATATGTGTACACACACTGGAGAGAAACCCTATTCTTGTGATGTTTGTGGCTTTGCATTTTCACTGAAGTACTATTTGGTGTCACATATGCGTACACACACTGGGGAGATACCATATTGTTGTGAAGTTTGTGGATCTGCATTTTCAAACAAGTCGCATTTGGTGTCACATATGCGTACGCACACTGGTGAGAAACCTTATTCTTGTGATGTTTGTGGCTTTGCATTTTCAGTGAAGTCCAGTTTGGTCAGACATATGCGTACACACACTGGAGAGAAACCATATTCTTGTGATGTTTGTGGATCTGCATTTTCAAACAAGTCGCATTTGGTGTCACATATGCATACGCACACTGGTGAGAAACCTTATTCTTGTGATGTTTGTGGCTTTGCATTTTCAGTGAAGTCCAGTTTGGTCAGACATATGCGTACACACACTGGAGAGAAACCATATTCTTGTGATGTTTGTGGATCTGCATTTTCAAACAAGTCGCATTTGGTGTCACATATGCATACGCACACTGGTGAGAAACCTTATTCTTGTGATGTTTGTGGCTTTGCATTTTCAGTGAAGTCCAGTTTGGTCAATCATATGTGTACACACACTGGAGAGAAACTATATTCTTGTGATGTTTGTGGATCTACATTTTCACTCAAGTCGCAATTGGCATCACATATGTGTACACACACTGGCAAGAAACCCTATTCTTGTGAGGTGTGTGGATCTGCATTTTCACTCAAGTCGCATTTGGTGCCACATATGCGTACACACACTGGAGAGAAACCCTATTCTTGTGAAGTTTGTGGATTTGCATTTTCAAGGAAGTGCAGTTTGTTCAGACATATGCGTACACACACTGGAGAGAAACCTTATTCTTGTGATGTTTGTGGCTTTGCATTTTCAGTGAAGTCCAATTTGTTCAGACATATGTGTACACACACGTGAGAGAAACCTTATTCTTGTGTTGTTTGTGAATTTGAATTTTCACTGAAGCACAATTTGGTCAAACATATGTGTACACACTGGAGAGAAACCCTATTCTTGTGATGTTTGTGGATTTGCATTTTCAGGGAAGTCCAGTTTGGTCAAACATATGCGTACACACACTAGACTGAAACCATATTCTTGTGAAGTTTGTGGATCTGTATTTTCATGCAAGTTCCATTTGGTGTCACATATGCATTCACACACTGGAGAGAAACCCTATTCTTGTGTCGTTTGTGGTTCTACATTTTCACAGAAGTCAGATATGGTCAATCATATGCATACTCACACTATGGATCAGCTATAGTTTCTTGAAATTTGTGGATCTCCATTTTCATGGAAATGATGCTGAGCTCTTTTTTTATAGACCTGAGATAAAAAGAAAATATCATGATGTTTGCTGATATGTATTTCCAGAAAGATTTTCTTGCATCATTTTGTATACACAATAGAAAAACCCTGTCATAGTCCACATTTAGTTTCTGAATTATCAGAAAATTCTTCTGTAATGTATCTTGTAAAAAGGTGTAGAAATGACAAATTGTGTATATAACTTTTCTGAGAAGTCGTATTTTGTGTGAAATATGAATCATACTATTGTAAAAACACTGGCACAAACACACTGGGCAGAAACCATATTCTTGTATCATTTTTGGATTCAATTAAAATATGATTAAACATATGCATACACACACTAGAGAGAAGGTATATTCTTGTGAAGTTTGTGGATCTGCATTTTCACAGGTCAGATTTGGTCAATCACATGCATACATACACTGTTGAAAAACTATAGTTTATTGAAATTTGTGGATTTCCATTTTCATGGAAATGATGTTTCGTGAGAAATTTTGTTGCAACATGTGTATACACAATAGACAGAAACCCTATTGTAGTTCACATTTAGTTTCTGAATCAGTCTTTTGCAATGTATCGTGTTAAAACCTGTAGAAATAAACAATGGTGGCTATATCATATTTGTGTGAAATATGAATCCTATTCTTGTAAAAACTGTAATGCATTATTTTTAAATAATGAAAAATACAATAGAATTGCTGCAATGTTGGTATGTGCACATCCTGCATTACAGTTGCATAAAAATCTAATGCCTTTTCTTCCCCATCTGGGCATTACATAGACGTAGTTTCATGTTCCCATGAAAAGCAATATATTACAGAGATTCAGTGAAGGAAAAGACATTTCACTTTCCATGAAAACACAAATATATGCTTCATGTGAAAGTCATGGATCTACAATGTCAAAAGTATGACAATAACATTTCCTGGAATGAAATAAAGCACTTTGAAATGTGTGATCTAATATTCTACAAAAACACATTTAATGTTATCTATGAATAAACAGGAAAGATTCGCCATATTCATATACCATCTGCTAAACTATTGTGAAGTAAGACATAATAGGCCAGATGGAAATTTTGATAAACTGACGCATTCATAAAAATATTCATTCATTACTGAATACTTCATGAAAATTTCATTTGAACTGGATAATTCCCAGATTTTTGGCAAATATTTTACAACTGTATTGATTTTATTTTTACTTCCTTTGAAGAAAAACTATCCCTTTTGATGATATCTGTAAAATGTAAACAAAAAATTTAAGAATCTTTTAAAAATAAAATATTTGTGCTCAAGATTAGTTTCTAAATACATTTAAGGATTAATTAACTGGATTTTCTAAACCTAATGATTACTTTTTCTCTCTAAAAGAATATAAATAACCAACAAGGTCAGAAATATTTTCATATTTTGTTCAAGCCTTGTCTTCAGAATTGCATGAAAATAAGTAAAAAATATCAACTATTATCTTTTCTGTATGTCTCCATAATACAGAGGGAAGACACGTCTCATCTGTGTAAAAATGTTACAGACCAGTTATGGTGCTTTTGCTATGTATTTAAGGATTCTTGATAAAATGAAAAAGTTTTTGTCCTGACCTGGCATCTTGAGTCCCTTTCACACCACTGTGACATAGCTTCCCTGTTCCTTTTCTATAAATATTTACATGGTAATTGTTGTGATGAACTTTTTCTATAGTACCTAGGATTTATGAATTTAATCACAGTACTAGATTGTCAGCAAGGTCTTGCCATTTTACGGTTGAGATGTCTAGATGTAACCATAAGTTCTATGCTAACAGTTTTTCTCACTCATTTCTTGCTTGTGGAGTTCTTTTCCGGGTTCATGCTTTCCAGTTAACTTGATAATGATGGAAGCTTAAAAGGGTTCTCTCAGATGATTAAAAGAGAGTAGTTTTGTTTTGGAGGTGTTAAAATTAACATTGATACTATTTGTTACATTAATTTTGTCCCATTTAACAACAGACTGTAGGTCATTTTTTAGAAAAGCTGCCAATTTGACCTTATTGAAAAGATCAGACACACTATTAAGACAGTAGTAAATCGATCTTTTTTCCAACTTTTTCTCTTCTACAAATGTGAAATTTGGATCTGGTACAGCAGGTATATCAAACAATTTAAAAAGTTTCTTATATCAATTAAGAAAAACATTTATTAAATGAATTACAACCAAGTTCAAAGATATTTATAAAGCTGGAATAAAAAATATTAATTAAAAATTAAGATATGCAAAATAAATGAACCCTTACATTTACACTCTGTATTTTTGTTTTGCATGTAAATATCAAAATGACACATTCATTTTGGGGGGGTAAACTGTGTATATATTGTATTTAAACAATATAACTCATTGTGTATGCAAAAGTGTTCAGTTAGAGACTAAATTTAAAAAACTTATATTCAAACGTCAAAATAACCTGAAGCTTTAAGAAATCGCATAGTTAAAATTTATAATGATGAAGAAGGCTATAAAAATCTATTGGCTGTCCACAAAAAGTAACAACAAGTGCAAGTAGACATCTAATTTAGAAAATTCTGCTGTGATGTTTGCAGTTTTCCAATACACATTGGCCAATGTCAAAATCAATGTGAATGATGTTCTTCATGGCAGCATGCTTAGTAAAACTCACTGCTTACGAAATAGCACAAGCATGCTTGCCTTAATTATGATATAGCTCTTATCAATAAGTTATAAACATTCTGACAAAAAGATTTATGGTCAGATGAGACCAAAGTAGAGATTTTGGGGAGGAACAATAGATGGTACATCTGGTGAGCTCCTAATACAGCTTTTGATGCGACGAATTTGATACCAGGCATTAAATGTGGCAGTAACAGCATTATGATTTGGTGTGCTTTACTGCAGATGGAGCAGGCAAAATAATACGCATGGCACAATGGAGTCTGCAAGATAACAAGCAATTTTGAATGAAAGTGTCTTGTCCTCAGTTCAAATGTACGGTTTATGTCGAGGCTGGAACTTCCAACAGAACAATGATTTGAAGCATCAAAGTATAGCTACAAAAGGACATGTTTGTAAAAAGAAATTTCAAGTCTTGGAATAGGCTTGTCATAGTCCTAATCTAAACTCAATTAAAAATTTGGGATACATGTGAAAGAAAGCAGTGGATACATGCAAACCAGGTAATATCAAACAATTGTGGGAGTTTTGTTGAGAAGAATGGTCAAAAATCGACACTACTGCCAGAAACTTCTTAAAATTATAGAAAAAGATTAGTTGACATTGTAACCTCAAAAGGATCAGTGACCAAATATAAAATGGAAGGGTTCTCGTACTTTTGCACATCCTAATTTTTAATTATTTGGTAAACATTTTTTTTAAAGTGAACTGATTTAATAAATGTTTCTCTTTATGAATATATAGCTTCATTTTTGAAAGTGAATTCCTTTAATAAAGTTTTCTCTTTAGGAACATAGTTTATAATTAAAGATTATAGCTTAAGATTTGTTGGACCTTTATGAAAATGAGATAATTTTTGAGAATATGTTAGTGGTTCACTTACTTTTGTACAGCATTATATATATACAGCCATATTGCTTGTGCATAAAACACATCTGTTCACAACACATAGGACTACTATTCAATCCCATTCTCAATAGGAATTGCTCACTTACGATGATCAAAGAATCTATTAGCAAGGCTTCCAAACATGACAGAAACACTCTCCTTAACTAAGAAACTAAAACAATAATTCCAGAATCCCTATGGTCTTTTATTTTAAGCACAAATTTTCTCACACCTTAACCAAAGATTTCCAGCATTTCAAACAAGACAATACAATTAGAAAAATATTTAGCAATAACCTCCTACATGTGATACAACAGCTCCCCAAACTTCTTCAGTATTTTAACATCATCCAACATATGCAATTCATCACCTCACAAAGGGAATGTCACCTGCAACAAACACCAGTGCCTGATCTGCAAACACATCATCACTCATAACATTTACCCCCCCACCTCGTAACTTCAAACTGCTGGATCAGATCTGTAGTAGTTCCAATCTTGTATTTTTACTTTTCTGTCACAGATGTGAGAAGGGGAATTATGTGTGAGAAGCTGGAACAGAGTTCCATCTCCAATTCAATAACCATAAAAAAAATCAGGGACACACAACAAGAATTTCCCTGTCTGTGTGCATTTCAACCAATCTGTTCATGGTATCAACAACATCGGAGGTGTGCTTTTGGCGTTTTGGTTTGCCACCCATTGTTGACAGGAAAGCAAGAAGCTGGAATAGAGTTTCATGGGCAAGGAAATTGAGAAAAGAAACTGTCAGCATAGAACTTACAGTTAAGTCCAGCAATTTCAACAGTAAAATAAGATCTTGTACTCTGCTTAAATTCATGGAGTCATGTGACCAAATAGGAAATCTCATCAGAACAATTGCCATAAATAAATTATTTATTTTGTTCTGTTTTTTTTTAAAAAATCCGAATCCTCCCAAGGATTTAGAGGGTGTGGAAGGATTAGGAAGAGAAACATTAATGATAATCAGCTGGACAGTAGATAGTGGTTGACATTATATTTAAATTTTTGCAGATTAAAGTTGGCTGGAAAGCATAGTGCTGGAAGGGTGTTCCACAAGTGCAAAGTGCAAGGGAAACTGTTAGCATAGAACTTATGGCTACATCTAGCCAGCTCAAGTGTAAATTGATGAAATCTCTACAACAGTCTAGTGCTGGACTTAAATTCGAAAATTGAATTAATTATAAAAAACTATCTTGAAATTTCATAGGATAAATATTATCTCATACAATTCATGTTGAAACTACATAACCAATATTAAATTTTTTTTTAAGTATAAAAACATTTTCATGCAGCTATATAAAACTGACATACTTATCCATTCAGAGAAACATTTACAGAGTATTTGTAATTTTACACCTTTTTATATATGTAATGAATTGGTTAATTTATTGTGTCAATCTTGTGTTCCTGTTAATGCAAATTTTATATATATATATATATATATATATATATATATATATATATATATATATATATAGTTCTGTTACACAGTGCAGAAACTACATTGTTTATTTCCACTTTCGTTTATTCCATTTGTAGCTTATATGCTTTTTCATGTTGGTCATCATTCTGACACCTTCCGGTGGCTTCACCTGAGCATGAGGAAATGAAAAAATAAAGTCATCACATGTGGCTGATAGTTTTTAGAGATTGGCAATGTTAACCATCATTGGTTTATAGCTTTTGTTAATTTTCTCCTTACATTTGTCTATTTTCTTTCTCTGTTAATATTTGAACATTTGTTTAATGTTACCTTATTTCATACGTTTATTTTATATTTGTATCTCTCCATGTAAAATCTATTCAACATGTATCCTTATACACTGTTGCAAAATGGAAACTTCTTAACTTTCTTTTCTGTGAACTCACTCCAGCATTGGAATGCATTCTTGTAGAAAACTTTATATATATTGTAGAAAGAACTCGCTACCATCTTTACCTGTTTGTCAGACAAATCGACTCAGTTTTGTGTTCATGCCTCCATATGTATTTCTTTCTATTTTAGTTTTACCCTTTTGGTTATCAATAAACCTACCTTCAGTTACCCACCATCATAATATAGCTTCCCCCCCCCCCCCATCCTTTTACTATAAATATTCTTGTGGTGATTTTTTTCATGAATGAGACGGCCAGGAAAGTCTATAGCAATTTTTGAGGGAAAATTTCCCAATATTTCTGAGCCTTCTAATCTCAATAAATATGGAGAATATGCGGCTCTTTGGCAGTGAATATTTGACATCATCTGTGATAACATCAGGTTGGCGACAGTAGCACCATTCATCTTCGGAACCTGTTTTAAGGAAGAAATCTACATGCTGGGCTGTAAAGAACGTTGGCCTTCTACTAAAACTACTCGAGATCTGCTTCATAGGACCTTGAAATTCCTGTCGTCGGCCACTACTACAAACACATGCAACTATACAATACGGATCTTCTGATTATTTCCCTCTCAACAAGATCTCTGAAAAACCTAATGCAAGTATTAAGAACAATTAAGAACAATTGATTTGCTTAAAGAACTTTTAGTCACTCAGAGAAATATTTTGAGCAAACCTTTATATGAAGAACTTTTTCTACCTTCAAGTTCAAAGAATTTCCTTCTCCCTTTCTTTCCCTCATATTTTGGTTATATACCTTTTTTGTGTATGCAAATAAACATTTTCTTCTATTGTAACGCCCCGAGCAAGAGTTTGAGTCTTTATTCTTAACACTGTTAAGTAGTGCTGTTTAAGCCTATAAAAAGACTTTTTTTTCACTCTCTCCCACCCAAGACGTAGTATTGAACTTCCCTCAGCATCAATACAGACATATCCTTTTCATTATGAATTATATACTGATGTATAAAAAAATAAAAGTTAGTGTTTTAATTTTGTTGCTTTCATTTTTTGTCAGTGAAATCTTATGAAAGAAACAGATTGAGCTTGCGATACAAACTATTTTTGAGCAAGGAACAAATTGGCCTTTTGTACTGGTTACCACTATTTTTGTTTGTTTGCTGCATTCTATTTTCAAATAATTTTAATTTTTTTTAAATTACTTTGAAAATAGGAAGTTTTATTGATTACAAAAATATTCTTAGGTTTGGGAAGAAATATCAAGTCCAACATCAAAAGTGGAGATTCGTTCTGTAAAGGTAAGTTAGACGAGCCGTCATTGATTTGAAAGAAAACTAAAAATGCATTTTAAATGACATTCTTTGAAATTAACTTTCAGTTTTATTTGTAAGGTAATAGCCTAAAACTAATTCCAATTAAAAGTAGATTTAATTTCTGTATATATAGATTACAGGAATTTAAAAAACACTGGCACCTTTTGTAGTCCTTCCTTGACAAATCTAACTGCCATTGGCATTCAATTATAGAATGTAAAGTGTAAGTAAATTCATAAATCTCTTCAATATTCAATCTTACATGCTATGCTTGATACTATGAAAGCTTGCACTTCTTATAGAAAATATCTTCTAGAACTTTTAGACATTGAAGACAAGCTTGAAAATGCTCCAATATTATATTAAACTGACAATGCAGGTCCATATGAGTCTACTAACTAATCTACTCAAATATTGGACAAAAAGGCTAAGAATCAAAACTGGAATTATTTGTGAAATGCTAGAAAAAAAGGTTAAACATAAACTTGAACAGATTTTCTGGCTCAAGCCAAGTAGTAGATTGCCTGACAAAGAGAGTTGTCTTCTCTAAAAAGATTCTTGATCATGTATGTGAGCCTAGAATCTCTTCCTTAAAAATGAAAAAAATTCATAACTGAGATAAAATAATGAATAAATAAAAATGTTTCATGAGATGTACGTAAAAGGTATCTCTTTAATAAAATTTAGGTTATTTTATTGTTATAGTGTTTTAAATTTTATTATTTTTCCAAAATCATCATCAAACAAATTTGTAAATGAAATGTTCGTATGATAGGAATTTGGCTAGAAAAAGGAAGGGACAATAGAAGTGTTTAACACCTGCCAATACCTTATAAATAATGGACTGTTCTGTTTTGATTGCACATAAAAGCAAAGTACATACTGTTCTAGAGGTAAGAGATCACAGACTCCAATCTCTGCCAGAAAGCTGAGTAATGACTCAAACATTTCCAGGGAGAGTATCTCCTGGTTCATCCAGTGAGTTGTGTTTAACAGCACCAATGCTAATTTGTCTTGCTGACTGTTCAGTTTCACATTACTTTGTTTTAAGCTGTTTAGCAGAGTAGGAATATTGAGGTAGGATAGAAATTCACAAGTTGCAGTAAAGATCAAAGAGGAAGAAAGGATAGAATAGGTGGAGAATACATTTTTATAGTAAGGGAGAGAGTCAAACAAAAAACATAACACATTCACTTATTTTGAAAAGTAACCTGCTTTTAGGACAAAATATGATAAAAGACACATTATCTTTAATGAAATGCAGATACACAAACATCACAAGGATGTGGTTACTGTCCATTGTGTGTATGCATGTCCTACTAAATGACACGTCTGTGAAAATACAGATCCAAAAGTTTCTCAAGAATATGGTTTTCCTCCAGTGTGCATATGCATGTGTGTTACTAAGGAAAACTTCTCTGAAAATGCAGATCCACAAATTTCACAAGAATGTGGTTTATCTCCAGTGTGTGTATTTATATGTGTCACTAAATATGACTTCCGTGAAAATGAAGATCCACAAAATTTACAAGGATAAGGTTTCTCTCCAGTGTGTGTACGCATATGTTTGGCCAAACCATGCTCCTGGGAAAATGCAGATCCACAAACTTCACAAGCATAAGGTCTCTCTCCAGTGTGTGTACGCACATGTTTCACTAAATACAACTTCTGCGAAAATGCAGATCCGCAAACTTCACAAGAATATGGTTTCTCTCCAGTGTGTGTACTCATGTGTCTGACCAAACTTGACTTCTCTGAAAATGCAGATCTGCAAACTTCACAACAATATGGTTTCTCTCCAGTGTGTGTACGCATATGTGTCACTAAATGTGACTTCCGTGAAAATGTAGATCCACAAACTTCACAAGCATATGGTTTCTCTCCAGTGTGTGTACGCGTATGTGTCACTAAATCTGACTTCCGTGCAAATGCAGATCCACAAATTTCACAAGAATATGGTTTCTCTCCAGTGTGTGTACGCATATGTGTCACTAAATCCGACTTCCGTGAAAATGCAGACCTACAAACTTCACAAGAATATGGCTTCTCTCCAGTGTGTGTACGAGTATGTGTTACTAAGTGTGACTTCTGGGAAAATGCAGATCCACAAACTTCACAAGAATATGGTTTATCTCCAGTGTGTGTACGCATATGTCTCAAGAAATGAGATTTCTGTGAAAAAGAAGAGCCACAATTTTTACAAGTATGTGCTTTCTCTTCAGTGTGTTTACATATATGATTAACCAAATCTGGCTCCTGCGAAAATTTACATCCACTAGAATAAGTGTTTTTAGCATTATATGTTTCCATCTGGCCTATTATGTTTGACTTCACAACTGTTTAGCAGATGTCACATGAATATGGCCTATCTTTCCTGTTTATTCATACATAACACTAAATTTTTGTGTATAAAGATAATCCACACATTTCAAATTAAATTATTTTTTTGCCAGGTAAATTTCATTGCCATGATTTTGACAATGTAGATCCATCATTTTCACATGAACCATGTAGCATATATTTGTCTGTGCTTTCATAGAACATGAACTGTCTTTTCCTTCATTGGAATTCTCAATAATAACGACTGTACAGCCAAAACATCTGTGAAGAAAAAAAAGTATGAATGATATGTTAATTGGGCAGTGAATATGAAAGAAGTCTATATGATGAGAGAAACATAGAATTAGTTTATCAAAAAAGCAGCAACAGCTGCTAGGGAATATCACACACTTTGTAGTAAAACAAAATTGTTTCACCTTCACATCATACCTTATAAAAATGATGCCATCAAAATCAGAACACTTTTAATTCAGAAACAATTCAAATATAGATCTTAAAAATATTTCTTGATTTGTAAGTTTTTTTCTACTTTGTCTTGGACTGAAGTCATTGGCAGCATGACCAAACCCATAGCCTGCACCACCTGGTGTGAGATTATCTGTTGCAGGCATTTCTGCTTGATAAAAACAAACAATCCAGAGCTTAGGAGAAGAGAAGATCCTTTGCTAAGTTTCCTTACATGGAATTTGATCTGAGATAGCAAAAGAAGTTTGTATTATACTCAAGGATACATGGCACAGTGGATAAAGGCATTGGTTAGATCCAGTGACAGACCCAAAGAGTGTGAGTTCAATACCCGGTTCAGGCAGTGGAGAACTTTCAGAGGGAAAATTACCAGGAGATAACTGATAACTGACATCCATCAAACATGGCTCGTGGAACTAGAACAGTCTACCCCAGTGATCGAAATAAAGGGTTCGGTTCGAAATTCCAACCACCTGAAGAAGGCCGGAGCGTACAACGGCTGAAACGTTGTGACAAATATGGCGACAAAGATGAGGACAATAGTCCAACTAATGTAAATACTGTACATAATACCTCATCTCAGAAATATAGACAGACACTTACAATTAACTTCTGCAATATAAAACCCAAAGTAAAACTGAAGTAATTTTCACAATGGCCTGATCAAATTAATTATATATTACTGGGAAAATAATTTTATTTAAACTGAATAAATTATAAATAAGTATATGAAACATTTGATGAGAAGATTTATTTCAACTTCAAAATGTTTAATATATTCACATGTATTAATACAAATATAAAAGCAAAAAGCACTAAAAATATTTACAGTGTAAAATATCAAACCCCAACTTTCAAATTGAGTGCAATACCATGGTTCTAAAATGGACCTGCACTAATGATAAAGTTCAGAGCAGACACCATTTGTTGAAGGATTATCTGTTGCAGGCAATTCTCCCCAATAAAAAGAAATCATTGTTTTTATCAGTGGCAAGCAGAAGAGAAGATGCTTTGCTAAGACCCACTTCTTGGGCCTGCCAGCAACATCAGAAACATGAGAGGTGATAGTTGTTCAGCAATATAAAAACGAAATATCATTTTCATCAGTGGCAAGAAGAAGCGATCTTTTATTTATTAAAGTAATAGTTACAAATTGGAGGAAAAATCACAGGAATAATGAAATAATTTCCATAATTAATCTGCTATTTTCCACTTGATTTAAAGATTATGTGAAACGAAAAAAAACTATCAATTAAGACATGGTTCCATGCTACTGAAAACCTGGTCAGAGGCCTTGCTGCCAGGGGCCTTGCTGCCAGAGGTATTTTATTGACATACTCAGGATGCCTAGCCGAAAGGGCAATAATAATATATTATGTGAAATGCAAAAGAAAATAATCAATTAGTATCTAAATTTCTGGCATTTGTCAACTTAAGATCAGCTATTGCCTGGCTCTCTCACAGACAATACCCATCTTGATTTAAAGGTGGGGGCTGTTCCCAGGTCCACCTTAACCCATGATGGTAATGCCAGTTAGGGTCCAGGCCATGGGCAAAATAACAAAAAACACATTTGAAAATTTGGTTAAAAATCTTGTTTTTCCTCTGTGTCAACAGTGTAACAGCAGTTAATGGACATTTTCATGCCTGTTTTCCAGTAAAATAGGACATTAATTTGAAATTCTTTCAAAAACTAAATAATTCTCAGATTTTAATTAAACTTTCAGGACTTATTCACAAATGAATGAATTTATTTTTGAAATTATTATTTTAGACAATGTTACAACCCACTTTCTTAATTTCATGAAATTTTGAGAAATTAAATCGTATGTCCAAACTTTTTTTATTAGTTTAAAGTAGGAATCTTTGCAGAATAGAAATTGATTTTTTTTTCAAACTATTACCAATTTTCCTAAACACTACTCCGAATTGTAAAATAAAAACTACTGTAAAATTATCTAATTATTCAATTAGATAAGCTTTTAATGGCTTTTATTAGTAATATATATTAAGGACATTAGTCTGAAGAATTTTTTTTTCGATGAATAATTAACTTTTACAAGAATTGTTTGCATTTTTTAATTATAAAGATAAAAAACGTTTTAAAATTCTTCCAAACATTGTCAGCTTATTAAGTGAAGACTATGTACTAAGCGAAAATTGAAAAGCTGCTGCTGCTACATCTGTCGTCTCTTCAACTGCCAACTCAGTTCAAACCCAGTGTTCATTTGTCACACCTTTTCTTATGCTAAGAAAACGGAACATTTTACAAAAATGTTGTCACATTAGCTCACAGGAGTACTTATACTGAAAAAAAGAGAACTTTGCAAGAAAATAAAGAAAAAGAAGCAAAATAAATCCAATCAGTTCACTAGCAAAGGAAAGTCCACTATGACTGTCTGCTGCATGGAGTTTATGCATCTTTTCTTTGTAAACTGCTGGAGTCTTTTTTGAAAATATTGTCACTGCTGACCTTTTATTTGAAATTTTTTGCAACAACTGTTAATAGTAGGAGAACTTGTTTTTTTTTTCAGGCATAGACTTCTGCTGTTGTGGCTAGTATAGAAAACTGTATTTTGGTTTTCGATTCTACAACACAGGAAGGAAGCCATGTGAACTGTGTGATTTTAACAACCAACCCCATCATCTTCCCATCTTGTCTCACTGGAATGTCTTCCTGGAGAGACTGCACTCCTAGAGAGACTGCACAGAGAGACTACAAGCAGCATATTTGTGATTACATCAACAACTTGGCTGAAGTGGGCTCAATGCTTACTGGCCTAAGTGTTCGTGACAGTTTAAAACAGATACTGGTAAAAATAAAATGCTGTTTAACGATCCATTTGCATGTTCTTCTGCTGAAATAGGTGTGGTAGATGAACATTATTGAGCTAAATTGCAACATTAAATGAACATTGTCAAAAGGGGGAGGTAATGAAAAAATTAAGGTACTAACCGAGACCCCTATGGGTATTTTGTCATCTGGAAATGATTCTTCAAAAAACTACAAAAAAAAAGATACAGATTCTCTACTGATTCCACCAAGCAATGAAGTTTTATTTTGTGGCTTAATTACTGCATGTTTAAAAGGAACTCTGAAAGTTTTAAGCAGGCAGCATAAAAAGTCATTCAGTACAGTATAGGCTTCTTCCCGGTCATTGTTAACATCAGTGAGGCAGCACACCATGCTAATGAAAAGCATCATCAGTGAATTCTGTGAAAGAAAGAAGCTTGTGCCTAATGCTTATGTCTCCAGCATAAGTGATATCATCAAGGCCAAGTGGAATAAAGTCAGGGAATTGATTGATGATCTGGATGTTAAGCAACTCACTGATTATTTGAAGTTAGCACTGATTTACAGCAAAGAAAAAACTATCAAGATAAAAATTCAGCACCAAGAGGTACTTGATGAAATTTCAGGGAGGATCAAGGTGAGGGATTCCAAGGAGGAAATAAGGAAGAGAAACAGGATCCAGAAAAGTTCCAGATCCATCAATTTCTTCTCTACAGATTGAATATCCCGAATGTACAGAAGAGTTAAATCTGATACTGACCGATAACATAGTTGGCCATACCATCAGACATGTTTGGACAATTGATGGTCTAAACCAAGAATATGTTGGCTTTATCAGGGATTTTGTAAATTCATTATATGAGATTTACTATCTCAGTCATGATAAAGTTGACAAAGACTGTTAATTGGATAAATATGACATTGGTGATATGTTATGCAGGACTTATTTCTTGAAGCAGCCCAGCATTGAGGACAGTTGAAGAGGCAAGTGAAGAGAAAAATGTCTCTTTTCAGTGTCACAAAATATTCTGAAACGTCTTATCACTGTTATGCAAGGTAGCATTTTTTTCATATAATATTGTTTGAGGTATTGGGTTATACTTAAACAAGTGTAAAATTTATTAAGTAACAATAAAATTTAAGTACTTTAAAAATTCAATAAATAATATTTCATAACCACCAAAATATAACAATTAATAATAATGAATAAAATGAAAAAATAAAATCTTAAAAAATATAAATAAAACCATGAAATTTCAAATTATTGATACCTTTACCATTGAATATTATTATTATCATTATTATTATATTGTTTCATCAAATCAAAAATTTAATAAGTGACAGCGAAATAATTTTTAATTCACTGAGATAATATAATAATAATTTTATTAAATATTATGTCATTAAATTAAAAATATAATACCTGTGATAATATTATAATAAAATTATTTATTATATTATCTTAGTTATTAATAAAATACCATTATAGAGGTAACTCAATAACTTATGAAATGTTATTAAGAAATTATTATATGGTATTTTAAATTTTATTACATTTTCAGAAAGCATCTTCAAACATAACGTTAAGTACCTAAAAACGTCAATAAAATATTATATAATTGCTTTGAATATTGTTTTAATTTTTGAAAAATTATCTGATTATTAAAATATAAAAACAAACCGTTTTCACTTAAGATTCGTAAATTTATATCAATTCTGGTCCATCATACTTGTCAACACCTTCAACCATCAATATATTGATGGAGATGTATGAGAATAACAAGACCCCATGGTCAAGAAATGCTTATATAGAATATTTTATGTTATAAGAAGTAAGCAATATTTGGTTCAGAACATTAATTTAGCAGTAAATTTGTTAAATTTCCACGAATAATAATTCAGACATATATTTTTTGCAAGATTTTTAAAACTGAGAATTATCTTGTTTACAAATTGTTAAAAAGATGTAGTAAAACATGGTAGTTTCGATGTTTTCTGAAAAAAATGAATCCACTAAAATGAGAAAAGGTTCACCTAGCAGAAATATTATTGTATGCATCCGATTCCCTCGTGCAAACAACAATTTTATTCAAATCATGTGGAAGAAAAACACGACCTGTCATTAAGAAATACTTGTATATTACTTTTTCCTACTATACATAAGTAATGTTTATTTCAATTTACAATATCATATTTCTGTCAATCAGTGGCCATTATGATTTTTGCCAATTCAGGGGAAAATTCTTGCCTAGCTAGCCATATAATTCAAACATTAATTAAAAGTGTTGCCTTTTCTTTGCAAGATGCAAATTTGTGCTGAAAGTAAACAAAATTTAAGATCTCATATCTGAAATTTTTAGTTAATATTTTTCAAAAAGATATAAAATTTTCTTTAGCAATGCCAAGTGTTTAAGAAAAAATGAGAATTAGAATAAATGCAGTAATTGCTCCCAAATATATATATGTGTGTGTGTGTGTGTGTGTGTGTGTGTGTGTGTGTGTGTGTTCTTATTCCTCACTAGCCATATCATTCAAACATTATTTAAAAGTGTTCCTTTTTCTTTGCATATTTCGTCAGTTATATATATCATGAAAGTAAAGCTTGTAAAATATCATGTTTGAAATGTTTAGTTAATACTTTTCAAAATGATGTAAAGTTTTCTTAAGCATCAAATGAGATGGAGAAGTGGTGCAATATAAAATTCTGCTAGAGTTTGGGCTTTGCTATTAGATAGTTTAAAACAACTGTTGCCATATTTCAATGAGGTCAGGTGTTTCAAATAACAAAGAACGAACCAAGTAATTGTCTCGTGAAGCAACAGTGATGTATATTTTCACATGATGTACTAAAGAAGAATATTCTACTGATTCAGAAAGTAAACATGCATTAAGATAGGGTTTATGTCCATTGTGTACTCACATGAGTCTCTAAAACTGATTTGTCTGAAAATACATACAAATATCACGAGAATATCTTGTCTCTCTAATGAGTATATATAGACGGAGCACAAAACATCCCTTCCATGTAAATGGACAGCAACCAAATTTATAATTATAGATTATTCCAGAGTGTGTAAAATTATGATTGAAAAAAAATTGGCTTCCCTGAAAACACAGATTCACAAAATTCACGCGTATATGGTTTCTCTCCTGCATGTGTACAAATATGTGACACTGAATAGACTTCTATAAAAATACAGATCCACAAACTACACAAGAATATGGTTTCTCTCCAGGGTGTGTACGCATATGCATGACCATGTATGACTTCTTTGAAAATGCAGAAACACAAACTTTTCACATGAATGAGGTTCCAATCCAGTGTATATACATATATGATTGACCTGATCTTGCTTCTGCGAAAATGTATATCCACAATCTTCACAAGAATATGGTTTCTATGCAGTATGTGTACGCATATGTTTGACCATATTTGACTTCAGTGAAAATGCAGATCCACAAACTACACAAGTATATGGTTTCTCTCCAGTGTGTGTGCGCATATGGTTATCCCTACTTGACTTGTGCGAAAATGCAGATCCACAAACTTCGCATGAATATGGTTTCTCGCCAGTGTGTATACGCATATGTTTGACCATTGCTGACTTACATGAACATGTATATCCACAAAATTCACAAGAATATGGTTTCTCTCCAGTAGTTCGAATATGTCCCATTAATTGAGACTTTCGTGAAAAAGCAGATCCACAAACTTCACAAGAATATAGTTTCTCTCCAGTGTGTGCATGCATATGTCTATCCCTACTTGACTTGTGTGAAAATGCAGATCCACAAACTTCACAAGAATATGGTTTCTCTCCAATGTGTATACGCATATGTTTGATCATATTTAACTTGTGTGAAAATGTAGATCCCCAAACTCCACAAGAATATCGTTTCCTTGTAATATGTTTTTCCATCTGGCCTATTATGTCTGACTTCACAAGAGTTTAGCAGCTTTTATATGAATATGCATTCCCTGCTTATTTATATATGAGACGAAACGTGTTTATTTAGAAATATAAACCACACATTTCAAAGTACATTAAATATTGCCATGCGAAGTTCATTATTATGCTTTTGACCATGTCGATCCAAAATATTCACATGAACCATGTAGCATATATTTGTCTGCGTTTTCATGGTTAGTGAAATGTCCCTTCCTAAATAAATTACTCAATACCCACTTCGGTTTTTGTACATCCAAAACATCTGTGAAGGAAAAAGTCATAAATGTTATATTAATAGTGGCAGAGAATAATATATGAAAGCAGTCTCTATTATGAGTTATACATGTAATTATTATTTCAATAATGTAGAAGAAGCCGCCATCAGTGAAGATCAAACATTTTACAGTGAAACAAGATTGCTTCAACATCACGTCATATCTATGTAATTTATACGATTGAAATAAGAACATTGTCAATTCAGAAACAATTGAAATATGGATCTTGAAAAATATCTGTTGATCTTTTAAGTTATTTTAGACCTCGTCTTGGACTAATGTAACTAGCAGTATGACCGATTTCATAGCCAGCACCAACAGGTGTGAGCTTATCTGCTGCAGGAATCTCTGCCCCAAAAAAGAAAACATTACTTTTATCAGTGCCAATGAAAAGAGATTTTTGTTAATATCACATCTGATTTCTTAACATAATAGTTAACAACTGAAAGAAAAAACACCGGAATAATGAAATAATTTCCACAATTATTGTAGTATTTTCCATTTGATTTAATTATGTATTATGTGAAAAATGGTTTTATTTAAGAATAGGAAAGTGTAGAAATTAAGAACACGAAAAATTGATAAAAACATTGATAATAACACAGGAATAAGAGAAATGGAAACTGAAGTGAAAAAAAGGTAAATGAAGATCATGTTACCTGGATTTCAACCACTATAGGTCATTAATACTGAAACTGTTGGTTAGTTGGTAGGGAAATTAAGAAAGTACATTATTTCTCTAGATATAGTAGATATTATCAGTCTATATTTATGAGACTATGTATTGTGCCTATTTACATTATTTATTCTTTTCAGATTATTGTCCTCATTTTTTATTGTCATATTGAAAATGCTTCAGCCCTTGTATGCACCGGTCTTTTCCTGGTGATATATACTGGAATTTCAAACTAAAGTCAAAAGTATGAAGGTGCCACCTACATACTTGACGTACCAGGAAGAGGTCCAGCTACTTCTGGACCATGGAAACTCAATAAGAACATCGATACAATTCACAATAGAGGAAGAAAAGAACAATAAACTCACATTCCTGGATGTACTAAAATCCCAAACAGAGCATGTGTTCAAGACATCCTCATACCGCAAGCCAACATTCACCAGACAATGCCTCAACTTCAACTCCCATCACACATACAGTGTAAAGAATTAGATTGTGTGCTGATTACAACCTGAAGCAAAAGTCGTAAGAGGCGATCCAGAGACATATGATTAATCTTTAAAAATTTTCAAATTTCAAAACTTTGAAGGAATGATTTGAAAAAGCTGTTGATATGTAAACATGCCATGCAATGAATAACAAATTGCAAACAAATTTCTCTTTAAAAGACACTTACAACATGAGATCCTTTAATAGTAATGTCATGTATAGACTTCCATACAAGGTAATATGAGAATGTTTAAAGTAAAAACATATTTAAAATTATTTCTAAAATCTACATGCAAAACAAATTATATGAACCTTTTCAATTTTTTATTATTATATGTAGCTTCCACTTAATCACAATATCACATAAAAGAAAGGAAGTCATGCAGAATTTTAAAAGATTTTAATTATAAATTATTTTCATTAAAATTTTAAAAATGGAAAAATTCTTGTAAAAATTTATCATTCATCGAAAAAAGTAATATTCTTCAGGCACATTTGAAATTTCATGAAATTAAGTAAGTGTGGTGTATCACAATATTTCATTAAAATCTGACAATTATTTAATTTTTACAAGAATTTCTGTGTTTTACACCTGAAAAAGATGCTAAAATTTAGGTACCTTCAAAAATTCTGTATGCCTATGGTTTAAATCTATTTTTCATAAATAAAAAATCCTTTTTGAAGCTTTCTTCCAGTTTCATTTAATTAATGCTAATTCCAGAAAACAAAGTAATGATTTTATTCGCTTCTTCAGAAAAACAAATTTTAAGTTTCTGATTCTTGGTTTCAAAAATCCCGCAAAAATAAAATTATACATTTCTGAACTCATACTTTGGTAAAATTAGAAAATTTAAAGTTAAATTAATCTGTTTTGAATGAAATATTACTTATAGCAAAAATTTTCTAGACAAGCATTTCTTGACGATGGGATCTTGTTATTCTCACATCGCCATTGATAATTTGATGGCCACGGGTTTAGTATGATGGACCAGACTTGACATAAATTTACAAATTCTAAGTAAGAACGGTTTCTTTTGGAGTTTTTTAGCTACCGGGTAATGTTTAAAAATTAACCAAATATTTTAAGCAATAATCTAATATTTTACTGGATTTTAATTTAATAACTGAGATAATAATTAATAAAATTATTAATTACAATATTAATAATAAAATTATCTCACTCAGGTTTTAAATGTTTAAATTAATAAATGAGATAATAATCTTATTATCTCAATTTTTAATTTAATAACTGAGATAGTATAAAATTATTTTATCTGTTATCAATTTCATTGAGAGTTAGATAACCATCTCACTCTCAATTATTAAATTAGAATAAATTATATTATTTCAGTTATCAATTTAATAACTTAAAGTGGGAGAATTTAATAACGATCTCATTCTCGATTATTAAAGTTTTAAATTGATAACTGAGGTAATATAATTTTAATTATATTATCTCAGTTATTAAATTAAATATTAAATTATTATCTCACTCTCAGTTATTCAATTTTTACTTGAGATAATATAAAATGTAATGATAGAGGTAAATTCTATAATTTGATATTTAATGGTATTTCGTATTAAGTTGGAAAAAATTGATGATTTACATTATCCAAGGAGCCCTGCTTATAAGTAATATAAAACAATTTTTAAACGATTTGAAATTCTAGAAAATTTCATGAAATTAAGTTACGGGGTCGGGGACGGAAACAGTTGTAACAAAAAAGTATTTTTCCCAAAATTTTCTAAAAATAAAATTTTCAAAATCAAATAAGCCCTAAAAGTTTCATAAAAATCTGATAAATATTTGATTTTTGCAAGAATTTTCAAATAATTTGTCATTTTGCCAAAAACGGCTACACGAAAATGTCCATTATCACAAATAAATCTTATAGTTGACAAAAAAAAACATCAATATTTTTTACCTAAATTTCGATCGTGTTTGAAAGGAGGTAAAAAAAATTGTTCTTTCCTCTTAATATAACATAAACATTAACTTTGAAATAAAACTGAAGACATTTAAATAATTAATGTGTTTCTTTTGCGGTTTTCGGGGCTTTTATGAAGTCCGTGACGGTTCGTCTAACTTACCTTCTCAAGTTGAATGTCTTTAAAAAGTTTTCATAGAAAAACAATTAGGATTATGTTGCTGCTGTTGTAGGACTTGATATTTCTTTCTCAAGCTACATCAATAAAATTTCCTATTTTCAAATGAACAGAAATTAAGAAAAGATTTGAAAACAGAGCGGATGTAGTTTCTGAACACAAACAGCCAAAAGAACAAAGGATTTACTATAACCGGTGTCAAACAACAATTTGTTCCTTCTCAAAAATAGTCTAGGTTTACTATAGACAATATGTAAAAACATTATATTTGTACTGCAATGTTTTTTTCTGATTTTATATAAACTTTTATTATTGACGAAAAATGAAAACATCAAAATTAAAAACCTCTGAAAAATCCAATATTTGTCTAAGAGATTTGTTTAAACTAATTAGTAAATTTAATAATTAACAATACTTGGTATAAACCCATGATGTTTCATAAAGGTCACAGGTTGATGATTGATTGTCGTCCATAAAGCACTTCCTTCTTATGTCATCTCATTGCACGCGTGAAATGGTAAAAAAAATACAGGGGATCAAACGGGCTATAATCTAGAAAATGAATTTCTTTATTCTTAGAAATAAATTATTTTGACATTATATAACCAAAAGTTAAAACAATTTTATGAAAATTAGAATTTTAAAATGTATAGAATGGAAATTAATCAAAAACTAATTAAATTATATTTTGGAATTTAATTCCTTTCTTTTATTTTCTTACCTGCTTCGTGCCATAAAATATTTAACTGCAACAAATGAAACCGTTTTTTAACAATTCTAATAAAATAAATAAACCTATTCAGTATACAATTCATTAATGAAGAAAGGTAAAAAAAATATGAAAGTTAGAATTAATCTTAATTTTATGTGACATTCTAAACATCTTTAATCAAAAACTAATTAATCAAAAACTAATTAAATTATATTTTGGAGTTTAATTCCTTTCTTTTATTTTCTTACCTGCTTCATGCCATAAAATATTTAACTACAACAAATGAAATTTTTTTAACAATTTTAATTTTAAAATTGATGAAACTGAAGAGCTACAAAAAAGAAGGGAAGTAATAAAGAACTTCCGTTTAAAAAATAATCATTTTTTGTGTGTGTGTGAATGAAAAAGTAAAATTAAAATCTTTAAAAACAAGTTTATATTCGTAAAAGGTATTAAGCAAATATTCAAATATGGGAGGTAGCATATGTCAAAAAGAAAAAAAAAAGATTTTTACCAAGATTTTCTAAAATAATTTCAAAAACAATTTCATTCATTTGTGAATAAGTCGTAAAAGTTTCATTAAAATTATTGTTTATTATATATTTAAGCATGTAAAGAACAATGTCAAAGATACCAAATCAATTCTCTGGCACCAATCGAACGTGAAAAATGCCAGATTTCAGAAATTGGACGTCAAAAAAAGCCAATCTAACAACACTTACGGTGGCCTCGTCTAAAGGCAACCATCTTTTGTTGTATACTGACATTACCTCTTACTAACACTCACCTTGAACATTACCTCTTACTAACACTCACCTTAAACGTCACCTCTTACTAACACTCACCATCACCACTACCTCCTCTCTCCTAATAACATTAAGCAAAAATATCATTTTCAAAAAAAAAAAATTGCATTGTAACACACGTGTTTATTTTTGTAACTCATTGTTTTATTTCGTTCTTATTCCTAAATAAATCGATAGATAGCAAAATATAAAAACCCGCCCAACAGTTTAAAGTAAGTTTTTTTTCATTTCTTTTTCACTGAATTTTTTTTCATTTCTGTTTCAATGAATTTCTTTTACTTCCCGTTTCTTTATTGAATTTCCATTTGAACTTCTTACTTTTTTTATTTGCATTTGGTTTGAAACTTCTTTTTAAAATTTTAAACACTTCTTATTTTTACTTTTAATTCCTATTTCCTTTTAAAATCTTATTTTTACTTTTAACTATTTTATAAAAACAGTTTTTATTTCTTTCATGTTCATCCTTTTTTTGTAAGTTTCATATTTTGTTGACAGTCATTTTTAATTTAATTATTTTTAAAGCTTATTTCATTTCCATTTGGAATTAGTTTTTTTAACGCCGTCATTTTTGTATTGAAGAAGAATGTCTGCTCCACCTGACGAAATTGACTGAATGATGTTAATTATTTGAAATGTTAAAGACATCACTCATTGACTGTCAGTAGCGAACGATGTTAAGATCGCCTCTTTTTATTTTAAACCACAATTTTCTTCGAAGAAAATAAGTAAAAGTTTCTTTCAAAATATATTAAATAATCTTCAAATTTGATAATTTTCGTTAAAAAATTTTTGGAAAACCTATAATTGACTTTTGAAAGTAGGATTTTAACTTAGTTTTAAAATTTTTAAAAATATGGCTGATATCGAGTTTTTTTAGTAATTTCGCTGACAAAAAAACAAACAAACAATATTTTAACTAAAATTTCGGATATGCTAAGAATGAGTAAAAAAATTTAAAAAAATACTCTGGTATTTCTTCTTAATAATGATATATATACTTAAGCAGATAAAATTTTTTTTTATCAAATTTAAGACCTATCTTGTCAAGCTATGTTTATATTATTTTTAAAGGGAAAGACCGAAGTATTTTTTAATTATTTTTAAATTTGTTTCCCTCTTTTTAGAACATTCTAAATAATGATAAAACAACCTTATTTCTCTTTGTATCAACGGAACCAGTAAAATAACATATACAATTTTTTATCACGTTTTTTTCCCCTGTATGACAGACATTAATTTGGAAAATCTTGCAAAAATAAAAATAATTATTGGAAAGCAAATCATATATATATTTTTTTAATTGGCCCGCCCTACCTGAAAAAAAAAAATCAGTTCAGAATTGTAACATAAAAAAATCAGTGAAACACAGATATTATTTAATTTCAAATGCTTTTATTTGCTTTTTATGAATATGGACAATTTTATATTTTCTGAAAGCAAAAAATTTTTTCGATGAAAAACGAATTTTTCATTATTCATGAATAATATTATTTGATATTTTTCATTATTTTAATATTTACATTGAAGTTGTAAAATATTATAAAATTAGTTGAAAGCTGCATTCAGTTTTGTAAATGTCCTTATGAGATAGATCATTTTTACAGCATTGTACTTTCAATCAGAAGACCCGCAGTAATTAAGAAATGTAATTTTGTGTTCATAATACAGCTGTAACTATAAAGTACGGAAGATCAGCAAGAATACAATTAAGTCGTGTTATTTGAGTTCAGCATTGTTCTCCGCTGTCAGGGCCTTTATTTTTGCAAAACATATGTGGAGAAGGTAATTTGATTTTTCAATTTCAACTGAGAAGTGTACCTACAAGTATTAGTATCATCTTATGAAATTTATATGATCTTATTTTTATTTAATCTAAAATTACAATAAATTTTAAATTTATTATCAGTACCAATAAATACCACTATTATATTCTACTAATGAATGTATGGACATCCCTAATTCTCAGATTTACAGACAAGAAACAAAAAAATTAAAGCTTACAAATTACCGAAATAAATTTTAATAGAAATGTAAAAGAATTCTTGTAAATTTAATCAGAAAAAAGTGAGCAAAATTAACATTGATCTGTTATATATTTATCATAATAATCTGCTGTACACATGACTGACCATGATTAACAGTTACTTGCATATTCTACACAGTGTTCAGCATTTTGGTCGTGCTCTCTTCAGTTATATATCAGCATTTATACCTGTTTGGCTAAGTCATGACGTTATAATGAGGGTAGATATCAAATAAGAAAATGCTGACCAAAAATTAAAGAGACAAAAATCAACACTGAGGAAAACAAACCCTCAAATGCCATGCTATGTCTGTTGATTTTATATCTACCTCTATGACATTAATGTTTTCTTGCCTGCTGTACTGGATGCAGGTGTGAGGTCACATCCTTCACCACTGAACAATGGGCATGAGTAACCATAATCAAGTCCAGCACCTGTATTCATTTGATGGTAACATATAAAATTTGAGTGTAGCATGTACCTAGCATAATAGCGTACAAGCTTTTGACTTCAAAGTTCTCCTTTTCCAAATCTATAACTCATCCTGCTGATTTTGTTTTTCTATTCTATTGCCCTTTCCAACACCCACACAGTCATGTCCACTAATACAAAATAAACTGTATCATGTTTCAGATTTAAACTCTACTTGATCAAAGATATTTGTGTTTAACAGTATAATGTTGTATTTTTTATAATTTTTTGATTAACTTAAGAAAATATTAGTCAAAGCATGTTTTATAAACCTATTTCATTAATCTATATAATGTTTTCTTACTGCAGTGCTCAGTTATTATATTTTTTATTTTCAGTTTCCATCTGTGAGAGGATCTGTAACCATAAACATTCTTGAGAAAGAAGGCATTCTTATGCTGTGAAATTTGTGGATTTGTGGTCCACACTGAATAGACATAGGGGATAATCCACATTGAATGAGATTTATGGTGCTAGATTTTAAGTGAATTTAAATATCAAAAGGAACAGGAAATTTCACACAGGCAAGGATTTTTCCACTGTATTATCTGCGGGTGAAAATTTTTCCACAAAATCATCTCTCACAAGGCATTTTTTCACAAATTGAAGAGGAACCCATCCACTGTGAAATCTGCCAATATAATTTATCCGGAAATTAGAATCTCAAAACACACATGTTACCACACACTGGAAAAAAACCATTCCACTGTGAAATCTGTGGATATAAGTGTTCTCAAAAATCAAGCCTCAAAACACATATGTTAATACACACTGGAGAGAAACCATTCCACTGTGAAATCTGTGGATATAAGTGTGCTCAAAAATCAAACCTCAAAACACATATGTTGACACACACTGGAGAGAAACCATTCCACTGTGAAATCTGTGGATATAAGTGTCCTCAAAAATCAAAACTCAAAACACATATGAGGACACACACTGGAGAGAAACCATTCCACTGTGAAATCTGTGGATGTAAGTGTTCTCAAACATCAAGCCTCAAAACACATATGAGGACACACACCGGAGAGAAACCATTCCACTGTGAAATCTGTGGATATAAGTGTTCTCGAAAATTAACCCTCAAAACACATATGAGGACACACACTGGAGAGAAGCCATTCCACTGTGAAATCTGCCGATATAAGTGTTCCAAAGATTCTAGTCTCAAAAGTCACATGTTGACACACACTGGAGAGAAACCATTCCGCTGTGAAATCTGTGGATATAAATGTTCTCAAAAATCAAGCCTCAAAACACATATGAGGACACACACTGGCGAGAAACCATTCCAATGTGAAATCTGTGGATATAAGTGTTCTGAACATTCTCGTCTCAAAATACACATGTTGACACACACTGGAGAGAAACCATTCCACTGTGAAATCTGTGGATATAAGTGTTCTCTAAAAGCAAATCTGAAAACACATATGAGGACACACACTGGAGAGAAACCATTCCACTGTGAAATCTGTGGATATAAGTGTTCTGAAAATTCTGGTCTCAAAATACACATGGTGACACACACTGGAGAGAAACCATTCCACTGTGAAATCTGTGGATATAAGTGTTCTCTAAAAGCAAATCTTAAAACACATATGAGGACACACACTGGAGAGAAACCATTCCACTGTGAAATCTGTGGATATAAGTGTTCTGAAAATTCTGGTCTCAAAATACACATGTTGACACACACTGGAGAAAAACCATTCCACTGTGAAAGCTGTGGATATAAGAGTTCTCAAAATGCAAGCCTCGAAACACATATGTTAATTCACACTGGAGAGAAACCATTCCACTGTGAAATCTGTGAATATAAGTCTTCTCGAAGGTCAAGCCTCAAAAATCATATGTTGACACACACTGCAGAGAAACCCTTCCATTGTGAAATATGTCGCTTTAAGTCTTCCTACAATTCAAGTCTCAAAACACATATGTTGACACACACTGCAGAGAAACCCTTCCATTGTGAAATATGTCGCTTTAAGTCTTCCTACAATTCAAGTCTCAAAACGCATATGTTGACACACACTGCAGAGAAACCCTTCCATTGTGAAATATGTCGCTTTAAGTCTTCCTACAATTCAAGTCTCAAAACGCATATGTTGACACACACTGGAAAGAAACCATTCCAATGTTAAATTTGTGTAAAGAAATTTTCCCAGAATGGAAATTTCAAAAACCACATGTTAACACACATTTGTAATAAACCATTTCACTGTGATGTCTGTGGATGTAAATTGTCACAAAATTCATGTCTTAAACAATTCATATTGAGTCATGCTGGAGAAAATGCTAGTGACACACATGTAACCCAAGTGCTCAAATAAGATTTATGCAAACAATATCAAAGACTAACTTAAAAAATATTACACATATACAGAAAGCATATATTCTAGACAATCTTGAAACTTGCATCAAAGTTTGAATCAGAATAGACAGAATCTGATAACACTGAAAACACTTTTTAATAGATATATTTATCAAAATTGTGCAAAAATATCTTGAAATTCTAAAGAGTAAATATATTCAATAAAATACCATTGGCTTCAACCACAGTCTCTAGAATTCTTGCAAAACTTCCCTATGGTTAAATTGTTAAATGCTGTCATAATCTTTGCCTTCAGTTCATCTTTTGTGTTACAAAGAATTTTTTTGGTCTCTCATGCAACTCCACTCTACACTTAATAATCAAAGGCCCAGCAATTTATGAAGTTAGGTGGCCAGATGTAAGGAGTGATGTGGTCACAGAAAATGTCTGACCACCATGACTGGGTACTCTTGCTTGTGTGGTATGCTGCAGAGTCTTGTTGCCAGACATAGTGTCTTACAGATGTGACCCTTGCGACCCAGGACAACACCAACTTATTAAGGCACTTAATGTAGACCTTCATGTTAAATCTGACCCCTTCCCCAACAATATTTTGAGTTTTCTGATTGGCTGTACCTTCATAATCACCATTAGATTCATCCAGCTTCTTCTGAATCCACTGCACTCTCCTCAGATTGATACCCAAACTCTCTGAAATGTTCATATTAGGGTTTCTGGTGCAAATGCCATGCCATTTGTAAATTTCTTGGGTGATTTGCATCATTGTGCTCTTTCTATACTGTGCAGTTTACAAAGTCCAAAATAAGGCACCTAAGTGAAATTAAAAATATAAAATGGTGACAGTTTACCCATCACATCCTGTATCTAGTGTTATTTCAAATTTTCCTTTTTAGTTTTTTCTCGTGGTGTAGTATTAGAACTGGACCCTCTATTTATGCACACTTTATTTGTGCCCGCAGCAAACTTATTGCTTATTTTTACTGATTTTGACAAAACAAAATTAGGATAATGTCAAAAGTAACCTCTGAACCTGCTATGTTTTGGACATCATCCAATGTGGTGGAATCATCCCAATTCTTCCAACAGCAATGCAACTTCTGTTTAAAGGGTATTCCAGTAGAGAAGGAAGATGACTATATTCCCCTTTTAGTGGGGGAAGAAAGTCTGAGGTGTTTCAGTTTTTGAATTTTATTCTAATTGAATCCACAGAGGATCTGATGGAAATGTGTCCTTACCTGTTCAACCAAATTAGTAATTTCAGAGGAGAATAAGAGATTGTCCTGAAAACAGACAGCCACCCCATCATTAATGCACCCTAAATATGTCCCATCCACATGAAAGATGAAATTAAAGCTGAACTTAAATGTTATGGACAAACAAGACAACATCCACAAAGTACATACACATCATAGTACAGCAGACAGAAGTGAGGATTTTGGATAATTTAGTGCACATTATTTCTGATATGTTGCACAGGAGCATGCAGTAGAAGTCTACCATCATGTTAGTGTTTCCTTTGTTGGAAATAAGTAAATGAACCACTGACAGCCGTACCTCATTTCCACCTTGGTGGGTGGACAATTTAGAAAACCTCTCTCTTTTGACAATGGACAGCTGGCGAGTTTTGAAAGGGTTTCTGATCTCTAATCAAGTGGGAATGTCTTGAACATATATGTACCATTTTAAAGAATCTCTAATCATCAGATACATATATATTCATGGAGGATATTGTGAGACTGAAATCAGTTTGCAGGACGTTCTAGCTGCGGACAATCACAGCAACTGAATTTCAAAAGAAACATCCATAATAAAATCAGTACAAAGTTTCCAATGAAAAAACTGTTATTTTTTTCCTTCGTAAAGAAGCAAGTCTAACAATAATATTGTAAAATAAATATTTTCTTTTAAGTAATTCTTTGTTATCAATGGACTTCATTACGTCTAATTTTGAGTTCTACTGAATCAATTTTAAATCTCTGCAGCCTCATTTTCACTGCAGTTAAATGCAATTTTAAATGAATAAAGTCAAAGTTGAATTATTTTCTTTCTCCAAGCCTAATTTTCAGTTTAAATTACCCCAAATATGATAATGTTGTAATGTGCATTGAATTAATTTTTCTCTTTATAAACCTTACAAGAACTTTCAATGCAAAGTCATTGTTATTTAGTGAAGTTTACAGAATGAAAACATTAAATACTGATTTCAGGTAAACCCTTTGTTGGTTTCCATCCGGTGATCAGTTAATAATTGTGAACATGTCTATACATTCACCTATCCACAACCATCAGCACCATCACCATCATGTTTTTTGGAGGATGGGGGTGTAATCTGCTTCATGGCATTTTTAAAAGAACAATAAATATAGCATCAAAATGAAGCAAGTGATTGTTCAGCTAAATTTGATGATTTTTGACAATATCTGTGGTTTCATCTCAGTTGTATATAATTCTGTTCCCTACTGATTTCTTTTAGAAATGTGTCTGGTCATACTATCAGGAAATATTATTTATGTCAGGATGTTGGTTGACAGTTAAGTATCTCTGCACATTGACTTTTTCCAGCCACTGGTGGTAAGGTTCTTAAATCAGGACATGAATTGTTGATTGTAGCAAATTCTCGCTTAAATAGAGATTACGATTTTGAATAAAATTTGTTCCCTCGTACAGCAACTGGTGAAACAATGAAAACTCATGCTTATGAAGAGTATTTTGGCTAAAGGTAATTTGTCTTAAATACAAGTGTTTCCATTCCAAAGAATGCCTATAATTAAATGGCAGGGCACTGACTTAGACAGATTAGACATTTTCTCTCATTAATTTGTCTTATCTGCCCCCAAAATTATAATTTTCCCAATTTTACTCATTTACAGAAAAAAAATATTTAGTTGTCTGGTTTCCCTATTTAGTGTGACAAATTGGCAATTTCACATAATTAATTCATCCAGTCTGAATGTATTGTCAAAGTTTCTGGACATGCCACTCAAAAATATATAAACTTCTTTGGTTTCACAAAGCCTATGACAATACTTAAAGTAGTAGTACAAATATACAAGGTAACCAAAAAAGTTCTGTCCGTTTTTTGATTAGTCATTGAATGAAGTTAAAATAGATACAAAATGCATGTAGCAATTGTTTTCAAATTCAAACAGCCAGAAGTAGGAACAGCAGACGTTATAAAAAACACGTGCACCATGCCCGGCCATCGGTTATAAGCTGGACAGCTGTGAGAAGGATGGAAGTGTCTAGAGATTTCGTTCGGGGCTGTTTACTTTATGACTTCAAAGTGGGCTTATCAGCAGCTGCATCAAGTCGCCACATATGTCAAGCATTTGGGGATAGTGCTGTGGATGAACGTACTGCAAGGCGTTGGTTTCGAAAATTCAAGTCGGGAGATTTGCCTACCCATGACGACCACAGGTCTTGAATGACGGAGTCCTGAAGGCGGCCATTGAAGAGGACTAGTCTGACGTGTGGTGAAATTGCAAGACAGTTCAATGTTTCTGATGAAACAGACATCACCTGCACCATTAGGTAAGACATACAAACTGAGCAAGTGGGTTCCGCAAACGCTGTTGGAGGTCCACAAGGGACAACGAGTGGCATATCACTGCTTTCTCGCCTCCGTACCGCATCCTTATTCAATCGAGTGCTTACCAGTGATGAAAAGTGGGTTCTGTATGAAACTCCCAAGCATTCCAGACATTTGTTGTCTCCTCAGGATGCTGTCCCTCACAAGACTCCACAAGACTGCCTATGCACCCAGGCAAGATTATGCTCTGTGTCTGGTGGACAGGTCATCAAGTGGTTCATTATGAACTGCTACCAATGGGCCAAACGGTCACTAGAGATCTATACTTGCAGAAACTTACACGTGTGCAACAGGCATTACACCAGAAGGAGCCAGCACTGGTGAATTGCAAAGGTGTGCTTTTCCTCCATGACAAGACCACATGTCGTGCGAGTGGTCAGAGATACCATACAGCAACTTAGGTGGGAGACTTTGAGCCATCCACCTTATTCACCTGACCTTTTGCTATCCGATTACCACTCCCTGGATAATCATCTTCGTGGGAAATCCTTCACCAATGAAGCAGACTTGTGCAAAGCTCTCACGGACTTCTTTGCATCTACCCCCCCCCCCCCGAGTTCCACCGCAAGGGCATTGAACAGCTGGAGACACGTTGACAGAAGGTGCTGGATGCCGATGACGATTAATTCAAAGACTAAATATAAGTTACACATACTGTGAGGCATTTTCTTTTTTTTCTTTAAAAACCGACAGAACTTTTTTGCTTACCTTGTAGTAAATTTCAGGATCCTGCCAAGCTTCCTCAAAAGACATTTTTCATGTTGAATTTCTGTAAAATCACAATCTCTCCAAATTTACTTAACCAAGTTCAATGTTATCCATTAATCTTTTTCATGTGATCAGAAGTGTAAAAGTGGTTTCAATGATGGCCAAATATTTAGTTAGGCAGGAGCTTGTAGTTGATCTATCTCTAGTTTGTAAAATTCAAAAAGACTAGCAGTACAATATTTCCACTTTTCAATCTGCGGATTGAAATTTTCCCAGATTGGAAATCTCAAAAGACACATGTGAACACTGAAATCTGTAGATGTAAGTGTTCCTGTAATTCAGATCTCAAAAGAGATTTGTTAACAGAGAGATATTGAAATTTCCAAAAGATAAAAGTAGGAGAAAAATATAAAATAAACACATGTAATACAACCACTTTTAATCTCATTTAGTATTAAAAAAAGAATAAACTGACTTTTCAGTATGACTCAAGGAATGTTTTCAGAGAGGAAACCTTTCTTTCTTAATTCTTCCTCCTCTTCTACAACTTTTGACATAATTATCATCATTCATAATTAGCTTTTGCCTCTCAGAATATTCAGGAAATGAACATTTACATAAAAAAGGCCAGTAGCTTTTTAAAATAGATTCTCTCTAATTCTGTGTCTAGAAACCTGATTTTGCTTCTATCCATGTTCCTGTTAATATTTCATTAATAAACTTGAACTTTGTGAATTTAGGAGAAATGTTGATGGATTGAAAATTAAATTTTGGTTAGATATTTTGATTTTGAATAAATTTTTTCCCCATTTCCAGCATTGGGGGAAACCAATGAAAAACCAGTGCTTATCAAGAGCATTTTGGCTAAAGGTAATTTGTTTTCAATCTAAGAATGCCAATAACTAAATGGCAGATCTTTGACTTTCATAGATTGGCCATTTTATTTCTCATTAATTTGTCATATCTCTCCACAAAATTCTTATTTTCACAATTTTACTTATTTGCAGGAAAAACTTTAAGGCATCTGTTTTCTCCCCTTAATTAGTCAAACTGGTAATTTTACATAATTTATTCATCCAATCTGAGATTATCTTGTCACAGTTTGCGTATGTGTTGGGAAAAGTTTCCGTATGTGGTTTTTTAATTCAAATTGAAAACCTGTTAGGCTTTTGCTTTAGTTCTGCACATTTCAGTTGAACAGAAGATATGTAATCATCCTTAGTTTCACTCAATGCTCTTAGGTGAGTTGTTAAATAATAATCACCAAAAGATCATTCCTATCAAGTGTTTTGTAGATAACAGTGATTTGGTCAAAGCAATCAAATCATCTGAACTTGTTAGAGAAAAGAGATTGAGAATAGAAATAGCAAGCATCAAGGAAATGTCAGATAAGGGAGAAATCTGTTCAATAACATGGGTGAAGTCTAATGATCAAATTGCTAACTAAAAGAGGTGTCTCCCCTTAATACATGATAGACTGAATAATGCAGAAATGATAGAATAATGCTTTTTTTTTTAATAAGAAAACAATTAGATAGTTAATTATTGTTTATTGTAACTGGAATAACCAGTTATCTCCCCTTCCCCATCTTTATGGACTGTTCTGCTCAGCATTGGCAAAGACTCGCATCCCCTTCAGTCCAGGTTGGATTGGGCCATTAAATACTATTTTAACTGCTGTGATTTCTCTCTTGGCAATTTGCCTTCACTTGCCGAGAGGAACTACTGACATTTGAAACCAGACATGGACGTCAATCATTGTCCATCAATCTATTTGACATGTTGAGAATTGTAAAAGTGGTTTAACTCATGGCCAAATATTTAGTTAGGCAGTAGCTGGTTTTTCTCTAGCTTTTAAAATTCAAAATGATCAACAATACTGTATCCCCCGCCCCCCCGCAAAAAAAAAATTTAATGTTAAAAACCTGAAAGAAATAACATGTTTTCTTTTTTAAATACTAAATGTGATAAAGCTGTTAAATATTTAAAGATTAAGTTTTAATATAAGTCTTTTTGTAAATGCTCTTATTAAAACAATCTCTTTTTACAGATCTTAAATTTGAAAGCTTATTACAATCTGCAAAGTGTTAATATTTTTAAAATACATTTTTTGACATATTAAATAATTATTAAAAACGTTTCTGCAAAACTACCCCGACACAATTCTAGAACTCAGCTTGCTGATTTTGTTTTTTGTTCTATTGCCCATTCCAACACCCATACATCCATGTCCACTGATACAAAAGAAATTGTATATGTAAGATTTAAACTCTAATTGATAAAAAATATTTGTTTGTTTTAACAGATAGTATAGAGGTGAATTTTTAATATTTTGTGATTATCAAAGAAAATATTTGTAAATGATTTTTTGTAAACTTATTTTATAACTCTATATAATGGAGATTTTTTTGGCAGTTATTATATTTTTTTATTTTCGGTTTCCATCTCTGAGATTTTCTGAAACCAAGGTGAACATTCATGAGAAAGAAGGCATTCTCACACTGTGAAATTTGTGGATTGGTGGTTAAGTCCACACAGAAGAAACACAACTGAATACATTTATGGTATAAACCTCTTTGTATGAAATCTGTGGAGGTACATTTTCCGAGAATTTATATCTCCAAATGAACATGAAAATTCACATGAGTGAGAAACAATTCCATTGTGAAACCTGTGGATTTAAGTTTTCCCCAAATCCTTGTCTCAAACAACACATGTGAAGAAAATACTAGTGACAGAAATGTAATGCAGATATCTACACAAAACAATATCACGGATCAACTTTTACTAATTATTATATCAATCGACAACATGCGTATATTTGAGACAAACTTGAAACTTAGAGTAAAATTTGGATTTGAGTGCACAGAATCCATAAGCTATTAGAAGCACCATATACGGGTCATTTTAAAGATTTGGATGGATGCCAAAACATTATCTGAAAAAAATGAATGATGACATGCAAACCCAAATATCCATTCATAGATTAAAAGCAATTGCTTAAAAACAGAAGCAAAACACTAAATACCAGGGAAGCATGTTCGAGAGACACATGATAACCAACAAATCCACCCTACACCAAACGAAGAAGAGAACGTAGATCACAGTTCCAGTCAACCTAAAACTAAATCGGACAGTACAGTTTTTTGGAAGAAATGGAATGATTATTTTTGTGATTAGTACATTCTGCTCAATGGTTGAGGAGGACCTCCAATGTCTCCTCTTAAGAAAATAAAGGAAATGGCCAATCCATAGTTCTCTTTAACAGTATTGCTGTAATCAGCATGTAATGAGTTATCTGATTGGTCAATAAATGAACCAATAACAGACATCTGACCAATATTGAGAGGATTTCTGATCTATAATCAAGTGGAAATGTCAGTGTACATCTATGTACCATTTTAAATAAATATCTTTAATCATTATATACATAGATATAGAAATTCATGAAGTATATTGTGAGACTGAAATAATTTTGGATGAGTTTCTAACTGGGGACAATCACAGCAACTGAGTTTAAAAAGAAAAATCCATAGTAAAATCATTACAAATGTTCCAATGAAAAAATAGTTATTTTTTCCTTCATTAGACGGGGGTTTAACAATAATATTGTGAAAATAAATATTTTCTTCTCTGCAATTTTTTTATATCAGTCGACTTCATTACTTCTAATTTTCAGTTCCACTGAATCAATTTTAAATCTCTACAGGCTTTTTTCATTGCAGTAAAATGCATTTTAAATGAATAAAGCTAAATTTGATTTTTTCTTTCTCCAAACCTGATTTTCATTTTGAATTCCCCAAATATGATTATGTTGTAATGTGTACTGAATGACTGTTTCTCTATATAAACACAACAGGATCTTTCCTCAATGCAAAGTCATTGTTGATTCTCTTTAGTAAACTTTATAGAATGAAAACATTAAATACTGATTTCAGGTAAACCCTTTCTTGGTTTCCATCCAGTGATCAGTTAATAATTGTGAGCATGTCAATACATTCAACTATTCACAACCAGTTTTAAAATGTTCAACTGTTTGGTTCAATTCTTTAACTTTAGGAGAAAATATATTTATAAACTATAGAATTTACTGTTGTGGAATGACTTAATTCAGATTAAACTAAGAAATTATTTTTCAAATATTTTCATCAAGGTTTTATTCATTTTTCAAGACTGAACAGAAAAAATAAAATTTATTTAAATGAAAAAAAGTAAATTTAACAAAACTTATAACAACAGGACCAGCAGATACTTAACAAAGGCTTTGATAAGCAATTGTTAGAAATATGTACTGAACAGAGTACTAAGCAGGGAGGTAATAATTATATGAAGAGTTCTAATTAAGGGAAGTAATGCATATTGTAACTGTCACTTCCCTCTCTTTTCTTTTTTTTGTATCAGATATGAAGACGGTTTTCAACAATTCCTTGAAGATCATCTCAATGTTCTTGCTTCTTTGGGAACGAAAGTAGAAGGTGGATTCTCAAAGTCTGTAAGCACAGGAGTATGAATTTCTGAGTTATCCATTTATTCATGATGGGTATCTGATTCAAATTCATTTATTTCTGCAGAGATATTTTAAATACAAGTCTTTTGTTCTCTGATAGTTGTAGATTTGTTATTTTCATATCTGTTCTCAGTTTTTTTTTCTTTTTAAAGTGTGGTTCACTCTAGCCATATTTACAATTTTCTGAACAAAACATAATTCTCTTTATTGAAACTTTTTCAAAAATAAAATGTACTTTTCTGAAACTTTATTTGATGAAGATTAGCTGATTTAATGTTTAAAATATTGCAGAAAAGCATTGTTTTTACTTGGAGATTCATGTTTTTATGAGGTGTTTGCAATTATTGTTACATTTATGTTTTGAATTTTAACAAAGAAATAAATGTCAACTGGCCTAGATTGAGACATCCTTCTAAAGAAAAAGTTTTTCTCACCTGAATTTGACCTGTATAACCCTTTGCCATCAGGGAAATAAAAAAAAAATCATCACTCTTACTTCAAGCATGTCTACCCATTAAAAATATTTGTATTATTAGAAAAAATTTTGAATTAAATTAAAAAAATCATTTCTATTTTTGTTTAAATTATCTGTTTATTTACTTTTCTTCCATTGCAGTAGAATATTTGCCTATCATCCAGTAGCATGCGGATGTGATTGTCCCAAGCATCCAATCATGCAGTGAAATAAAATATAGTTTTTGAAATTGTTAACATTATTGTACAAGTACTCAATAGTGACACAAGCAGTGTGTCTGTGTTTTAATAAGTACCACCTCCCCAATCAAGGGGTTGTCCCTGGGTCTCACCAAACCTCTACACATCACTGCTATCTTCCTACCCAGTCATTTGAACTGGAGAAGAGGTTTATCCCATTGCTTCTGGTTTAGGATTGGGTTTCCAGTCCCTTCTTAAATTTTTTATTCTCTTTCACACCCTGTAGCCTCCTGAATCTTAATGCCATTATCGCTTTGCTTGGGGTGAATGGATAAAAAAAGTCATGAGATCTTTTTAGTGTGTCTTGAATTCTAGAAGCAACTTGCCTGAATCTTGTGTTTCTGGGCTTGAGAGAACAAATCTGTTTGTACATGGTGTGCCAGAGGTACCTCTCCCATAATGATAAGACATTAGCTCGATGAAGACACCATTGCCACTAATGTCTTACCATTGTTTGGAAGGTATTTCTGTTGTATAATGAACCCCCTTATGAAATAAGTTTTAGTAAGTATAGATTTTGAAAGTACCCCATTTGTGTGTGCATGTATTTGTCATGATTTTAATGAGAAGAGCAGTCATTTAATCTTTAGCACTCTGCAATATTCATAAGTATTTCATTCAATGGGTATAATTAGCCAGTCAATTGCAGTAGCATTATCTTTGATTTTTGATTAGTCATTTTCCTGTTGCCATAGAAGGATATGACAACACTAGCACAAAATTCAACCACAGTGATGATCAGATTTACATACAGTGGCTATACAAACATTTTGTTTGACAGATGAAGTCACCTACATACAGAATACTAAAGTTTGATTCAAAATTTTGATATGTTGCAGGAGTGGTGATAATAGGAATCAGAAACCATTTTCAGCTTCAATTATTCATATTTATCCAATTTGATGTCAGCTAATCTGGGCTAAAAATATGAAGATACTGTTTGTAACATAAAATGAACAGAAGTTTGCTAGAAAATGTGCATCCTCCTCCTCCTCATACTACGATGAATCAGAACTGGAAGTGTTGTGGTGTAAATAGTACACCTCCTCCTCATGCCCCCGGTGACTATATGAACTCGTCCATTATGATAAAGACCTCCATATCAGAGGTACGAGGAAGCTGTTTATAGACATTAAGTTTATAAGTCTGGACATCAGTGAATGAATTTTGGAGACTTAATGTCTTAGTTACCGTTTTGTGAATCCAGAAACAAATAATAAGTTAGAACATTACAAATTTGAACCTTGGTATTTTTTTAAATTAAAAAAAGGCGTCAATTGTGAGTGACAGTAAGAAAACAAAAATCGTGAGCTTCACATTTTGCAATTTTTTAAAGTAAAAATAAGCATTTTCAATACATTTTTACCAAATCATGGTTAATTCATACAAAATTTACTAATTTTCTTTGAAACAAATCTACGAAAAAATATTTGATTTCTAAGAGGGTCATAATTTTGTTATTCTATACTTTCCGTCAATAAATTTTATGAAAATGTGAAAAAACAGATTGAAGTACTGGCTATGCAATGTTCTGCCATATTGTCTGTAGCCAGACTATTTTTTAAGCAAGGAACTAATTGTTCTTTTACACCGGTTACAATAATTCGTTGTTATTTTCAGAAAGCATATGCGCTCAATTTTCAATCATTTCTTAATTCAAATTTCGTTGAAAAAGTAAGTTTTATCGATTATGAAATATTCCCGAGGTTGAGAAAGAAATATCAAGTCCAACAACAACTTAATTTTGTTTGTTTTTCTATGAAAAACGTTTGGATTCACCCTAAAAGGTAAGTTTTAAACGAGCTACTGTCATGGAATTGCTAAAATAAAGATTTCAAATCATTTAAATAATCTTCGAAGTGAAATTTCAGTTTTATTTGAAAGGTAATAGCCTAAAACTGATGTGAACTAAAAGAAACCTTTCTTGTTGTCTATAAAAACAAAGCTTTTAAACCTTTTTAAATCCTTGACTCGTTTTTCCTCGAAGCGCTATTAGAAAGGAAAAATTGAAAGAAAAAATGAAAATTGAATTTGCTTATTGAAATCGTACCTAACACAATACAAGGTGTGGTTATCTTATTTAAATTATTACTTGTTATTCTTAGCTTTTCTTTCAATTCACTCTTCGCCACAGTAATTAGAAAGTGTCTTTATCAATCCTATTGTCGTCAACTGTCTTCTTATTTTTAAAATCATTGACTTCCTCCATGATCGTGAATGGTAGCCAAGCCCATAGTTTTTCAAATTACTAGTTAAAAAAGTATTAAAGATAGCAAAAATTTTAAAAAATCCTTCGTATCCATTGGATTTCAAGATGATTGAAACTTAATTCATAGAATTTAAAAAGGATTCATTGTGTGTAGAATTTACTGAAATTTGTTTTGTGGTGCTTTGTTTGTTTGTTTTTTTTTTCTTTATAAGTAAATTATTATAATTAAAATTAAAAAAAAAATGAAAAAATTATCGTAAAAATTCATTATTCATCGGAAAATTTATATTTATCCAGATATTAGTGTCCTTAATATAACTTATTTACAAAATCAATTAAAAGATTTTCTAATTAAATAATGTCATAGTTTATGGCATTTATTAATTTTCAATTCAGAGCAGATTTTCAGTTAGAATAGTTAAAATCTGAGAAAAAATTAAATGATTTACATTTTCCAAGGAGTCCTACTTTTAACAAATAAAAAAGTATAGATATTTTCTGTCCAATTTAAAAGAAAATGACATGTTCTTTTAAATTATGCAAGCACTTTTAGAAAATTTATTCTTTGAGTTTTAGAGAATTATTCTTTATGAGATTTGTGATGCTTTAAATTTTAGATTAAGAATAATTTGTTATTCATTTTTCTGCCTTGACATTGTTTTAATACAGAGATAATGTGATACTATGTGTTGTTGCTGCAGTAAAACAGAAGTTTTGTTAAAACATAAGAAAGTGTTAAGTGCTGAGAGACATTGAAATGAGAAGGGTTAATACCCAAAAACCCTTGGGAAGAATTGAGAATTTCATTCACACATAAATAACTTGAATTGTATGTTGAGCAGTTTGAACCAGGGAAAAGTGACCTAGACTTAATGTTGACTGACAGCTGCAAAAGCAAGCTGTAAAACAAAAACTTCATTTTTGTAAACAATGAATTTGGAGTTGACTCTCCTGATTGAAAGATGACTCAAGACAGGAATGGGTGGCAGATAAGCCATCCACACTCATTGAGGAGGTTTAGTGAGAGTTTAATTATGTCAATAAATAAGAATGTGAATTTGCCAGTAAAAGTGGGGAGGTATAGTGAAAGATCATGATAGGATAGATAAGGAGAAGTGAATTTCCCAAAATTATGTCAATAAGTATGAATGCATGAAGGAGATGAGTCAGAGCAGAGAAGACGGAAACAAGATGGCAGAGAGTTCAACCCAGCCATCAGTCGTGATACACTCCACGTGGTTGCCTGTCGAATAGAAGCCTCCGACTTCAGCCTTGTGCCAAACTTTACCAACAACAACAACAGCAAACCAGACTTTTGCCAGGTCAACGATAATATCCCTTCTGATCTAGATGTGGGCTCAGCTGATAATCGCCTGCGAACTCTAATATAACGAATTATTGTCCAGAGGACTGACATGAAAACAGTATTCACTTTTGTTCGTTTCATTTGATTGTCAGTCTTTTCTCTGGGTGTCATCACCCGGCTTTGAGTATTCCAGCACAAAGATGCCTGCGAAGATTCGATCTTGGCTGCCTTATGATTTATTATTTTAAATCGTAGGTGATATTAACAAAAGATCTAAGTTTCTTGGCACTGATGAAAATAAAATTCTTTTATTAGGCAGAGCTTCCTGGAGCAGATAATCTCACACCAGGTTGTGTTGGCGATGGAATAGATCACAGTGCTAGTGATATCAGTCCAAGACGACGTCTAAAATACTTAAAAATCAACAGATATTTTTCCAGATCAATATTTGAATTGTTTCTGAATTAACAATCTTCTGATTTTAATTGTATATATTTAATAAGATATGAAATGATGGTGAAGTAATCTTGTTTCACTGTACAATGTTTTACTGATGGCGGCTGCTTCTACATTATTGTAATAATAATTACTTGTATCTCTCATAATATAGACTGCTTTTGTATAATATTCTCTGCCCCTATTAATATATAATTTATGCCTTTTCTTCACAGATGTTATGGCTGTACAAAAAATGCAGTGGTTATTATTGAGAATTTTATGACTAAAGGACATTTCACATATCATGAAAACACAAATATATGCTACATGGTTCATGTGAATGTTATGGATTGACATGGTCAAAAGCATGATAATGAACTTCACCTGGTAAGAATTAATGTACATTGAAATGTGTGCTTTATCTTTCTACAAAAACACAGTGCATCATGTGTATGAATAAACAGAAAAGAGAAGACATATTCATATACCAGAGGCTAAACTGTTGCTAAGTCATACATAATAGGCCAGATGGAAACACGTATTATGAAACAATATTCTTGTGAAGTTTGTGGATCTGCATTCTCAGACCATTCAACAATAGTCAAACATATGCGTATACATACTGGAGAGAAACCATATTCTTGTGAAGTTTGTGGATCTGAATTTACAAAGAAGTCACATTTAATGTCACATATACGTACACACACGGGAGAGAAACCATATTCCTGTGAAGTTTGTGGATATGCATTCTCATGGAAATCAAATAAGGATAACCATATGCGTAAACACACTGGAGAGAAACCATATCCTTGTGAAATTTGTGGATCTGCATTTTCATGGAAGACAGATTTGGTTAAACATATGCGTACACACACTGGGGAGAAACCATATACTTGTGAAGTTTGTGGGTCTGCATTTAAACACAAGTCTAGTATGATTAATCATATGCATACACACACAGGAGTGAAACCATACACTTGTAAAGTTTGTGGATCTGCATTTTCATGGAAATCAAATAGGGATAACCATATGCGTACACACACTGGAGAGAAACCATATTCTTGTGAAGTTTGTGGATCTGCATTTTCATGGAAGCAAGATTTGGTCAAACATATGCGTACACACACTGGGGAGAAACCATATTCTTGTGAAGTTTGTGGATGTGCATTTGCACGTAAGTCAACTGTGTTAATTCATATGCGTACACACACTGGAGAGAAACCATATTCTTGTGAAGTTTGTGGATATGCATTTTCACAGAAGCCAGGTTTAGTGAGACATATGCGCACACATGCTCGATAGAAACCATATTCTTGTGTAATTTGAGGATTTGCATTTTTATGGAAGACACATTTAGTCAATCATAATTGTACACACACTGGAGATAACTATAATATTGATAATTTGTTCTCCTTTTACATGGAAGTGCTGTTTTATCAGCCATGTATAAATACACACTGGAGAGAAAAGATATTCAATTGATGTTTGTATGTATTTTCAGACTAATCAGTTTTGGTGACATGTGAATACACAGTGGACAGGAAACCCTATCTGAATCTGTAGAAAATATTTTTAGTGCATGATGTGAAAATATCAATTTTGCTTGATGAGATAATTTCTTGGTTCATTTTTTTATTTGAAGCAGCTGAACTCATTGAAGTTTGGCTAACAGTTGTCTTAAACAATCTAATAATAAACCTAAATTCTTGCAGAAATGCACAGATAAATCTGAAAACTTATACACACTGGAGAGAAACCATATTCTTGTGAAGATTGTGGATCTGCAATTTCACTGAAGTCAGATTTGATCAAGCATATGCATAGACATGCAGGAGAGAAACTATTCTTGTTACATTTCCGGATTTGCATTTTTCAGTCAAGATTGTCACTAAAAACATACATTTTGTTTTAAAAAATGTTACTTTTCAAAATAAGTGAATTTTTGATGTTTGACTATCTCCTGTACAATAAAAATATATTCTCCATCTATCTTATAACACGTCCTCTTTGATCTTTACTGCAACTTGTGGATTTCAGTCGAATTTTTCTATGAGTGAGAGAGAGTGTCACCCCAACTTTCCTTTTCCTGAGTTAAATCCTTTTGTGTTACAGACATTAGAACAAATTGACTTTCAGAGTAACACGTCTCGTACCTACATCTGTCTCCTCTTTGACTGAGCGTGTCAAGATATCTGTGGAAGATTTGCAATCTTCTTCCAAAAGGAAACAAACTTAGAAAATACAAATGGATACACTTTTCAGATGAGAACTTCATGTACTGTGACATTTGTAGTAAATGTAAAAAGCAAGTCCATCTCTGCATAAATCAATCAAATGCATCAATATTTGGCACCTTACTCTCACTCGCCATATTTTAAGCAAAGAGCCTGAGTCCTGCATCAATATTCCTGCTCTTCTAAACAATTTCAAAAATAGTAATTTGAACAGTCAGCAAGACAAAGTAGCATTGGTGGTGTTAAAAACTGCTCACTAGATAACCCAGGATAGAGTCCATCTGTCAAAGTTTGAGTCATTACACAGCTTTCTGACAGAGATTTAAGTCCCATATCCCTTATGTCTAGAGCAGTATCTCTTTTGTTTTTCTACACAATCAAAACAGAATAGGCTGTTATTCATGAGGTATTGGCGGATGTTAGGTAATTCCATCTACCCCTCTTTCTTTCTAGCCAAATCCCTATCTTACAAACTTTTCACTTAATAAGTTAAAAATAATTCAGCAGGCAACTTCATTTTTGGATTGTTGTTGATTATATTACTCCGATTTCATCATTGGATAATGTGGATCTGGAAGAGAAGGCAGTTATTAAACTACCCTCTCTTCCAGATTCACATTATCGGATGATGAAAAGCCTTTTGACTTCAATAAAGATAGTATATGTTTCTATCCGCTTAATCAGATTCTCTCTCCCCACTTCTACTTCCCTTCATTCTTATCTCCTCAGATTCAAGATACATATGGTTTAAAATAAATTTAAAAAAATGAAAAATCTTTCTTTAAGCTTTTATTTAGGTTCAATTTTAAACTAATAGATGAAATTTAATATTTCCCATGAGCAAAATCTTGCTGTATTTCAAAACTAATTTAAATTGAACGGGAGGAGTTTTATTTTCAAATTGCTGAAACTTTTTGTTTTATTGCCTGTTTTAGCAATTTTCCATCATAATATAATTATAATTCATCAAAACATAATATTAAAATATTCTAATAATAAAATATACTTTTCTGAAACTTTATTGGAGTAATATTTGCTTATTTAAAGTTTAATTCATCTGATTTGAAACATATTACTTAAAGTTTAAAATATCGCAGAAACTTTTTAAAGACATAGTGTTTTAAAGACATGGAAGTTTATGTAGTGTTTTTCTATGACTACCAAAATATAACTGACTGGTCAGCCAGAAGAAATCACAGATGAAAGAAATCAAACTTCTTCAGCCTTGTACCAGTTTACTGAGTGTGGCTAACATAGTGCCACAGGGTAAGACAAGGGAAGGTGCAGAAAATCTGCATGTTGGTAATTTAGTGAGTAGAACTTCGTTGTATAAACCTTTGATATACAGTTGTTGTGTGACACAGTTGTCTCTTACTTTGTCCCTTGTGACGTCATCTTGCCAAAGCTACTGGATCAGTGATGTTGAGTGTACAACTCAGTGTTTACCCCTTACAATATAATCCCTTGATCCATATTCATGGTTTGTTTTCTTGGTCGACTTCCTTTTCTCTACAGTAGCATTTTTGTCACTTCACTTGTTTTATATACTCTAAAGTCAAGGTGCCTAAAAGTTACCAAAGACTTACCATGAATTTCTCACCCCAAATCTCTGTAGAATATTTTATATACCCCCCCTCCTGCAACTCATTTAATACTTAAGAAGACACTTGCTGATGATCATACTTCTAATGAATTTTAAATAATTATTGCTTTGATTTTCTGGTATTTACAAAAGTTGTCAGGTTTATACACCCAAAATTTTTTTAAATAAAAACAATTTTTTTTCTTGTTGTTCAGCATACCATGCCTTTTCTGGATATCTCAGTATCAGTTAATACCCCTGTGGATAAGAGTGTTGGTTGAGTAATCCAAAAAGTGACTTAACCGGAAGAATTGTGACATGAAAATCTTGGCGAGTTGAGTTACGAAAGGGAATTATCCAAAAAGTAACTCAAAGGCATTGTATGTGGAATTAGAACAATCTACTCCCATGGACTAAATAAAGGGTTTGATTTGAAATTCCAAAATATATTACCTGAAGAAGCCCAGAGCATACAATGGCCAAAATGTGAATATGGCAATAAAGATGAGGATAACAAGCTGAATGATGTAAATAGTTAAAATAATCAGAAAAATAGATATCTAAAAAGTAATGTTTTTTCTTCATTTCCCTATCAACCAAACAACCCTTTTGGCATTAATGACTCATAGTGGTTGAAATCCCGGTAAAATAACCAATCTTCATTTGCCTTACTTTTCTCTCCTTCCTCTATTACTATCAATGTTTTCATCATTTTTTCATGTTCTTCTTAATTTCCACACTTTACTATTCATAAAAACTTTGTTCACATAAAATAAAATTAAATCAAGTGGACAATAGCAGATTAATTGTGGAAATCATTTCATTAATAATGTGTTTTTTTTTTTTAATTGTTAACTATTAGTTAAATAAATACAATGTGGAATTAACAAAAGATCTCGTCTTGTTCTTTGCACTGATGAAAATGATTTGTTTTTATTGGGTGGATTAACAATCTTCTCTTTGGCACTGATGAAAAAGATTGTATGATTTTAGTTGGTAGAGATCCCTGCAACAGATAATCCGTCAGCACCTGTCTGCTAGGAACTTGATCATTGGGACACATAGACTTTGGAAACATTGTATTGCACTCAGTATGAACGTGGGCGTTATACACAGTTTATTGTTTTTTTACCTCTACATTTGTATCAATATATGTTATGTTATGTTATTAAACATTTTGAAGTTGAAATTAATCTTTTTGTCAGTTTTTTATACACTTATTCCTAATTTCCCCAGTTCAGATAAAAATCCTTTTTCCTGAAATGTTCAATTAATTTGACCAGACAATTATGAAAATTATTTTTATAAAATTCCAGTTGTTAACAGTTAGTTTAATAACTACTTCAGTTGCTTTCCCAGATCAACTTTCATCGCTCAGAGTTGTATCTTTAATGACTGTCCCATGTCAGGAGATATAGCAAAGACTCTTCTCTTCTCTTAGGCTCTGATGAAAATGATGGTCTGTTTTTAATGGGCAGAGATCCCAGCAGCAGGTAATCTTACACGTGTTGGTGCCGACTATGAACATGATAATGTTGGCAGTGATGTTAGTCCAAGATTATGTCTAAAAAACTTAAAAATCAACAGATATTTTTCATGATCTATATTTCGAACTGAACCTTTGATTTTGTCTATCTGGGTAGTCCTTGAATTGGTGGGGAGTCTTGGTGCCAAGCCTGAAGGAATGAGTCATTGGTGTAGAAATGTCAGATGGTTTGAAATTCATGCCAGCTTCTGTCCTCAAATACATATGGCCCAGTGGATAAAGACGTTGGTTAGTTCAAGTGACTAGACCCAAAGAGTTGTCAGTTCCTTTGGCAGTAGATACAGATATACACAAGAATTGGGCCAATTTTTATGAAACTAATAATTTCTGCTATTGCTACTAATCTAGAAGGGAAACGTTTAAAAAATAATATCTATTTGCTCTTCCATACAAAAGTAGGGAGTACTTTATGCCAATTTTGATCTACATTTTTAAAATATGTTGTGCAATATGTCACTGATGAATACATTCACACAGGTGTATATTATTCAATGCAGAACTCCAACCAAATACAACACCTGAAATCTCAGAATAGAAACATTTATGAAATAGAAGTAAACCTGTGTTTTTCTTTTGTAGGATTAATTTTGGGAAATTTTGGAATAGCTGGCCATTGACCAGTTTATAGACAATTGAGGAAATTCTCAATAAACAATAATCAGAAGTGGAAGAAAAACAAACAAGGCAAAATAATACAAGACAAACAGAGGCTTTTAATTATAGTCAAAAGCAAAGCAATTGTGAGACAATAATTATATTATAAGGTGTTGTTTTATTAATGTTTGTTAGGTCTCAATGATTTTTTTTGTTTCTAACTAGTATTGCTGATTGTCTCTGGCAATTATGACCTGAAACCTTGCATAAATAATACAATAGATCTATGAAAACTTTCATAATTTATTTGTATAATTTATTCTATAAATAATTTATTTTACTTTTATAATAAATGTATTTTTGTTATAGCAAAGTAACAAATCTTGTAATTTACCCAGAAATGTTAGAAACATAATTTAAAATAATAAAAATATAATTACTTTTGTAATTCCAGGACAGCATATTTGAATACATTATTTTTTCCAGATTTGCCCCAAAAATATATGAATTTTTCAAAAATTTACTTTAATATTTCAGCGTGATTTTGTAATTCTTCTATTTGTTGATGACAAAAGAGAGTTTTTTTTAAATAAATATGTGTTTGAAGAATAGAAAAAACTTAAGTTTTGTGGGATTTTCATATCAGAAGTATTTTTAAAAGAATTTTATTCTCACAACAGTTAAATTATTTTTTGTATGAAAGATCAAATAGGTCTACTGCCTAAGGATTTACAGCAGGGATTACTTCATGTCATGTTAAATTTGTAATAAAAGAAAATATTATGAAACATATCAGGTGTGAATGCATTCACACAGGTGTATATTATTTAGGGCAGAATTCCAACCAAATACAACATGTAAAATCTCATCATAGAACCTTTTATGAAGAGGAAGTAAACGTGTGTGTTTGTTTTTTTAGGGTGAATTTTGAGAAACTTATGGAATAATTGGCCATTGTTAAGCGTATAGACAATAATAACGAGTGGATGAAAGAAAGACAGAACAGAGTAAAATAAAACGAGCCAATATATGCATATAATGTGAGTGAAAAGCAAATTAACTAGAGGACAGAATAAGGCAAAATGTTCGCAAAATAGGAATAGTATTCGTATGCAAAAGGGATACAGTCAAGTGATTATAGTGTTCTGAATTCAAGAGAAGAAGAAAGAAATGAGAGTGGATAAAATTGAGAATTATTCAATTTTTATTGGTCAATATCAGAATAGGACTTGTCTAGAAATCGGGTGAGGGGAGATTGTTAGCAGTCATTCCTAGCCAGGTGTAAACAAGAAAAATCTACTTCTATTTTGTGAAATACAACTCTCAAATGCTCTGGCAAACATTATCACTCATGTTCTTAGCCTTGGGTGTTTCGGTTTTAACAGCATCATAGCCTTTGCCCATAGTGACCAAATTAATATTGATGAGATATTGACTTGTGTGCCAGCCATCAGCTACAACCCTTCTCATAATGGAATACGATCATAAAACAGTACAACATAAAAACACCTTAAACCAGAGATTTTTGCAGTAGAATTGTTTTGCCCCAGAAAGTCTTGCTACATACAACATGAAAGTCCTTCTTCTAGAAAAATACCTGCTTCACAGCTAACAAAGGAATTGTTTCTCTCATATTGGTGTTAACATGAGTCATTTGAGATGTGGTTTTAGTGAGACGGTAACTATACAAATCTCGCAATGGATAGGTCAATTGCCAGTATGTGACATTCAAAATTTCACATTGGAAATGTTTCTCTCCGATGTGCATGGTATTTATTTACAGTTGACTATTTATTTGACAGCTTAATGATTAAACTTTATACCAAGTCATGAATTCCATGACTAAATAAAGTTTAAAAATGACTTTAGCCAAATAACCACTACTTTTTTTTACCAATCCTTTTTTGAATAAGGCTGGACTCTTCATCATTGACCAGAGATGGAGATCGAAACCTACTCACACTGAGGAACTGATTTTTTTCTCAATCACAACCTGAGACAATGAGAAGAAACATTCTTTCTATACAAAATTAAATTTTTTATCTGTTGAATAATTTTAACAGTATTTTATCTTATGATGAGGGTTTGCTTAATTTTGTTCATCAAAATAAATTTTATGGTTGTTAATTTATTTCACTACTGAATTGCATTTTAGTTTCTGAGGGTCAAAGAATTAGACAGAATAAAGAATGGAAGTTTTATTATTAAGAAGTCTTTCATGAATTTTTGGTAACTTGTTTTAAATACTTAAATATTTCAAGCAAATAATAGAATTTTATTGCAACAGTCAACTCTTTAAAACTTATATTATTCATAGCATCATAGATAATGATTGATTCAAAATGTTGACACCAGTCTTATTGAAATGGCATAATTCAACTAAATGTTGAATAATAACTAATAATCATCACACAAGAGAATGAATGGCTTCTTTAGAAAGGAAAATAAACTGAGATATCAACCAAAAAAATCCACAAATCTATACCAAAAACCAAAATTTCCAAACTGCCCACCTCTACCTTTCATAAATGTCATTCTTTTCGACTTTATTATGGTGAATGAAAAGGAATGAATTAATGTCAGATTTTTTAGATGATGAATTTTAGTGTAATTATCCATGATTAAATGTAATTAGCAAGAAATGGCCAACAAACAGAATTGACATAGTCTGGAGAAACAATAATAAAAGAAAGAAAAGAACAGGACAAAATATTAAGCAAATAATAGATGTTAAGACAAAAATAGGCAAATTAACAGAAATAAGGCAAATATGTCACAAACTAAGAATGTTATTAACACACAAATAGGATACAGACAAGCAAGAAGTGGCTTATCTCATTGGCTATGAAGAAATCCAAGAATTCATTTGGATGCTTTGTCTATGAATTTGAGGAAGGGGATTCTTTTGTAGTCATTCCTAACACGATTAACTTCTTGACATTTTTTCAATCTGTGCAAAACTGTTTTTTGCCAGACAGGAAGCATTTTTCTCACAATATGTTTCTTGACTTTTTTTCTTCTTGACTTTTTTTTTTTACAGTACTTTTGTTTATTTATATTATTATTGTCTTTTCTTTTCCTTGTCAAACTTTGATTTTTTCTTTGCATTCTTGCTTTATTTAATTTTAGTTGTTTCTTTTTGTTCATCATTTGTTTAACACTGTCTGTCATTGGAGTTCTTTTGCTTCTTCAATGTGGCCAATAAAAGTTGGGCCATCAAGAAGGATCTTTTGGGGGCTGCCCAAAAGGCAGATCAGCCAGATAGGTCATTGCCAAAATAAGACTTTACAAAAGACAAGGAAAAAAAATCATAAAACAGACATAGAACCCAACAACTTTTGTGAAGGAAGTCTTCAAAGATTTGAAGCAAGAGGTAGAAAAGAATGAGGTAGACACTCAAATAGTTACTGTTACTGAAAAACCAAGGACGATACTGGAGTAATCCCCTGGGAATCATCTTCTGTGTGGAAGTCATCCCCAAATGCCGTGAAGTTTATCAAAAGAACTACAAAATATGTCCATAAGATAATGGACTCTTAGTAGGACTTGATGCTACTTGATATATTCGGTGAAATATGTTGAATATCCATTGTCAAAAGATGAAAAATTTCATAATTGTCTGCAATGGTGGAAATGAAGCATGACTGTCATTGGCTCATCTGTTAAACATCTTTTAACCAATCAGAGGACTTGCTACTGCAATATTGTTAAAGCCATTTCCTTTATTTTCTGAAGAGGAGCCAATACAGACCCCTCCACCCAGATCAGGGCATGCTATTAATAAAAATAATCATTCTGTTTCTTCTAAGAAACTCTTCTGTCTGATTTCATTTTAGGTTTCCTTGATAAAGGGTGGATTTGTTTGTTATTCTTGTTCCTCTCTGACATATTTCTCTGGTATTGAGTGACTTGCTTCTGTGTTTCAATGAATGCTTCTAAACTATGAATGGATACTTGGGATTGCATGTCATCATTCATTCTTATCAGATAATATTTTGATGCCTGTTCAAGAACTTCAAAAGGGACCTGAATATATGGTGCTTTTAATGGCTTATGGATTCTGTTTGTTCTAATCCAAACTTTGCTGCAAATTTCAAGTTTGTCACATATCATATTTGTGCACATTCTCTATATTGGTATATTTATTAGCAAAATTATCTAAGTTAATATTGTTTTGCGTAGCCCTTTGGTGAACTATTGGGTTAAATTTATATCACTAGTATTCTCTCAAGTGTGTCTATACATGTGTTGTTTGAAATGTTTCTTTAGAGAAAATTTGTATCCACAGATTTTACATTGGAATGGTTTCTCTCCTGTGTGAGTTAACATGTGTCTTTTGAAATTTCTATTAAGGGAAAATTTGTGTCCACAGATTTTACATTGGACTGGTTTTTCTCCAGTGTGAGTTAACAAGTGTCTTTTGAGATGTCCATTCTGAGAAAATTTCAATCCACAGATGTCACAGCGGAATCGTTTTTCTCCAGTGTGTCTTAACATATGTCCTTTAAAATTTGCATTACTGGAAAATTTCGATCCACAGATTTCACAGAGGAATCCTTTTTCTCCAGTGTGCCTTAACATGTGTCTAATGAGACTTGACTTTTGGGAACACTTATATTCACAAATTTTACAGTTGAATGGTTTCTCGCCAGTGTGTCTTAACATGTGTCTTTTGAGACTTGACATATGGGAAAACTCAGATCGACAAAATTTACATTCGAATGGTTTCTCGCCAGTGTGTGTTAACATATGTTTTTTGAGATATGACTTTTGGGAACACTTATATTCACAAATATTACAGTTGAATGGTTTCTCGCCAGTGTGTCTTAACATATGTCTTTTTAGATGTGGCTCATTAGAAGACTTATATTCACAAATTTTACAGTTGAATGGTTTCTTGCCTGTGTGTGTGAACATGTGATTTTTGAGACTTGACATTTGGGAACACTTATATTCACAAATTTTACAGTTGAATGGTTTCTTGCCACTGTGTGTTAACATGTGTTTTTTGAGATGTGACATTTGGGAACACTTATATTCACAAATTTTACAGTTGAATGGTTTCTCGCCAGTGTGTGTTAACATGTGTTTTTTGAGATGTGACATTTGGGAACACTTATATTCACAAATTTTACAGTTGAATGGTTTCTCGCCAGTGTGTGTTAACATGTGTTTTTTGAGATGTGACATTTGGGAACACTTATATTCACAAATTTTACAGTTGAATGGTTTCTCGCCAGTGTGTGTTAACATGTGTTTTTTGAGATTTGACATATAGTAACACTTATATTCACAAATTTTACAGTTGAATGGTTTCTCGCCAGTGTGTGTTAACCTGTGTTTTTTGAGATTTGACATATAGTAACACTTATATTCACAAATTTTACAGTTGAATGGTTTCTCGCCAGTGTGTGTTAACCTGTGTTTTTTGAGATTTGACATATAGTAACACTTATATTCACAAATTTTACAGTTGAATGGTTTCTCGCCAGTGTGTGTTAACATGTGTTTTTTGAGATTTGACATTTGGGAACACTTATATTCACAAATTTTACAGTTGAATGGTTTCTCGCCAGTGTGTGTTAACATGTGTTTTTTGAAACTTGACATATAGGAACACTTATATTCACAAATTATACAGTTTAATGATTTCTCGCCAGTGTGCATAAACATATGTTTTTTGAGATATGACTTTTGGAAACACTTATATTCACAAATTTTACAGTTGAATGGTTTCTCGCCAGTGTGTCTTAGCAAGTGTGTTTTCAGATGTCCATTCTGGGAAAATTTTAATCCGCAGATTTCACAGTTGAATCGTTTTTCTACAGTGTGTCTTAACATGTGTATTTTCAGAGCCGTCTTTCGGGGGGACTTATATTTACAGATTTTACAGCAAAAATCTTTTTCGCCACTGCGAGTTTTCATACTTGTTTTTAGATATTTGAATTCATGCAAAATCTAACACCACAATTTAATACGAAATAGTTTATTCCTATTGTATGTTCTCGTATGTCTCTCTTGTGTGGATAACTACTAATCCATGAATTCCACAGTATAAGAATGCCACCTTTCTCATGAATATTCAGTCCTGGTGTCAGGTACTCTCAAAGATGCAGCCTGGAAAAGTAAAAATATATTCCATGAGCACTGGAAAAAACACACTACGTTGGATTAGGAAATACGTTTATAAAAAATGCATTTCCAAGTATTTTGTTAAATCTGTGACAAAATTTATAAAATTGCACGATTACACTATATGTAAATAAAAATATGTAATTTGTTAACTGAAAAAGATTAGGAAATACGTTTATAAAAAATGCATTTCCAAGTATTTTGTTAAATCTGTGACAAAATTTATAAAATTGCACTATTACACTATGTGTAAATAAAAATATGTAATTTGTTAACTGAAAAAGATTTATGATGAAGTAGACGTTTGAACACAAAGAAACTAAGGTAGAAAGACTGATGAATTAGATTGTAAATTTGACACATTATCCAGTTTATTGTGACTGAAATCAATTGTACAACGTAAATACTCAGAAAGTAAAATGAGAAAATCAGTAAGCTGAGTTCTAGACTGGGAAAAGGACAACTTTGAATTCAAAACCATGTGTGGTATTATGCCAGAGAGAGGCTGCACTCAAATATAACAACTGAGTATCAAATGAAGCCAGGGGCAGGGGTTGATTTAACGTCAATCATCCACTTAGTGCAGTGCTGAAGGATGTAACCTCACAACTGCATCCAGTGTAGCAGTGAAACCATGAATTTATTCACCACAGAGCCGAGTCCCTCCACGTGCCGGTCTCTCGAAATCCAGAGAGTGTGCCCCATATGGGGGAGATAATAAGGGGGCAATCCCATTCACCTCATTTCTCCAGGGCTACATGACTGATATACTCAAACGTGGGGAGGGTTCCAAGGACCCGTTATATCCGGGATCGTCCACCCAAGTATGGGCTTTCCTCAGAAGTTAAAACAACCATGTCAGATTCCTTTTTCCCCAATCTGATTGACCCTAAGCCACCGCTTACTAAGTCAATTTAGTGTTTAATATGGTAAATGTAAGTGCATTTTGCTTCTTTTGATAGTCTGACTTAGGGCTTGACATGACCAGACCAGGATGTGAGTGATATTTTAAGAACAATATTGAAAGGGGACACAGATAGTAGATTATATACAATGACGACTAGCATCATTAGTTATGCGTCAGAGAGATTCGGTTATGTTCAAAAGGAAAAGAAAAAAAAAACTAAAAATAACCACCGGGAAATGAAAATTCACCAGTTGAGACACGAGCTAAAATCTCTAATGAAACTATAAAAAACAAGCAAATGAAATAGAAAAACCACGTCTTTCAGAACTGAGATATGTTGAGGAAAAAAACGTAGATCTCTTCATAGAGCTGAAAGTCACAGAAAGCGTGTGAAAGAGAGGGCTAGGAAAATATCTGTCTTTATTCAAACCCTTTTAGGTTTACGAAGAGATTACTCAGAGACAAGAGAAATGGTTATCTTGAGTGTACAGCAGAAGAAATACGAGAAACACTCAGTGACCAAAAAACGAGGAAATAATTTAGGAGAATAGTGTACCCTGAACTGCCAGATACAGATTTCGACTTGAGGGCACTGACCTTGAAAGAATTAAAGGAAGTCGTATTGGCAGCTAGAGAAGCTTCGGCCCCAGGACGCAGCGGTGTTCCCTATCGTATCTACAAGAGATGTTCGAATATTCAATTACATCTCTGAAAGATATTAAAACCTATTTGGAGAAGAGGTAAAGTTGCAAGACAGTGGAGGCTTGCTAATGCAGTATGGATTCCCAAAGAAGAAAACTCAAAAGGAATTTAATAGTTTAGAATGATTACTTTGCTGGACAATGAGAAAAAATCGTCTTCAGCATCTTGGCGCAACGACTTCAGCATTATCTAGGTGCCAACAATGACATAGACACTTCAGTACAGAAGGGAGGGATTGTCGGTATCCCAGGTTGTCTGAAGCATATTGGCGTAATAACGAAGCTCCTAAGAGAAGCAAAAGAAGGAAGAGGCAATCCAGTCATACTGTGGTTGGACCTTGCTAATACATATGGATCCGTTTCAAACAAAATGGTCAAGGAAGAATGTAAATCATCTAATTTTTATGTTTTCAAATATTTCCTATTCTACCGAAAATCTGCTTCAAACGGTAAACTAAAAAAAAAAAAGAAGAAAATTAACTCAATCTATGACATTACTTAATTAGACTAGCTTTTGTAAATAAGTTATATTAAGGACACTATTGCCATAAGAAAACACAAATCGATGAATAATGAATTTTTGCAAGAATGTTTCCATTTTAATTTTAAAATTGTTTAAAATTCTGCATTACTTTCTTTCTTAGGTAAAAATGTAATTAAGTGAAAACGAAATTTACGAATCCAAAATTGAAAAGCTTAATATACTACAATATTTTTAAGATAATTTAAAATTTTAACCATTCCCATTTTTAATTTATGGTAACCCTATATGTGACATTATTATGAATAGGTAACACGTTGTAAAAATTGCCCTCCATTTACAGAGATATTCTCTTCTCTGTAATTCATTATTTTTTGTATGTTTACATTTCAACTTTAAAATTTAAAAAAAAAAGATATTAAAAACTATAAATTAGCAATGAATAAAATACCATAACATTTGATAAATTATTGAGTTATCTCTATCATATTATTTCATCTTAGTTATTAAATTTTTAAATTAATCTAAGAATATTTTATTATTTTTTCCAGAAAGCATCTCCAAATATAACTAAAAGTCAATAAAATATTAGATAATTGCTGAAAACATGTTCATTTGTAAAAATTACTAGGTAGCTATAAATAAAAATAAATGAGTTCAATTAGATTCTGTAAATTTATGTCAATTCTGGTCCACCATACTAAACCTGTTAACACCTTAGGCCATCAAATTATCAATGAACACATGAAAATAACAAATAAATTTTATGTTTTAAGTCATATTTGTTTTAGAACAGATTTACTTTACTTTAAATTTGCTAATTTTAGGAAAGTTTTTCAGAAATGTATATTTTATTTTTGCCGAATTTTTGAAATCGAGAATTATATTCATTAAGTTTTAAGTAAACATCACTTGTACAAAATACAGTTCATCTAGGTACCACCACAAAAAGTAAACAGAAGGTAAACAAAAAGAGCATAGCATGATGAAAAAGACGCCAAACTTGACGAAAACAAAATTTTATCGTCTAATGTTTATGTTATTATTAAAGAAAGATCAAAGTATTTTTGAGGTATTTTATTACATTTTTAATCATTTCTAGCACGTGCAAAATTTTCGTTAAAAATCTCGTTTTTTTGTCATCAAAACTGACAGATAATCAATCATTTTCAATCATTTTTTCCATTTTATAAAAAAGATGAAAATCTCACTTTTAAATTCTTTTAGGAATCAATTATCATTTTTTCAAAATTTATTTTAATAACATCAGAAATGATAAAGTTCTTTTAAAATATTTTGAACCAAGCTTAACTTCGCTTCTGCGCCAAAAAGATGTAATTTGAAAATAAAACAAAGCAGGTCATAAACTTTCGCGTCACTTGACAGGTGACGAAAGACATTTTTCATAACGTTTACGGGAGGATAATTATTTAGATTTAAGTGAACAAATTATTTACCTCGTTATTTTAAAGGAAAACTTTCAGCGCTCTAATTTTTTTTTGTACTTCCGTACTTTATAATTACCGCCCGATTATAAACATAAAATCACATTTCTTAATTACTGCGGATCTTCTGATTACGTGCTAAAAAGATCTATCTCGTAAAGACACTTACAAAACCCGATGCGCCTTTTAACTAATTATATAATATTTTAACATCTTAAATGTAAAAATCTATTATAATTAAAGAAAAAACAAAAATAATAATTGTATTAAAAATTCATTTTTCATCGAAAAAACTTTTTTGGTTTCAGAAAATATTGGTCATTTTCATAAAAGCAAATAAAAGTATTTGAAATTAAATAATATCTTTTTTTTTATTGAGTTTTGTATGATACAATTCAGATCTGATTTTCAGGTACATGGGGTCCAATTAAAAAAAACAAAAAAAACATGATTTGCATTCCTCAAAGCCTTGTGCTTTTAACTATTGTAATCACTAAACCTGATGCGATCGAATTTCTAGAGTTTTCATAAAATTAGTTAGGGGGGATAAATATAAAAAATATTTCTGCCATGACTTTAATAAAAAAAAACAACATATTTATAATAATTTCCATCATCTACGAATAGTTTCTGAAAGTTTCATTAACTTCCGACAATTATTTTTATTTTCGCAAGATTTTACAAATTAATGTATGTCATACAAAAAAAACGTGCTAAAAATTGTATATGTTATTTTAGTAGTTCTGGTGATACAAAGAGAAACAAGGTTTTTTTAATCAAAATTTAGAATGTTCTAAAAAGAAGGAAAAATTTTAAAACATAATTAAAAAATAACTTTGGTCTTTCGTCTTCATAGTAACAGACATTTAGGCGATAAAATTTTGTTTTAGTCAAGTTTGGCGTCTTTTTTATCATGCTATTCCATTTTTTAGCGATTTCGTGGAGTTACTGAAGTTAATCCATCAAACTACTAAAAAAAAAGTCGAAACATATCTCTCGGATAATTATTGAATTTTTAAGTGGTTTTTAAATGTTTTTGTTTCCACTTTACTTTTTTGTAGGTTGTTCAATTCAACATTTTCAAATAATTCAGTCAATTTTGTCAGGTAGAGCAGACATTCTTCTTCAATACAAACGTGACGGTGTTAAAAAAATAATTCACGATTATAAAATGAGAAAATTAATTCCAAATGGAAATGAAATAAACTTTAAAAATAATTAAACACCAAAATTTTAAAAAATTGACTTTCAAACGGTTTAATTTAACAAAATAAACTATTACAAAAAAGAAAATACATACAAGAAATAAAAAGTATTTTTATATCCGAGATTTTAAAAGGAAATAAGAATTAAAACTAAAAATAAGAAGAGTTTTTAAAATTTAAAAAGAAGTTTAAAAATGCGAGGCAAATAAAAAGTAAGAAATTCAAATAGAAGTTCAATAAAGAAGAAATTGAAAGTAAAAGTAAAAGAAATTCATTGAAGTCTGACTCTTATTAAAGTCAGAAATTAAAAATATTTAATGAAATAGAAATAAAAATAAGACTTACTTTAAAATGTTGGTCGGATTTCTGTATTTTGCTATCTATCGATTTATTTACGAATAAAACAGTGATGTAAAAAAAAACCCACGTGTGAACAAAGCGATTTCTTTATTGAAAGTGATATTTTTGCTTAATGTTATTAGGAGGGAGGAGGTAGTGTTGATGGTGAGTGTTAGTAAGAGGTAACATTTAAGGTGAGTGTTAGTAAGAGGTAGCGTTTAAGGTGAGTGTTAATAAAAGAAGGTGAGTGTTAATAAAAGAAGGTGAGTGTTAGTAAGAGGTAATGGTAGAATACAACAAAAAAGACATTCGCCTATGGGAGAGACCATCCTCAGTGTCGTCAGTTTGACTTTTTTGACGTCAATTTTTTTTAAATTTGACTTTTTTTTTTTTGGTGCCGGGGAATTCATTTGACATCTTTTGAATTTTATTTTATTTTTTTGGCATGCTAAAATATATAAACAGTACAGCTACTCTTCTACAATCTTTTTTCGCTTAATTTTTTGTAGTAAAAAAGTAAAACAGATTGCGAGGAATAGAAATGCTTTGGCATATTGTCTGACTATTTTGGAGCAAGGAACAAATTCTTCTTTTACACCTAGTGTAATTCCTTTGTTCTGTTTTAGAGATTCGTCCTGAAAGGGTAAGTTAAAAAAAGTTACTATCACGGACTTAACAAAATCCCCACAAAAATGCATTTTAAATAATTTAAATGTTTTCTTCGAATTAAAATTTCGTTTTCATTTGCAAGATAAAATCGTGAAGCTAATGTGTGAATTAAAATAAAAATTAACTTTCCTATATAAATAAGCTTTTTAAAGCATTTTTAAACATTGACACATTTTCTCGTCATTTAAAAAAAAACTGTCCATTATAATAAAACTCAGATATTTTTTTTAAACAATAATAATTTAAGTTCTGAAAGATTCATTAATTTTTTTTTATATTTGTTTTCCTTTCTTTTCTGTCATTCATGTTTTTTAATACGAAGATAATCAATAATTAAAACTAATATTCATATTCCCTGGAGATATGACCATTAGCATGAAATGTGCATTTTATGCTAATGGTCATACATCTCCAGGGAATATGAATATTGTATGATTCTCCAATTACTTTTTTAGCCGACATAATTGTTGTTACTTTAGAGGAGAAAGTATTTCAGAGATGATTGTTATTTCATTTTAATTTTAAATATTTTCGTCGTCATTTCTTATACAGAATTTTAAAATGTTTATAAATTATTCTTAGGGAGATATTTTTAAATGAAAATATTTCTAGTAAAAATTCATTAGTTAATTAGTAATTTAGTTTACAGGAGAAAATCTTCAGAGATAATTGTTGTTAATATTTTGTATGTGTACCTGTAATCTGAATACCTAATTTTAACAAGTTTTAAATATTATAAGTTATTCAAATGATTATTTTAAATGAAAATAACTCTAGTAAAAAGTCAATATTGATAAAAAAAAATAGAGCCCATTATTTTATTCATAAAAGCAATTAAAATATTTTCTAATTATAATCTCACATTTATAAGACATTTGTCAAAAATAATAATTGAAACAAAGCATATGATGATTTAAATGATGCAAGAATTTATAATAAATATAAACATTATGTAGGTACCTCCTTCTAAATCGCTGAAAAACAGTATACCATGATGAAAAAATGCCCCAAACTTAATAAAAACAAATTTTTATTGTCAAAATATTTGTATCACTATCATTAGGATATAGCAGAGAACCTTTATTAATCCCCAGAAAATAGCTGTTTATTTCGGGTGTTTTGTCCTTATTATTACTTCCAGATATTAAATTCTGTTCACTGTTGCATTTCATTTTCTTAAAAACTGTACAACAGCAATAACCTGCTATGTATAATATAACATGAACAACTTCTCTGCTTTCATTACCATCCTCATCTATTACATCTATGTTAAATATATAAATTTTGCTCCCCTCCCACTACAGTGTGGTTAATTTGTAAATTTGTCAAATCAATACTTTGGTTATTATGTGGCAGGCACAATTTTAAAACTAACATCATTCCAATTTTTTTAAACTCAAACATTTAACGTATTGATATATATATATATATATATATATTGACCTTCTCCAAGTTGCTGGTACTAACCAAATATATCCTCAAGGTGATTTATTTGAAATTTACCAGGTAATACAAACATCATTTTCAATTCTTCTATGTAATATTTGGTCAGTTTCTAGAATTGCATGAGTAGTATGATGCAAAGCAGTGAAGGTTTCATTTGTTTTCAATATTTTCTGGAATGCTATTCTAAGATTCTAACCAGTTGCAGAATACATTGAGAAATACATAATTGTCACCATTTACTTTAAGTGGCATATTTATTGTTAAGCCACCAACCTTTATATTGTGTTTTACATTCAGTAATGTCCACCAAGTATAAAATATGTTTATGTATTCTTCAAAGTTAGGCAAACACCTGTTTCCCTAAGGTCAGCAGTCACTAAATAGTGAATTAGTTAAAAATTTGCAAAACTAATGAAACAATTTGCCTTTCAAAACTAATGGGAATAAGTGCCTTTGAGGTCAATTCATAACAATATTTCAAAATTGACTGACATTTCAGGACATGAATATTCTGTAAAGTACAAAATGGGGCACTTTGGTCATTACCTAAATCATGATTTCTAATATGACAACATTTTGGGAACATCATGCATTTACTTGTGTATTTTTGAGCAAGCCATTTGTTTCTAATGCATTTTAATATTTTATTGATGATGTAAAAGAAGCATAACTATGTGGAAATCACCCTGAACATCTGGCTGGAAAAACCTTTATTGCAAAAAGATGGTCATGTGTGGAATGGTCATTTGTCATTCTCATATTAATATATATATTAGAAGGGGATCAAAATTTTGTGAATGAAACAGAAGAGTCATGAGCAAATTAAAACTATATCAACTTTTTAAAAGATGATCTGTTATATATATTTGAATACTTTTCCATAAGAGATTTGTTATTAAATGTAATTTCATCCAAGTTTGATTCTTGTACAAGTTGGCAATAAACTTACAAGGTAACATTTGAGTTTAATTATATATGGATAAGTCTTCAGTTGACATGAATATTAATCAATGTGCAAATAAAAAAATGAAATGTTATGAATGAATGTGATGCATTTTCTGATGGAATCATTTGAACAGTGTATGTGTGAAAAAGTTCTAAAAGTAAATTTCATATTAAGTCTTTCTGGTTGATGGTGATTAAAATGTATTGCCTGACATTCTTTTCCATATGGCAGCCTAGGTGTATGGTGAAAGCATTTGAGCAGAATTGTCAGTTACTGGGAAATCTTTAACAAGCACTTTCTTTCTGTTCATAGTATTTGCTCAAACTTTGCTTCATTTAGGATATTCTCTTTTATTGTTTGTGATTGGCCTTTTTAAAAAGTGAGGAAAATGTCCTGAATTCAAATTAATTCAATCCAAGGTGATGGGGTAGACAGTTCATGTTTCATTTTCTATGAATAAGTGATACACGATATCTGCTGGGCATGGAAAGTGGAATGAGAACAGTCTATGTTAACCGAGGACAGCAGAGAGCTGGAAAGGGGGGCGGGTACAAATCTCTAAAACACGGTGAATAGAGAAACCAAGATGAACATGTTGGGGGATTTAGCCTATGAAGAAATTGCTGCAGTTGTTTTCATGTCTTCACAGCTTGATGAGATGTCTAATGTTCTTCTACACAGACTTTATTCATAAAACATGATTGAAGCAAAAGATGTGAGTGCCATTTTTATATAATTCTTTAGTAATTGGTAATATTAAAAATTTAATAAAATATTTTGCATAATCTAATGATTACTTTGGCTTTAAATTTACTATATTTCCTCATCTTATTTTATGATAGTGTTATGTGTGAATGCCAGTATTTGCAAAATATGCTACATTTATACACACATAAAATGTTCCAAATTTTAAAATATAGGGTCGCTGTATTGTAGTAAGCATTCTCCATTTATGATTTCAGATTTTACTTAATAACAGTACCACATAACTGGCATACATTTGCTGCAGAATTTTATAAGATTTAAAACTTTATAAATTATTCTAACTAAAATTAAAAAAAGATGAAAATTCTTGTAAAAATTCATTATTCATCAATCTTTCCTTAAGACAGACAACATAGTATTTCTTATTTATGAAGACAAAAGCTTTTCTGATTAAATAATGTCAGTTTTATTGCATTTTTTATTTTATGATTAAGAGTAGATTTTCAGTAACTGAGGATGGTCCTGTTTTTCAAAAAGAAATTGATTATTTTAATTCCCCCAAAGACTTGTACATATGACTAATATAAACATGAAGCAATACAAAAAAGAATTACTCAGAATTTATATTAAATGAGTTGGAGGAGGGTGGAAGATATAATGACCCATATTTACAAAAATCAGTTTGTGTATACACACAAAATATTTTAAAATAAAAACATTTTTTTTTACATACTATATAAGTAAATCAAGTGAACAATAGCACATTAATTGTGGGAATTATTTCATTATTTCTCTGTGTTTTTTTCAGTTGTTAACTATTAGTTTATTAAATATAATGTGGTATTTTAAAAAGATTTCTTGTCTTGATTTGTTTTTTTTTTGGTGGAGATCAACTATCAAATCTTGTGTTTCTTATATTGCTAACTGAAGTGTATCTTAGCAAAGATCTTCTCCTTGGCACAAAAATGATGGTTTCTTTTTATTGGATAGGTCAGCTATCAGTTCTTATGCTTGTGTTGCTGACAGGCCCAAGAAAGGGTGCTAGCAAAAGATGCTCTCTTCTCCTTGGCACTTATAAAAATTATGGTTTGTTTTTATTGGAGAGATCAGTTATCAGTTCTTGTGCTTGTGTTGCTGACAGGCCCAAGAAAGGTTCCTAGCAAAAGATCTTCTCTTCTTCTTGGCACTGATAAAAATGATGGTTTATTTTTAGTGGACAGAAATGTCTGCAATAGATAAACCCACAGCAGTTTGCTATGAACTTTATTATATGGGCAGGTAGAATTTGAAACCATGGTATTGCACTCAATTTTAAAGTTAGGTTTTGACATTTTACACTGTAGATATTTTTGTTTTTTGCTTCTACTTTTGTATCAATATATATAATATTACTAAGCATTTTGAAGTTGAAATAATCTTCTCATCAAAGTTTTCATATACTTATTTATAATTTCCTCACTTTAAATATATTTCCTGTAATATATAATGAATTCAAGGAGACAATTATGAAAATTATTTTTTTATTTTTATTCTAATTGTTAACTATTTAATAAATTGTTCAATTTCTTTCACAGATAAACTTTTATCTCTTTGGTTTGTGACATTGCTTACTGTCCCATGTAGGGAAACTTATCAAAGGATCTTCTCTTTTCCTTGACTCTGATGAATGTGATGGTTTGTTTTTATTGGGCAGATGCCTGCAGCAGATAATCTTGCACCAAGTAGTGCTGGCTGTGGACATGATCATATTGCTAGTGTCATTAGTAGAAGATGAGATCTAAAAACTTTAAAAATCAACAGATATTTTTCAGGATTCATATTTGTATTGATCTTCACTGGTGGCTGCTGCTGCTGCATTATTGAAATAATAATTGTATGTATCTCTCATAATAGAGACTGCTTTCATATATTATTCACTGCCACCATTAATATATCATTTATGCTTTCTTTCTTTACAGATGTTTTGGCTGTATAAATCTGCATTGGTTATTATTGAGAATTTCATTTAATCTATAAAAGAAATTTAACTTTCCATGAAAACACAAACAAATATATGCTGCATGGTTCATGTGAAAGTCATGGATCTACATTGTTAAAAGGATAACAAGGAACTTTACCTGACAACAAATAATGTACTTTGAAATGTGTGGTTTATTTTTTTTACAAAAAACATTTAATATTATGTACAAATAAACAGGAAAGACAGGATATATTCATATGACATCTGCTAAACTGTTGTGAAGTCAGGCATAATAGGCAAGATGGAAACACATACCGCAAAGAAACCATATTCTTGTGAAGTTTGTGGATCTGCATTCTCACGCAAGTTTAGTATGATCAATCACATGCGTACAAACACTGGAGAGAAACCATATTCTTGTGAAGTTTGTGCATCTGTATTTTCACGGAAGGGATATTTGGTCAGTCATATACGTACACACACTGGAGAGAAGCCATATTCTTGTGAAGTTTGTGGATCTGCATTCTCATGCAAGTCAAATATGGACAATCATATGCATACACACACTGGAGAAAAACCATACTCTTGTGAAATTTGTAGATTTGCATTTTCATGGAAGTCAGATTTGGTCAAACATGTGCGTGTACACACTGGAGAGAGACCATATGCTTGTGAAATTTGTGGATTTGCATTTTCAGAGAAATCATCTTTAGTGAAACATATGCGTACACACACTGGGCAGAAACCATATTCTTGTATAGTTTGTGAATCTGCATTTTCAAGCAAGTCAAATATGGTCAGACATATGCGTACACATACTGGAGAGAAACCATATCCTTGCGATGTTTGTGGATCTGCATTTTCAGAGAAATCAAGTATGGTCAATCACATGCGTACACACACTGGAGAGAAACCATATTCGTGTGAAGTTTGTGGATCTGTATTTTCACAGAAGGGACATTTGGTCAATCATATGCGTACCCACACTGCAGAAAAGTTATAGTTTCTTGAAATTTGTGGATCTTCATTTTCATGGAAATGTTTGCTGAGCCACTTTTGTAAATAGTCTGTTAGTTTCAGAGAAATTTTGTTGCATCAAGTGTATACACAACAGACAGAATCCCTATTGTAGTCCACATTTAGTTTCTGAAACAGTAAAAAATTCTTTTGTAGTGCATTATGTTAAAATCTGTAGAAATAAAAAATGGTGTCTATATCTTTTCTGAGAAGTCATATTTTGTGTGACATATGAATCATATTATTGTAAAAACTGTAATACATTATTTTCAAATCCTGCAAAATGTAATAAACTTCCTGCAATTCTGGTATATGCACATCCTGCATCACAGTTGCATAAAAATCTAAAACATTGACTTCCCCATCTGTGCATCACAGATATGTAGTTACATGTTCCCATGAAAAGCAATTCATTACACAGAATCAATGAAGGAAAAGACATTTAAGTTTTGAAGAAAACAGACAAATAAATGCAACCTGCTTCATGTGAAAGTCATGGATCTACATTTTCCCAAAAAAAACAATGAAATTACCTGGCAAGAAATAAATTATTTGAAATATGTGATCTGTCTTACTACAAAAAGGCATTTAGTGTTATCTATGAATAAAAAGGAAAGATTGGCCATATTCATGTGACATCTGCTAAACTATTGTGAAGTCATAATAGACCAGATGGAAACACGTATTACAAAAGTACTATGTTCTTTTGAAGTTGCTGAATTTATATTTTAGCCGAATACAGAATTATTCAAATATATTAGCTTTTTCGTATGTCTCCATGAACTGTGCATTTTATCCTGTAGCCCTCTATCTTGAAAATAAGAAAAGGGAATTTTTTATATAACTGTACAAAAATTGGACAAATATCCTAAACCAAAATTCAGAAGTATACACTTGATATGGAAAAGAGAGATAGGGATCTTCTCCCCACAACAACAAAAAATAGTTCCTCAGAATTTTTAATAAAATAACCCACTCACTAAAATATTCATTCATTACTGAATATGTTCTGAAAATTTCATTTAAACCAGATAATTCCTGCTTTTTGACAAATATTTCAAAACAGTATTGGATTTTTACTTTCTTTGTGGAAAAAGTATCCCTTTTGGTGGTACTTATAAAATGTAAACAAACTTTTCAAAATCCATGAAATATAATATTTGTACAAGAGATATGTTTCTAAGTAAATCTAAGGATTAATTATCTTGATTTTCTAAATGAAATGATTACTTTTTCTCTCCAAAACAATATAAATAGCTAGCGACGTCAGAAAGCATTAGTTATAAATAGTTTAAGAATGTATTTTTTTATTCTATGCACTTTAATGAAATTTAGTAGAATAAGTAATTTTATTTTTTATCTTTGCCAAAGGTATTTGTACCTAAGTAAGATATTGAACACAAATGGAATTGGAACTTGGCTATCCAATTAACAATTCTGAGCCATTATTCATTACACCACCTGCTCATCCAAGCTTACAGTACCTGCTAGTATTCTAAAGTGGTCACACATTTAGGGACTTGACCCAGCTCGATGTTGCTTGTACTAGTGATCATATGGGAGCAGGGAATCAAAGAGAATGGAAAGACTTTAATGAGGAAAGGACAATAAAGGAAAAGGGTTCAAGAAGACAGAAGATGGCGATTGATATTGCATTTAAATTTTTGAAGATTGTAAGTGTCAGGGAAGAAAGAAATTGGAAGGGAATTCCACTGGTGACATACCTGACGAGCTTGAGCAGGTGGATGACAGAATGTGGTCTGGAGGGGAACAGAGGGAAGGAACTTGCAGAGTGCTGCAAGGGATAGGAGGAGGAGGTGGAGAGCCATGATCGCCTTCATCCTGTACATGGCACATAAAAAGAAAAAAGAACATGATATTGTTGTTAAGTTTTCTTCAGCAGCATCTGAGATACACGTGTGCTAAGATAGCTACAATTCATCAAAGACGTTCTCCAGTTGTTTTATTCTTGACACTATTTATATTCAGACTATTATCCTCATCTTTGTTGTTGTTATATTTTGGCTATTGTGCCCTCCAGCTTTTCTCAGCTGCAGATCCGTGCGATACACCAATTTGACTTTATCAGCATACAAAGTTTTATTAATATTAATTTACATTAGATAAATCACAAGATAATATAATTTAAGCAATATATATATATATATATATATATAGATTGCATGTCTATTTTGCCAGCAAGTTTACATTAATGCAAGTTTCATTGAATAATTTAGACAAGATTTTTTTCTGCTTATTTTTAACAGGATCTGTTCATATTCTCAGATTAGCTTTTTGGTGATGCTATGGAAAGAGAGTAAATGAATGAAAATAATTTGACACTCTCCGTTTTAAAATATTTGACAAAAACCAGGGATTTTTTCTGTTCCAATAAAATTTTCAGAATGTACTCAATAATGAATGTATCTTTTAGTGAATGGGCTTTTTTATTGAAAAACATCTGGGGAAATATGTGTGGTGGGTATGTTTCCCACCTGACTTTTTAATATTGTGTATAGACTTGTTAACTTTGGTTTGGGGTATTTATCCATTTTTTTTTTTTTTGCATTTATATAAAAAAATCACTTTTCTTTTACTTGTGATAGAAGGTTACAAGGTGAATTGTACAGTCTATGGGGACATACGGGAAGATATCAGTTGACACTAGACTTGAATAGCTTAAGATTGTAGTGATCTGGGGTAGTATCCTCTTGGGAGTCGGTCCCATAAAGCAGTTTGTATCAGTTTAATGCCTACATCAAAGCAGTACGCAATTTTTTATTTATTTAGGATAGCAAAAGTTGTAGAGCCAGCTCACCTTTGAAAAATTCTCTTATACAAATTGCTGAGAAAAGAATTTGTAATATTTTCTTCAAGTTTGTAGGGTCTCTCACATCATACCAGCAAAACAGCCTCATGTTCACAGGAATATAAAAACATACAAAAAAATAATACTAAAATCATGTTAAACTGTAAAAAAATATTTAGATTTCACAGGTTCTGTGAATTACCTCAGTTGATTTTGCCTTTTTGGAAAATCTTTTGCTTTAATTAAAAGTGTTGGTTGATCTTAAACTTGATTCAACCTGAAAGCAAGTTTATTTCCAATTCTAATATGTACCATTTTTGACACGTTACATTGCCTTAAAGGGATCGAATCAGATGAACGGATGTAAACAATCTAAGCACATTTATTTTTTTATTTCTAATAAAAATACTTTTTTGCAGTCTCCCGTGTTTTTTTTTTTACTTGCGATGAATTCAGCTAATAATGTAAATTTTAAATAACTTAAAAAAGAATATATGAAGCCATTCTGATAATGTTTTTAATTGTTCGAAATAATAACACAATTAGATTCTTTTGAAATTAATTTTATATTTTTTCTCTTAAACACAACATTTCTAATGTTCATTTATTGTCATGTGCTTGAACCGATGTAAACTACATATCCTAATTGCTATGTTATGTACTGGTAAACATGCTCATTTGAGAAATTGTTTAATACCATCCTATAAAGACAATTTTGTAAGAATAATGTGTGGACTTGCTGATATACAGAGACAGTAAAAAAACCTTTTCTTTCTTTCCACTTCATCCTTTACTTTCCTGTCTGTTCACTTGCTGACACGTGTTTGCAAAGAACAAAGCTCCTCGCCCATCATTCTTTCCAGCTTTTATGCAACCACCACTCACCCATAATGCATTGGGAGTTCCCTACGTAAGAGTTACTTCCACCTTTGTACCTTTTTGCTTCTGATGCCCCTAAGTTTTCACTTCTTTTCTCTCATCGTTTTACCGCATGCCCTTTTGATCTCAACAAAATCATCCTCATACCACGTAGTCACGTGCCCAATAAGGTCGTCATGCCTCTCTTCCTGACCTATGTGATGGATCATCTGTATCATGTTGCCTTGCTGTACTATCACCATTATCTGGTGAGTCATTCAATCATCGTACATCCAGGATGGGTTGAGAGGTTCCATCTATTCTATTATTCTGTCACTGCACTCTGGTCACCATTCCTCGCCCCCATTGCATGTTGCAGCAAGCTCCAGGTGGTTTTATCCATACCTTCTCTTCAACTCAATGGTCGCCTCGCAGCTGCTTCATTTTAGGGGATGACCAGTGGATGTCTCCACGCATACTGAAATATTGCACGTTTCATTACAGAGTCATCCTCCTTGCCTTCTCGAGGGGAGGGACATGTTATACTAGTAGACCGCCTCAATTGATGATATTTGACCCCTCTCGGCTCTTGTCTTCACAGTTCTGTGGTGCCACACTACAATGCCATTTCTACTAGGACTGTATGCAGTCCTGAAACATCCTTGCACATTTCACCTATCCAGTCCTGCCTTGACTGGTGCTGACTTGAAAGCTGTGCCATTACCCATCAGGACCTCTTCCACTGGGCCTCTCTTTAGGAATAGCTCGTTTAGCATAGATGCAACTGCTGTCCATATTTCTCCCTTTGTCTCATAGTGATTGAGTGGATTCATTTTCTCATCCATTAAAATCCCAGTTGATGTAATTGATTATTTTCAAACTAAAAGATCTTACTAACAGTTTGTAGACTCTGTCGATCTAATGAGAATATTTTATTCAATACCCTTATTGTTTTGGTGCTACTTATGCTTGACAATCATCATTTTGTTCTCATTTGGATTTGTGTAATGTTTTGTTCACATGCTGTAGACTAACCTTTCTTTTATTTGATAAGTTATTTTAGTGCTATTTAGGTTGTTACAGAAAAGATTGTTGGGAGCATCAGAGATCAATGAGTTCCAAATGTCTAAGTGGATTCAAAAGAGATTACTTCAATCTTTTAATGGAAAGTTTACATCATGTGATTTGCTTTTTATAAGAAACCAGTCAACATATGCAATTTATTAAATAAACTTTTCTGCAATAATTCTCACAAAATATATTTTCTTAATTGAACTGTTTTTGTATTGAAATTTTTGCATTTAAGTTTTTTAAAAGTTTTGTTTAGTCAATTTATAAAAAAGAGTTTTTCCTGTCATAATCCTGAAAAAAATAAAGTTTCCTAATTAAATTGTGTTTTTGGTTTAAATTTATTCATTCAATTTTTTTAAAAAAATTTTTGTTCTGTAATAATTCTCAAAAAATGTATTTTTTAAATTGAATTGTGTTTAGGTGTAAAATACTGATTTTGTAATTATTAATTTAATAAAAAAAAAATGCTTTTCTGTCAAGTTAAGAGATTTAACATGATTAAAACTGTTTTTTGAGACAACAGTAAAAGTAAAAAATGAAATCTAGTTTTTACACAACAATCTATTAAAAAAAAACTTAGGACCCACTGAATATCCCTGGGATGCACCCAAATCAACACCTGTGGGCCCCGAGAACTATAGCATTAAAAATCATTTAGCATCACTGCCTCATCTTTATTGTCATCTCTCCAGTCTTCTTTAAATGTGTGCTGATCAAGGTAGCCAGGACAAATTTTGAACTAAACTGTGTATTTAATTTACAGGGATCAATTGTCAGTGTCTGGGGATGTCTCATCTTATTTTTATTTAGTACTGCTCAGGTATTGATCACCCTGTTTCCACTATCCAGCCCAGGGACTGAACACAGAATTACTAAGTTATCAAATTCACAAACCATCAGATTATTCTCCCAAACTTAAAATCTTAGAACTAAATTAATTGACTTAAGAGAATTGAACAATAATTTAGAAAAAATACATTTGAGACTTACATTTCCAAGCTTTTGGATATAGAAATGATGCATATCAGAATCTAATTTAGATTTTTTCCAAAAAATTTCAAATTTCAATTTCATAATCCCAAACATTATAAAACAAAGAAACACCCAGTGACTGGCATCAAAGGGATTTTAAAATTACCACAATTCATGTATTTAACAGTGTCATATGTTGGGGTCGTCAAAATGCATTCTTAACTACCACATGTGATTAGTAGTTAGGATGATATATTGGTCATTACAATTGGTTGCCTGAAACGGAAATCACTTATGACTCAACCTAATGTCTGCAATGAACTAGAAAAAAATTGTTTACCTTTTCTTTACAGAAAACCAAATGAAGCAGTCAAACTTTCAGGCAGCAGAAGTAACAACCTTAATCAGCGGATTAGGTTCAAGGGTCAAATTTCCCTACAAAATATTGTCCTAGAGCATTAAAGCATTGGTTCATGAATTTAGTGACATAGAAATTATGAGTTCAATCCTTGGGCCCTGCAGTGTGTGTACTTGAAATCAGTGGAAATGGACACACAATAATTGAACACTTGTTTAAAAATAAGAAACAGATAGTGGAACGAGAAGAGTCTAGCTATGTAGATTAAATAAAGGATTCAGTTCAGAATTCCATGCAGGCTACAAGGATCATCACCTGAGGAAGGCTGGAGAGCACAACAGCCAAAATGTGATAACAACAAAGCTAAGGACAATAGTTCTAATGTAAATAGTGTCAATAATAAACCAAGTGAATTGAGAAATTCTTTGATGAACTGAAGCTATCTTGGTAGATGTGTATCTCAGCTGCTGCTGCAAATCAAGAGAACTTAACAAGAATGTCATGGTAAGATACAATAAAGGAAAGACATTTCACTTTGACAGCTGTTTCTACTTTGTGGCAAAAGTCCAAATCCTTTCTGATTGGCTATGCTTTCACACTTTCTTTATGAGTCTCTACCATTCTTCTCTGCATGGGATATTGTTGCCACACACACACACACACTCATATATGACAGAGAGAGAGAGAGAGAGAGATTCTTGAAAGAAGATAATCATTGATGTTGCATTTAAATGCAACATCATTGTTGACAGGAAAACAAGAAGCTGAAAGAGATTTCCATGGGCAAGAAATGTGAGAGAAGAAACTCTCATCATAGAACTTGGTTGCATCTAGCAATGTCAAGAGTAAAATAAGATCTTGTACTGTGCTTACATTCATGAAGTCAAATGACCAAATAGGAAAGCTCTTCAGAACAACAACAGAACAAAAGTTTTGAAATTATCTAAAAATTTGATAGGATAAATATTACCTCATACAATTCACATTGAGACTACATAATCAATATTAAATTTATTTTTCAAAAGTAAAAACATTTTCATGAAGATTTATATTGAATAAAACTGACATACTTATCAATTCTGAGAAACATTTAAAGAGTTTTTGTAATTTTTCACCTTTTTATATATGTAATGAATTGGTTTATTTTGTCAATCTTATCTTGCTGTTAATGTGTGTGTATGTATATATATATGAAGTATGTAGTGGAGTTCAATTTACATTACATGAATCATTAATACAAAAAACAGATATTGAAGTTAATGATATAAATGGCGAAAATCCATCTTCGCAAACAAATTTAATAGAGTACATTAACCCCGAACCTGTAGATGAATGTTATGATCCCTGTTTATAAATTCCAGTTGCATAAGGTCATTTTTAATTTTTTTATGAGCATTCATCTGTGCATACAGACATCATCAGGTATGGAAATAGATTTGTTTTTTACATCCAGGTAATAACAGGACAATTCTTTTGTACTGGTAGGTTTTTTCCATCAATATGGCATGAACTAAATTGTTCAATAAATAGAGGAATGTCGCAGTTATTATCTGAAAGTTGCACGTAGGATCAGTTAATTTAATATCAAGTATGTGGTGCAGTTCAATTTACATTACATGAATCATTCATACAAAAACAAAAATTATTAAATTAAAATTAACCGATCCTATGTGCAACTTTCAGATAATAACTGTGACATTCCTCTATTTATTGAACAATTTACTTCATGCCATATTGATGGAAAAAACCCACCAGTACAAAAGAATTCTCCTATTAACATATTAGTACAAAAAGGCACAATCTTAAATTTTAAAAATTCAACCTCACCCTTGCGATGACACACTCCAAATTTTTTACAGTTAACAACAACACATTTCTAAAAGACATATTTCAAATTACATCTATTCTTTCGTTGTCCTGTTATTGCAGATTCATAAACTATACAAGAATATGGTGTCTGCCTCGTGTTTACGCATGTCTTACTAAAGGTAATTTCTTTGAAAAAGCAAATCCACAAATTTCACAAGAATAGGGTTTCTCTCCAGTGTGTGTACGCATATGTCTCATTAACTGTGACCTCTGTGAAAATGCAGATCCACAAACTTCACAAGAATATGGTTTCTTTGTAATATGTGTTTCCATTTTGTTTATTATGTCCAACTTCACAACAGTTCAGCACATGTCACATGAATATGTCCTATATTTCCGGTGATTTGTACATAACATTACATGTGTTTTTGCAAAAAAAATAAACAGTACATTTCAAAGTACATTATTTCTTGTCAGGTAAAGTTCATTGTCATGCTTTTGTGAATGTAAATCCATGATGTTCACATGAGCCATGCAACATATATTTGTCTGTATTTTCATGGAAAGTGAAGTGTCTTTTCCTTCAATGGATCTGTGTAATGTATTGGTTTTCATGGGAGGAACATCCACAATTTGTCATTTCTACATGTGTTTACATGATGCATTACTGTTGTGGTAGGATCCACTTAATTTGCAAAGTGGGGGGAACGAATCAAGAGATTCAACCAGAGATTCTGCCTGACTGCGACTCAGTTAACACATTCTCCAGGAACGGTCTTCCCAGGAATATACAAAAGACTATATGTAAATATTGTGTACACTTTCTTGTTTCATTACATTTTGTTCTAAGTACATTTTGTGTTGCATTATTATTCCATGCATTAGTCAAGTTTCAACAATTACAGAAAGATTTTCTGCTGATTCATAAAATAAATGTGGACTACGACAGGGTTTCTATCTATTTTGTATACACATGATACAACAAACTTTTTGTGGAAATATGAATCAGCAAACATCATAATATTTTTATCTTTCTAGTGTGTATACAAAAATGGCTCAACATCATTTCCATGAAAATGGAAATACACAAATTTCAAGAAACTATACCTTATCTATAGTGGGTGTACACATATGATTGACCATATTTGACTTGTGTGAAAATGTAGAATCACAAACTTTACAATAATACAGCTACTCTCCAGTGTGTGTACGGATATGTTGGAACAAATTTGAATTCTTCGAAAATGCAAATCCACAAATTTCACAAGAATAGAATTTCTCTCCAGTGTGTGTACACATATGCCGCACTAAATGGGACTTCATTGAAAATGCAGATTCACAAACTTCCCAACAATATGGTTTCTCTCCAGTGTGTGTACGCATATGTTGCATTAAATATGATCTTTGTGAATATGCAGATCCACAAACTTAAGAATATGGTTTCTCTCCAGTGTGTGTATGCACATGTGACACTAAATGTGACTTTCGTGAAAATGCAGACCCACAAACTTCACAAGAAAATGGTTTCTCTCCAGTGTGTGTATGCATATGTTGCACTAAATGTGACTTCCGTGAAAATGCAGATCCACAAACTTCACAAGAATAAGGTTTCTCTCCAGTGTGTGTAGACATATGTCGCACTAAATGTGACTTCCTTGAAAATGCAGATCCACAAACTTCACAAGAATAAGATTTCTCACCAGTGTGTGTACGCATATGTCGCACTAAATGTGACTTCCGTGAAAATGCAGATTCACAAACTTCACAAGAATAAGGTTTCTCTCCAGTGTGTGTACGCATATGCTGCACTAAATGTGACTTTATTGAAAATGCAGATCCACAAACTTCACAAGAATATGGTTTCTCTCCAGTGTGCGTACGCATATGCCGCACTAAATGTGGCTTTATTGAAAATGCAGATCCACAAACTTCACAAGAATATGGTTTCTCTCCAGTGTGCGTACGCATATGCCGCACTAAATGTGGCTTTATTGAAAATGCAGATCCACAAACTTCACAAGAATATGGTTTCTCTCCAGTGTGCGTACGCATATGCCGCACTAAATGTGACTTTATTGAAAATGCAGATCCACAAACTTCACAAGAATAAGTTTTCTCTCCAGTGTGTGTACGCATATGTGTTACTAAATGTGATTTCTGTGAAAATGCAAAGCCACAAATTTCACAAGAATATGGTTTCTGTCCAGTGTGAGTACGCATATGTGTTACTAAATGTGATTTCTGTGAAAATGCAAATCCACAAACTTCACAAGAATAAGTTTTCTTTGTAATATGTGTTTCCATTTTGCTTGTTATGTCCAACTCCACAAAAGTTTAGCAAATGTCACATGAATATGTCCTATATTTCCGGTGTTTTGTACATAACATTTAATGTGTTTTTGCAAAAAAATAAATAGTACATTTCAAAGTACATTATTTCTAGTCAGGTAAAGTTCATTGTCATGCTTTTGTCAATGTCAATCCATGATGTTCCCATGAGCCATGCAGCATATATTTGTCTGTGTTTTCATGGAAAGTGAAATGCCTTTTCCTTCAATGAAATTCTCAATAATAACCAATGTGGATTTTTTCAGCCATAACATCTGCAAAGAAAGAAGGCATAAATGATATATATCAATGGCAGCAGTGAATTATATATGAAGGCCGTCTATATTATGAGAAATACATGCAATTATTATTTCAATGATGCAGCAGCAATGAGTGAAGATCAAACATTTGCAGTGTGTGAACCGGTGAACCAAAATTGCTTCACTATAATATCGTATCTTATGAAATGTATGCGATTAAAATCAGAACATTGTCATTTCAGAAACCATACAAATATGAATCTTGAAAAATATCAGTTGATTCTTAAAGTTTTTTTCGACCTTGTCTTAGAATAATGACACTAGCAAGAAGATCATGTCCATACCTGGTGTGAGATTATCTGCTGCAGGCATTTCTGCCCAATAAAAACAAATCATCGCATACATCAGAGCCTAGGAAAAGAGAAGACCATTTGATAAGTCTCCTTACATGGGACTGTAATCAGTGGCACAAAACTGAGAGACAAACGTTGATCTGGGAAAGAATCTGAAGTATTTATTAAACTAATATTTAACAATTAGAATTTAAAGTCCATAGTGAAAATGAAATAATTTTCATAAGTGTCTCCTTGAATGAAGTATATATTACAGGAAAATTTTTTTTATATAAACTGAGTAAATTATAAATACGTTTATGAAAATTTTGATGAGAAGATTTATTTCAACTTCAAAATGTTATTAATGTTACATACATTGTTACAAAAGTAGAAGCACTGTATGAAAACTTTTTTTACCTTACCTTTTCAGGTCGAATCTCTAAAACCTTTTCATAGAAAAACAAACAGAATTAAGTTGCTGTTGTTGGTGAACTTGATATTTGTTTTCAAGATCGACAATATTTTGTAATCAATAAAACTTCCTATTTTTAAACTAAAGAAATTGTAATTAAAAAAGAATTACTGCTTGAAAAGGAAGGCGCGTATTTTCTGAACTGAAAAAAGAAAAGAAATTCTGGTAACCGGTGTTAAATGAGAATTAGTTCCTTGCTCAAAAATAGAAGATTTTTGTATCGCAATTTGTTTTTTTCTAACTTTTCATAAAATTTATTGCTGACGAAAACAAAACAACAAAATAAAAAAACTATTTTTTCTTCATTGAATTGTGATTAGGTGTAAAATACTGATTTTGTAAGTTAATTATAAATTTAATAAAAAAACAAATGTTTTTCTGTCAAGAGATTTGGTATGATAAAAATTGATTTTTGGGACAATGGTAAAAGAAAAAAATGAAATCTGTAGAGACCTACGGTTTTCAGACAAAAATCTATTAAAAAAATCTTTAGTTAGGAGGACCCACTGAATTTCGGATGGATGCACCCAAATCAATACGTGTGGGCCTCTGAGATCTATAGCATTTAAAATCAGTTTTAGCATCACTGCCTCCTCTTTATTCTTATTCTGGGGATGTCTCGTTTTGTTCTTATTTAGTACTGCTCAGGTATTGCACACCCTGTTTCTATTGAATCCAAGTTTCCACTATCCAGCCAGGGATTGAACTCACAAAATTCACAAACCAACACTTTCATTCACCCAAACTTAGAGTATTAAAACTTCACTGAATTTCTTACATTGTTTTAATAACAATATCACATAGGGAAAAAGTAACATAGAAATTTAAAAGATTCGAGTGTGCTGCCCTGGACAAAATGCTAAAAAACATGTTGCTTTAGACTAGGTATGCCCAATTTAGGCCTTTTTAGCGTTTTTTTTTTTAGTTGTTTTTTTTTTTCAGTTGAAAGACACATTAATTTGGAAATTCTTGTAAAAATTAAGTACTTGTTGGAATTTAATGAAATCTTCAGAACTTGTTCAGAAATGAATGAACTTATTTTAGAAATGTTTGTCTCTTTGAAAGTCATGGTATAAATATTTTTTTTTTATATCTGTTACCCCCCTCGAACTTAATTTTATGAAAACTCAAAATTTTTTATTTACAACCTGATTTTTTTTTTTAATTAAATGCACAAAACTCTGAAAAATCTAAATCATCGATTTTTTTGTTAAAATTTTTTGTTAAGATTGTCCAAACTTCTTTCTCAATTGTAAAAAATACAAAACCCAATAAAACTAAGACAATATTTAATTAAGAAAGTTTTTAATGGCTTTTCTGAATAATATATACGAAGGTAATTAATATCTGAAAGAAAAAAATTTTGATGAAAAATGAATTTTTACATTAATTTTTTTGTTTGTTTCAATTTTAAATACACAATAGTGACAAGGTTGTTATATATTTATAAATTAAGTTCTTTCTGCAACCTTATGGAAATGATATATTATGTTCAGCCAGTTTAGACTCGAATTCACAAAACACGGACGAATTTCATTGAAAACGAAAGATTTTATTCAGTGAATCAGGTAAAAAATCTAAAAGAAAAATAAACGGAAAAAAGATGAGTTTACTTTGACGGAAGAGACAGAAAATAAAAAGAGGAAAAAGCAGCTCAGCGTTGAGAGCTAGAAAGAGGCAATTCACAAAGGGAGACATGGTAAAAGAGCAGGACCAAACGTCTGAGCAAATTCAGCATAGAAAAGTCCTATATAACTTCCTAAATATCAATATAATTCATGGCTAGAAAGTACAAGCTGGTTGAATGAGCAACCCAGAAACAAAGAGGCGACAAACTACTTGTCGTGCTACGATCAAACATTTCAATACAAAGGCGGTGAAAAGGCTAAATAAGAATTAAATAAACATACCAAAGTTATATGGAAAGGCGGAGCAGCGAGCAAGGGTGCGTGCATGCAGGGACCGAATCAGGAAGAACTCTGAAGATCCCGCCAAAAGGCAAACTCTATTCTCGTGGCTTATCGCGTTGCCGAAAGTAGATAAAAACGGTAATGCGTGATAAAAAAGGGAATTAAAGCTAAGGAAGCATAGTCTATGCTAGAAAACACAAAGGAAAGAGAAAGGAAAAGATCAAAAATAAAAATAAAAAAACAGTAACAAGAAAAGGCGTCGCAGCGAGACGAGAGGTAAAAAGGTAAACAAAGAAACGGTGTCCGGTGAATTTGTCCTTGTTGACGGAAGGTCCACGTCACAAACGTGATATCGAGATTAAAAGAAATCTACCCGATCTTCCTCCGGTGAACTGAAGGAACCACCACTATTCACCACGTTGTGAATTCTTGATCCGAACAGCAGTGTATCAGTCTCCCCGGAACGGTCCGGTGGAAAGGGGAGGAAATGGCTGGGTATTACTCTGAAAAGAAATCACTATTCATGCAGAAAAAGTTCTTGTCGTAGCCGCAAAGACATGAAAAAGAAAAAATAAGCAACTCTTTCGGTTCATGTACAAAGAGCCTTTTAAGGCTACTGTTTTCATGTCACTAACGAAGAATTTACACGAGTACAAAATGTCGTAACAAGGTTCACTTGCTTGGGGTTGGGAGTGACAGAGAGAGTAGGAAAAATTCTGCCTAAATAATTTCAGCTGATCTAAGGGAAGTAATTCGGGGATCTTCGTCGGAGCGTGTAATTACAGCAGTTTGCTTTCTCAGCTTTGTTGGCAAAATTAACTGGTTTCCTTCAGGGTCTATTTCTACTTCTGGCTTCAGATGGGACCTTTTTGGCACGTGACAACCAACCAACCAGACCAGCAAATTCCAGCAAGCCGTCTCTTCCGCGTTCTGAGATCCACTCTGTTCTCTCCCCAGTTCTTCGATCCAATCTGATCTGGCCTCTGTCTAACACAAGCGTGCAGGCCGCTTATATATAGAGAGGCGGTGCTAAACAACTTCTAGGCACCGCCCACGAATTTTAATATGCAAATCGCCCTGACCACCATGCAAGTTTTTCTGGTCTCTGAAACTCTGCGGGAAACCATTTACTAATGGTACTAAAAATGAATTCGGGCTCCCTGACGGGTTTTCATTAGACATCATCCACTTGAGGTTTGCCAAAACCACTTATCCCGTCTGGTTGAAGTCCGTGTGTTAGACCACCCAAAAGTCCAATTCGCCATTTATCATAAACTATTTTACATTTAATTAACTAATAACTGAACCCCAGAAACAATTATTAAGAAGAAAAAAAATAAACTTATTTCTGGAATTACTCCGGAATCGCTTCTACTCAAGTAATTAGCACCTTCATCCTAATTCTTTAGCACTGTTGATTATTAAATCCACCTAGGGTCGGGGTGTGGGGATGCTTTCTCTATGTCACACGGGTAGTAAAGAGTAAACCCCTGGACGTTCATTACCATGAAGTGTTCCAGAGTATGAGGTTATTGGTAGTCATTTTGGAGTCAGGAAGTTTGCTGCCAGACTTGTCGAACTCTCTGGCTTTGGGCAGTGATGAACCCAGATGCGGCTATGCCTACTCACAGAGTCTCGCCTGGGTAGGTGTAGACAAACCCAACCCTGTGTATGCAGGGTCTAAGTGTAATTTTGTTCAAGCCTATGAGCTTGGAATCACCCTTACATACAACCCAGCCTTGTGACACATCCCGCCTTTTGGAATGGATTGTGAAATACCTGTTGTATAATAAATAATAAAAAGAGCCATACCCCAGGTGTAAAATATATCATAAAAATGAAAAATCTTTCTTGAAGTTTTTAATTTCAAGCTAATAGATTAAATTTAATATTTCCAATAAGCAAAATGATTTTCAGTATTTCAAAAATAAAATATACTTTACAAAAACTAAATTTGAGAAATATTAACTGATAGTTTAATTAAGCTGAATGAAAACAAAAATTGCTTACATTCACTTTAAAATACTGAAGAAACACATTGATTGAACATGAAGATGGGTGTTTTCATGCGGTTTGACAGATTTATCAATAATTTAATATTTGGCATTTTTAAGAAAATGTCACAGAACTGTAAAAATTACTTGATGAATACGATGTAAACTACTTTCTTATGTAATTTTTTAACTACGCAGTAATCAAAAAAATTTAAGAAAAAATTCTAAGTAATTTAGAATTTTTTAGAATTTTGATTACTTTGGCTTCTTATAAGTGGTGGGGGGGATAAAAATATTTTTACCATGATTTTCTAACGAAAACCTTTTTAAAGTAATTCCATTCATTTGTGAAAACGTCCTGAAAGTTTCATTAAAATCCAACAATGGTTTGATTTTTGAAAAAATCCAAGTCAATGTTTTTCACAGCAAAAAAGGATCAAAAAATATAATTTAATAATCAGAAACTCCTTTGGTCTTTCCTCTTAATAATAACAGTAATTTTTGATGATAAAACTTTATTCTTATTATATTTAGGGCAATTTTTTCATCATGGTATGCTAATTTTTTAGTGAGTTATTTCTGGCATCTATTGAAATGAAATGCTCATTACAGTTCAAAGTTCAGGGTATTTGGAATTTTTGGGTTTTGTGTAAATATATCAATATTTTTCTAATAGGGACGACCATACATGATAAGTCATAAAACAATAAAGGTAACGATAATGAATTTAAAATTTATTGGTAAGCTTTTATGACATTGTTGCAAAAAGCATCTTTGTGTGTAAGACTAAAAATTAAAGAGATTCTATAACTGAATACCAATGGTAGTTCGATTTGTTTATGAAGGACTAGTGTGACAGAGAGAGTTTGGGAAACACACAAACACATATATGTAGTTTCTGCACATGTAACAGAATTATATATATATATATATATATATATATATATATATATATATATATATATATAATGCACAATAACAGGAACAAAGTTGACAAAATTATTAAACCAATTCATTACATATATAAAAAAGCGGAAAATTACAAACACTGTAAATATTTCTCTGAATAGATAAGTATGTCAGTTCATTTCAATATAGCTTCATGAAAATGTTTTTACTCTTTGAAAAAAAATAATATTGGTTATGTAGTTTCAATGTGAATTGTATAAGGTAATATTTATCCTATAAAATTTTAAGATAATTCAAATTTAGAATTTAAGCCTAGTACGAGACTGTTGTGGAGATTTCATCAATTACACTTGAGCTGGTTAGATGCAGCCATAAGTTCTATGCTAACAGTTTCTTCTCTTGCACTTTGCACTTGTGGAACTCCCATCTAGCTCTATGCTTTCCAGCCAACTTTAATCTACAAAAATTTAAATATAATGTCAATCACTATCTTCTGTCCACCCGGTTATCATTAATGTTTCTCTTCTTAATTCTTCCACACCCTCTAAATCCTTGCGGTGTTTCTGATTTAAAAAAAAAACATTTATTTATGGCAATTGTTCTGATGAGCTTTCCTATTTGGTCACTTGACTTCATGAATTTAAGCAAATACAAGATCTTTACTTTTGAAATTACTAGATGTAACTGTAAGTTCTATGCTGATAGTTTCTTCTCTCACATTTCTTGCCCATGAAACTCTATTCCAGATTCTTGCTTTCCTGTGAACAATGGCTGACAAACCCTAAATGCCAAAAGCAGAACATCCAACTTTGATACCATGACCAGATTCGTTGAAGTGAACACAGACCAGGAAATTGTTGTTGTTGTTCCTGATATTTTTGTGGTTATTGAACTGGAGACTGATCTCTGTTCCAGTTTCTCCTACATAGTTCCCCTTCTTGCACTTGTGACAGAAAAGTAAATATACAAGACTGGAACCATTAGATCTGAGCCAGCAGTTTGAATACCATGTGAGTTCCGAGTGGAGACGGGTGGTGGTTGTAAATTAGTGATGATGTGTTTGCAGATCAGGCACTGGAGTTTGTTGCAGGTGACATTCCCTTGAAAGGTGATGAATTGCATATGTAGGATGATGTTAAAATCTGAAGAGGTTTGGGGAGCTGTTGTCTCATATGTAGGGGGGTTATCACTAAATATTATTCTAATTGTATTGTCTAGATTTAAATGCTGGAAATCTTTGGTTTAGTTGTGGGAAAATTTGTGTATGTTGAAATTAAAATAAAAGACCATAATAATTCTGGAATTATTTTATTTTTTTTAATTTCTTACGTAAGGAGAGTGTTTCTGTCATATTTGGAAGCCTTGCTAATAGATTCTTTGATCATTGTATGCGGGCAATTCCTATTGAGAAAGTGATTAAATAGTAGTCCTGTGTTGCATTCTTCCTTGTGTGAACAGATGCATTTTATGTACAAGCAATATGGCGGTATATATACAATGCTGTACAAAAGTAAGTAAACCACTAACATATTTTCAAAAATTATCTCATTTTCATAGATGATCAACAAATCTTAATTAAGCTATATTCATTAATGATAAGCTATATTCATAAAGAGAAACATTTATTAAATCAGTTCACTTTCAAAAATGTTTACCAAGCTGGAATTGAAAATTAAAAATTAGAATGTGCAATCATAAGTGAACCCTTACATTTAATATTTGGTCACTGCTCCTTTTGAGGTTACAATGTCAGCCAGCCAGCCAGATTTCTGACCATTCTTTTGAGCAAAACTCCCACAATTGTTTGATATTACTTGGGTTTCATGTATAGACAGCCTTCTTTCACGTGTATCCCAAATTTATAATTGAGTTTAGATCAGGACTTTGACAAGGCCACTCCAAGACTTGAAATTTCTTTTTACCAACCCATCCTTTTGTGGATTTGCTTTGATGCTTCAGATCGTCCTATTGAAAGTTCCAGCCTCGCCATAAACCCAATGTTTGAACTGAGGACAAGACACTTTCATTCAAAATTGCTTGTTATCTTGCAAACTCTATTGTGCCATGCATCTTATTTTGCTTGTTCCAGCTGCAAGCAAAGCACACCAACTCATAATTCTGTTACTGCCACATTTAATGGTTGCTATCAAATACTTCTCTTCAAAAGCCATATTAAGAGCTCACCAGATATACCATCTATTGTTCCTCTCAAAACGCTCTAGTTTGGTCACATCTGACTATAAGACATTTTCCCAGAATGTTTCTAGCTTCTTGAGCTTTGGCATAGTTAAGGCAAGCATGCTTGTGCTATTTTATAAGCACTGACTTATGAATTGAAGAAGAAATTATATTATTATCTCCAATAATTTTTCCTTCAAAACTATAATTCTAGTAATAACTCTTTCTTCAAAAACTTACTGCTGGAAATAATTTTCCTCAACAATAATTAATTGTTAATAATTTTTCCTTCATAAAAGTAAATGTATTGTTGGAAATAATTTTTTTCCAAACTAGGCTATGAAAACAAGAAAGCAGATTTAGTAAACTGTATATACATGTTTATGATTTGGGTGAGCTTGTAAAACACTAGGGAATTTTTCCATATAATCAGACAAGTTAGAATTAATTTCAGAATATTTGGTAAGGTTTAGCAAATTCATAGGGTACTTCATTAACCAGGGAGGGTTTTTTGAGTTGGTGAATTTAAGTATTATGGTTGGATATAATTGTGCTTTGCTGACTAGATTTTTCATGTAAAGACCAAAAGTTTTGATAGCATTTTCTTTTTTATCAAACAGAAAATTGTAATTAGGGTTAAAGGTACAGTGATATACAGGGTTAGATGGACATGATTTCAGTTTTAAATAATATTGTAGTGCCAGTTTTTCAGGTCTCAATTTTAACGGGGGCTCATGAGCTTCCACATATAGACTTTCTATGGGTGATGTTTTGAAGATACCCTGAACCAGTCTTAATCATGCATGGTGTATGTGATCGAGGATTTTTACATAGAATTTCCGAGTTAACCCATATATGAGACATCCATTATGCAATCTGCTCCCCAGTCAGTGTTAGCCACAACCCATAATAATGGTAATGCTTTGAAGCATTTTTTGTTTTATGTATTTTAAGTGAGGTATAAATGTAAGTTTTTTTATCGGAAAAGATTCTCAGAAACTTATGTTGATCAGTCATTTCTATTTTGGTTCCTTCCAGTTTAAGGGTTTGATTGTTGTGCATTATTTTCTGATTACAGAAGTGAATACACATTGTTTTGGTTGGGGAGAATTTTCAATGGTACATTCATTTATCTAGGCACATTTGCAGTTGCCATTCTTCTGTATGCATGTTTTTGATCTGTAGCAAATCAGAAAGTCATCGACATATGGTGAACCGGCAACACAATGATTGACACAATTAACAATGTTGTTTATTTTTATATAAAAAAAGTTTTTACATGATGCACTACAAAAGATTTTTCTACCAATTCAGAAACTAAATATGGACTACGATAGGATTTCTCTCTATTGTGTATACACATGATGCAACAAAATTTCTCTGAAAATACATATCAGTAATCAAATTCTCTCCAGTGTATATACAAAAATGGCTCACCAGACATTTCCATGAAAATATAGCTTTTCTACAGTGTGTATACGCATATGATTGACCATATTTGACTTATGTGAAAATGCAGAACCATAAACTTCACAAAAATATAGCTTCTCACCAGTATGTGTGACATGTGTCCTTAAACGTGACTTCTGTGACAATACATACCCACAAACTTAACAAGTACTTGGTTTCTCTCCAGTGTGTGTACGCATATGTTTGACCAAATCTCGCTTCCATGAAAATGCAGATTCACAAACTTCACAAGAAAATGGTTTCTCTCCAGTGTGTGTACGCATATGATTCACTAGATTAGACTTCTTTGAAAACGCATATCCACAAACTTCACAAGAATATGGTTTCTCTCCAGTGTGTGTACGCATATGTTCAACCATAGTTGAATTCTCTGAAAATGCAGATCCACAAAATTTACAAGAAAATGGTTTCTCTCCAGTGTGTGTACGCATATGCTTTACTAAATTAGACTTATGTGAAAATGCATATCCACAAACTTCACAAGAAAATGGTTTCTCTCCAGTGTGTGTACGCATATGTTCAACCATAGTTGAATTCTCTGAAAATGCAGATCCACAAAATTCACAAGAAAATGGTTTCTCTCCAGTGTGTGTACGCATATGCTTTACTAAATTAGACTTATGTGAAAATGCATATCCACAAACTTCACAAGAAAATGGTTTCTCTCCAGTGTGTGTACGCATATGATTCACTAAATCACACTTCTGTGAAAACGCATATCCACAAACTTCACAAGAATATGGTTTCTCTCCAGTGTGTGTACGCATATGTGTCACTAAGTGTGACTTCGTTGAAAATACATTTTCACAAACTTCACAAGAATGAGGTTTCTCTCCAGTGTGTGTACGCATATGTTTGACCATATTTGACTTCTCTGAAAATGCAGATCCACAAACTTCACAAGAAAATCGTTTCTCTCCAGTGTGTGTACGCATATGATTCACTAAATTAGACTTCTGTGAAAACGCATATCCACAAACTTCACAAGAATATGGTTTCTCTCCAGTGTGTGTACGCATATGTGTCACTAAGTGTGACTTCATTGAAAATACCTTTTCACAAACTTCACAAGAATGAGGTTTCTCTCCAGTGTGTGTACGCATATGTCTCGTTAAATCTGATTTCTTTGAAAATGCAGATCCGCAAACTTCACAAGAATATGGTTTCTCTCCAGTGTGTGTACGCATATGTGTCACTAAGTGTGACTTCCTTGAAAATACTTTTTCACAAACACCACAAGAAAATGGTTTCTCTCCAGTGTGTGTACGCATATGTTTGACCATATTTGACTTCTCTGAAAATGCAGATCCACAAACTTCACAAGAAAATCGTTTCTCTCCAGTGTGTGTACGCATATGATTCACTAAATTAGACTTCTTTGAAAACGCATATCCACAAACTTCACAAGAATATGGTTTCTCTCCAGTGTGTGTACGCATATGTGTCACTAAGTGTGACTTCATTGAAAATACATTTTCACAAACTTCACAAGAATGAGGTTTCTCTCCAGTGTGTGTACGCATATGTCTCGTTAAATCTGATTTCTTTGAAAATGCAGGTCCGCAAACTTCACAAGAATATGGTTTCTCTCCAGTGTGTGTACGCATATGAGTCACTAAGTGTGACTTCCTTGAAAATACTTTTTCACAAACACCACAAGAAAATGGTTTCTCTCCAGTGTGTGTACGCATATGTTTGACCATATTTGACTTCTCTGAAAATGCAGATCCACAAACTTCACAAGAAAATCGTTTCTCTCCAGTGTGTGTACGCATATGATTCACTAAATTAGACTTCTGTGAAAACGCATATCCACAAACTTCACAAGAATATGGTTTCTCTCCAGTGTGTGTACACATATGTTCAGCCATAGTTGACTTCTGTGAAAATGCAGATCCACAAACTTCACAAGAATATAGTTTCTCTCAAGTGTGTATATGTATATGTCTCACTAAAAGTGACTTCTGTAAAATGCAGATTAACAAACTTCACAGGAATATGTCTTCTTTGTAATATGTATTTCCATCTTGTCTATTATGTCTGACTTCACAACAGTTTAGCAGTTGTCAGATGAATATGTTCTATATTTCCAGTTTATTCATGCATAACACTGTGTACTTGTAGAAAGATAAACCACACATTTCAAATACATTTTTTCTTGCCAGTTAAAGTTCATTGCCATGCCATGACTAACTCAAATCATGTAGCATATATTTATCTGTTTTCATGGAAAGTGAAATGTCTTTTCCTTCAACAAAATTCTCAATTATCAATCACTGCCATTTTTTCTACAGCCAAAACATCTGTAAAGAAAGAAGGCATAAATTATATATTAAAGGCGGCAGTGAATAATATATGAGATCAGTCTATATTATGAGAGATACACGCAATTATTATTTCAATAATGAAGCAGCAACAGCAGCCACCAGTGACGATCAAACATTTTCAGTGTGTGAACCAGTGAAACAAGATTGCTTCACCATAACATCATATCTTATGAAATGTATGCAATTAAAATCAGAACAGTGTCAATTCAGAAACAATACAAACCTGAATCTTGAAAAATATCTGTTGATTTTTAAAGTTTTTTTAGACCTTGTTTTGGACTAATGACATTAGCTTAGGTACTTCCACTAGATCACCTAAAAAACAGCATAGCATGATGAAAAATCCCCTAAACTCAATAAAAACAAAGTTATTAAGAGGAAAGACCAAAGTATTTTTCATGACTTTTGGAAATTTTTTATTCTTTTCTACCATGTTTGAAATTCTGGTTAAAAATTTAGTTTTTTTTTACAACAACGCAAACTAGGGAAAAAAGGCTCATTTTATTTTGCACTTTTTCCAAGGAAATGCACATTGATTTGAAAATTCTTGCAAAATTCAAATAATTGTTGGATTTTTATGAAACTTTCAAAAATGAATGAAGTTTGTTTTTTATATTCTTTTTTTTTTTTTTTAGAAAATCTTGGTAAAAAAATTTTTTTTTTACCTATGTTATCACCCACATCATAATTTCATGAAATTTTGCAAAATTAAATTTTTAAGGGGAGGGATTTTTTATTAGTTAAAAACAGGACTCTTTGGAGAAAGAAATCAATTTTTTTTTGTAAAACAGTTGTTTCATTAAAAATCTAGTCTGAATTGTAAAATAAAAAATGCAATAAAACTATGACATCATTTAATTAGAAATGCTTTTAATTGCTTTTGTAAATAAGTTATATTAAAGAAACTATTGTCTAAAGAAATAACATTTTATTCAATGAATAATGAATTTTTACAAGAATTTTTTCAATTTTTAATAATTTTAATTATAATAATATAATAATTCAAAAATTGTTTAAAATTCTACATTGCTTTCAAGAATGCAATTTGGTGATAGCATTAAGTGAAAAGTAAATTTATGAATCAAAAGTTGAAAAGCTCATAACTCGTTTGCACCTGATTATTTTTAAAATAATTTTTAGTGAAACAAATGTTCATAATTTCTATCTATGGGAAGCTATACATGACACAATCCTGAAAAAGGTCACATGATTTAAGTGTTGTCTAATGCACTGCAATTATTTCACTTTTAATTCAGTTCTGTTTCATCATTAATATCTTTGCAAATCATCCCTTCAAAATATCAAAAAAGTTTTACTTTTCTTAATTGCTATTTCACTAAATATTTTTATTTTATACATTTATTTTAGTTTGGGTCATACTTCATTTTACTTTTTGGTTAAGGTAGTAAACTTAAGAACGTAGAGACGAAATGCAAATTTCATAAAGCTTCTTAAAACCTAACTAAAAGTCAATAAAATCTTAAATAATTGCTGCAAATATGTTAATTTGTAAAAAATTACTAGGTAGTTAAAAACTAAAAAAAATGCATTCTTATTTTTCGTAAATATGTCATTTCTGGTCATCCATAAGAGCTGTCATCACCTTAAGAACTTCACAATGAATCAATAAAGATCAAAAAAGGGGAACTCATTGTTAAGAAATGCTTGTATATTGGTTTTTTATGCTATCAGTAATAATTATTTAAAATCAGATTAATTTAATTTTAAATTTTCTAATTTTACTCAAATAACATGTCACAAATCTATTATTTTGAATTTTAAACCCAATAAATTTTTTGTCTACAAATATCTGAGAAGTTAAGAAAATGGCCGTTTTAAGAACATTTAAAAAAAAAAGATAAAAAAAAATAATCGAGCAATTATTTGACATTCCAATCTATATAATTTCTATCTGAAAAACACCAGAATATTTTACTTACTTGAAATAATAAATTTAATTATTTAGCTTTCAATTAAAACTAGAATGAAATCTTCAAGAATGATTTTTCATTTTTAAAATCTAATTTTAAAATTTAGGTATCGAAAATTCAGTGGAGGTACCTACACTAGCCATATGATTATGTCTATAGCTGGCACCACCTGGTGCGAGATTATCTGCTGCAAGTAACTCTACTCAATAAAAACAAATGATCACATTCATCAGAGCTTAGGAAAAGAGAAGATCCTTTGACAAGTCTCCCTACATGGGACAGTAAGCAATGGCACAAACTGGAGAGATAGAAGTTGATCTGGGAAAGAAACAGACGCATTTATTAAACTAATAGTTAACAATTAGAATATAAAAACCATAATAAAAATGAAATCATTTTCATAATTGTCTCCTTGAATTAATTATATATTATGGGAAAAATGTTTTTATTTAAACTGAGGAAATTATAAATAAGTGTATGAAAATTTTGATGAGAAGATTTATTTCAACTTCAAAATGTTAATGTTACATACAGTAGCGGCCATAATATAAGGAAAAGAAACAACAAAGACATAAATATGTGTATTACTTAAAAAGTAATGCATGATTAGCAATGAAATTTTACCGAATAAAGATTAGGGTGTAATGCATAAATATTATACAAAGTTACAAAAATTTACATAATAGTTTTTTTTAAATAAAGATTAAATGGAACAAAACAAATAAGCTACTGGACAAAGTTAAGGAACAATGTTTATAATTTGCATAAACTTTTAATTTACATTGTTAAAAAACTCAATGGAACTTTTCAGCAATAAGTAAAAGTTAATTTATCATTAGGACTTTATTTTTAAACAATATGCCAAATTCTACATGCAAAACGCTCTCTTTTGAAGAAAAAAACTCATTATCACTAACTATCAAGAAAAAAAAAAGTCAATTTCAGAAATTTGAGATATTATTCATAGGTCTAAAAGTGTCGTCCATCGTGTAATTAGCAGGTATAAAACCAATAAAACGTTAGATGCAAAACCAAAAACCGGCAGACCTCCAAAAACATCACAAAGAGAAGATAGAAGAATTGTTAGAATATCTACAAAAATACATCAATTGCCTGTAAATTTAATGAAGAGACAGAGAATAAAATCTCAAGGAAAACGGTTGCTTGCAGGTTAAAAAATGCAGGATTGCATTCCCGTATTCCAGCTTCGAAGCCTCTCATTTCAAAGCGAAACCAAAGGGCACGCCTGGAGTATACGAGAGAACATGTTGTTTGTACTAACGCACAATGGGATACAGTTCATTTCAGTGATGAATCCAAGTCTACTATGTTTGGTTCTGAGGGCAAAACTTACGTACGCCGTAGAACAGGTGAAAGACTGTCTTCTCAATGTGTCAAGAAAACTGTTAAGTTTGGTGGTGGCAGTGTGACGGTGTGGGGAATGTTTTCACCTGCAGGAGTTGGCCCTATCATCCGCGTACATGGCAATATCAATGCTGAGATTTAGAAAAGGCTTCTACAGCAGCATGTGGTACCAAGATTACACCATAATCTTTATGAATCTCCTATTTTCATGGAGGACAATGCACCTTACCACAAGGCTTGGAAGGTTATGGCTTTATTTGAAGAAGAAGGAATCACCCTAATGAAGTGGCCAGCCCAGAGCCCCGACCTAAATCCAATAGAAAATGGTTGGAAGATAATTGGAGAAAGGGCTCAGAAAAGAAACCCGAAAAACCAGGATCACCTATGTGAGTTATTGACAGACAAATGGGAGGGAATTACTGCTGATTTTTGCAAGAAATTAATTAGATCACATGGTCGACGATGCAGAGAAGTCATTGAAAATAAGGGGATGTTTACCAAATATTAAATTTTGTTGATATTTTGTTCATAATCAAGTATTAACAAGATCGTTCCTTAACTTTTGTCCAGTAGCTTATTTTTTTGTTCTATTTAATCTTTATTTAAAAAAATACTATCATGTAAATTTTTGTAACTTTGTATAATATTTATGAATTGACTTCAAAAGCTCTTTCTTCCACTAGTTTGGAATGGCAAAATGTTTCATTAGTTTTTAAAAATTTTCACCAATTCATTATTCAGGGATTGATGACATTAGGGAAACAGAAATGTCTTCATAACTTTGCAAAAGTTGCAGAATACATAAACATATATTATACTTGGTGGACAACACTGTATGTAAAACACAATATAAAAGATGGTGTCTGAACAATAAATATGCTAATGCACTTAAAGTAAATGATGACAATTATACATTTCTCAATGTATTCTGCAACTGGTTAGAATCTTGGAATAGCATTCTTGGAAAGAATGGGGAGCTAACAAATGAAACCTTCAGAGCTTTGCATCATACTACTCATGCAATTCTAGAACTGACCAAATATAGCAGAGAAGAAGTTAAAGTTATGTATTACCTGATAAATGTCCATCAAATCACCTTGAAGATAGATTTGGCAAGTACAGGCAACTTGGTGGAGATCAAAATATTCTATACATCAATTGTCTGAGTGTGAAAAAATCAGAATGAACCTGCCACTTAATAAGTACTGAGCTTAAGAATTTACAAACTAATTGCGATTAAGTGGCAGGAGAGCAAAATTTAGATATTTATATATTTAACATCGATGTAACAAATGAGGATGTTAGTAAATGCAGAGAAATTGTTACCGTTTTATTATACATAGCAGGTTATTGCTGTTATGCAGTTTTTAAAAAAATGAAATGCAACAGTTGCAATAATTCAATATCTGGAATTGATAAGGAGGACAAAACACCTGAAATAAACAGGTATATCCTAATGATGCTACTACAAAGGCTGTTCTCTAGACTTATATAGTTACTGGTAAAATGACAAAAAAATTCTTCTCCTCATCATTCAGTAAATCAAAGGAAATTAGCCATGCACATAACCGGGAATGTTTTTGCAGAATAATGATCATCTTTTTATGTGGACTTGACTCTTGACACAATATTGAAAAATTAGACAGAATGCTTGTCTGGAGCTCTTCAAATTTTCTTCTGAATAATTTTTGTTCAAGGGAAAATATTCCTAGAAACAAGTTAACCAAAAACAAAAAAAAATTCAAATGTTCAGCTGAATTTCCCATATGCTTATGTATAGGTTTTTTTTATTTTTTTATTTTTTTACACAACAAAAATGTCACTATTGTTACTTTACTACTACAGGATAAATAAAATAAAACATGCAAATTAAAAGAAACAATAAACATCAATTATAAAATCCAGTTAATCCATCAATTTACTAAATAAAGTCAATCAAATCTCTAGGATAATTATTGAATTTTTAAAATTTTTTAAAAAATCTTTATTGTTTCTACTTCTTTGTCTTTGTTCAATTTAATTTAACATTGAAATAATTAACGTAATTTAGTCAGATGGAGCAGACATTCTTCTTCTTCAATACAAAAATGACTTTGTTAAAAACTATTCACAATTATAAAATTAATTCTAAATGGAAATAAAATAAACTTTAAAAATAATTAAATTAAACATTAAAATTAAAAAAAAAGGTTTAGTTTCAAACTTTCAACAAAATATGAAAAGGATAAACATAAAAGAAATAAAAACTGTTTTTTATAAAATAGTTAAAAGTAAAAAAAAAAGGGGATTTTAAAAGGAGATAGAAATTAAAAGTAAAAATAAGAAGTATTTAAAATTTTAAAAAGAAGTTTCAAATAGAAATTCAATAAAGAAACGGAAAGTAAAAGAAATTCATTGAAATAAAAATCACACTGAAAAAGAAATGGAAAAAAAAAACTTACTTTAAACTGTTGGATGCATTTTTATATTTTGCTATCTATCGATTTATTTATGAATAAGAACGATATAAAACAATGTGTTAAAAAAATAAACACGTGTGAACAATGCGATTTCTTTATTGAAAGTGATATTTTTGCTTAATGTTATTAGGAGGGAGGAGGTAGTGGTGATGGTGAGTGTTAGTAAGAGGTGACATTTAAGGTGAGTGTTAGTAAGAGGTAATGGCAGTATACGACAAAAGATGGTTGCCTTTGGACGAGACCACAATTAGTATTATCAGATTGGCTTTTTTTGACGTCCAATTTCTGAAATCTGGCATTTTTCAGGTTGATTTGGTGCCAGAGAATTGATCTGGCATCTTTGACATTGTTCTTTATATGCTAAAATATAAACAGTATATTACAGCTGCTATTCTACGATCTTTTTTCGTTTAATTTGCAGTAAAAACAGATTGCGCTACAAAAATGCTTTGGTAAGTTGTCTGACTATTTTCGAGCAAGAAACAAATTCTTCTTTTACTCCGGTTAGTGTAATTCCTTTGTTCTGTTGGTTTTCTATGAAAAGATTTTTATTCGTCCTGAAAAGGTAAGTTAAATGTTACTATCACGGACTTAACAAAAGCACCACAAAAAATGCATTTTTTTCAAACATGAGGAACCACATCTTGTCTAACACCGTCTGATCGCTTTCGTCTGTTATTATCAAGCGAAATATTGTCTGAAAACAGAAAGAAATTTCGTGTTTTTCCATTTCTTAATTCTTTCCTTGTCACATTTTTTACAACTTCGACATTATTATATCAACTGAACGAACAATACAAAACTTGGGTCGTCGGTTGAAGGAGGAGAAATCTCAAGGAAATCATTTGAAAACACAAAGAAATCAGACGATTTTGTTTTTCTCATTGAATTTTCTCGTCTTAATGGTAAGTGAAAGAATACTGATAATTTTGATTGCAGAAGAATTCATTACTTAATTGATTTCTCTTGCTATTCGGGGATCGGGGGCTTTTATTCAAAAATGCAAATAAAAATTCAGTTGCGATCGTCTCAAAAACTCTACTTATGTTCCATTTTTTTTATTTTTTAAACTATAATGCTGAATTATTTTAAAGTAGGTATGTCCAATATTTCGCTAAAAAGTGGTATACCTTGACGACAAAAGGTCCCCAAATTGATAAAACAATTTTTAACGTTTAAATATTTATGTTGTTATTAAAGAGGAAAGACCAAAGTATTTTCTGAATATTTTTTCAGATTTTTTAATCCTTCCTATAAATGTTAAAAATTTTATTAAAAAATCTTGTTCTTTTTCGAGTCAAAAAATTTCGTAAAATCGAACTTACCGACATTTCTGTCGGAAAGGTCATAGTTTGTTAGTTAAAAAATCATGAAAAATCAATTACACCTTTTTCTTTTGTTATCTTAGGAAATTTAGAATGATTATTGTTTCTACTTCTTTGTCTATAAAGTTTGTTCAATTTAATTTAACATTCAGTCTATTTTTAGTCAGATGGAGCAGACATTCTTCTATTTCAATACAAAAATGACTTTGTTAAAAACCATTCACAATTATAAAATTAATTCTAAATAGAAGTAAAATAAACTTTAAAAATAATTAAATAATTAAATTAAACATTAAAATTTTAAAAAGTGGTTGAGTTTCAAAATGAAAGGCAAATAAAAAAAAAGTAAGAAGTTCAAATGTGTAGAATTCATATCCTACATCAATGACGATGATGCACCACTTACACTAAACAACGGATGCATTTGGTAACTCAGTTGATGCTGTCCTTCACCAAGAACAAAACAATATTATATTACTCTTCCATTAGGGAAACATAGTCAAAGGCAGAAAAGTGTCACTGAGTACAAATGTGTAGAATTCATATCCTACATCAATGACGATGATGCACCACTTACACTAAACAACGGATGCATTTGGTGACTCAGTTGATGCTGTCCTTCACCAAGAACAAAACAATATTATATTACTGTTCCATTAGGGAAACATAGTCAAAGGCAGAAAAGTGTCACCGAGTACAAATGTGTAGAAGTCAGATCCTACATCACTGACGATGATGCACCACTTACGCTAAACAACGGATGCGTTTGGTGACTCAGTTGATGCTGTCCTTCACCAAGAACAAAACAATATTATATTACTGTTCCATTAGGGAAACATAGTCAAAGGCAGAAAAGTGTCACTGAGTACAAATGTGTAGAATTCATATCCTACATCACTGACGATGATGCACCACTTACACTAAACAACGGATGCGTTTGGTGACTCAGTTGATGCTGTCCTTCACCAAGAACAAAACAATATTATATTCCTCTTCCAATAGGGAAACATAGTCAAAGGCAGAAAAGTGTCACTGAGTACAAATGTGTAGAATTCATATCCTACATCAATGACGATGATGCACCACTTACACTAAACAACGGATGCATTTGGTGACTCAGTTGATGCTGTCCTTCACCAAGAACAAAACAATATTATATTACTGTTCCATTAGGGAAACATAGTCAAAGGCAGAAAAGTGTCACCGACTACAAATGTGTAGAATTCATATCCTACATCACTGACGATGATGCACCACTTACACTAAACAACTGATGCGTTTGGTGACTCAGTTGATGCTGTCCTTCACCAAGAACAAAACAATATTATATTACTCTTCCAATAGGGAAACATAGTCAAAGGCAGAAAAGTGTCACTGAGTACAAATGTGTAGAATTCATATCCTACATCACTGACGATGATGCACCACTTACACTAAACAACGGATGCCTTTGGTGATTCAGTTGATGCTGTCCTTCACCAAGAACAAAACAAAATTATATTACTCTTCCAATAGGGAAACATAGTCAAAGGCAGAAAAGTGTCACTGAGTACAAATGGTTATAATTCATATCCTACATCACTGACGATGATGCCCCACTTACACTAAACAACGGATGCATTTGGTGATCAGTTGATTCTGTCCTTCACCAAGAACAAAACAATATTATATTACTGTTCCATTAGGGAAACATAGTCAAAGGCAGAAAAGTGTCACTGAGTACAAATGTGTAGAATTCATATCCTACATCACTGACGATGATGCACCACTTACACCAAACAACGGATGCATTTGGTGACTGACTTGATGCTGTCCTTCACCAAGAAAAAAACAATATTATATTACTCTTCCATTAGGGAAACATAGTCAAAGGCAGAAAAGTGTCACTGAGTACAAATGTGTAGAATTCATATCCTACATCACTGACGATGATGCACCACTTACACTAAACAACGGATGCATTTGGTGACTCAGTTGATGCTGTCCTTCACCAAGAACAAAACAATATTATATTACTGTTCCATTAGGGAAACATAGTCAAAGGCAGAAAAGTGTCACTGAGTACAAATGGTTAGAATTCATATCCTACATCACTGACGATGATGCCCCACTTACACTAAACAACGGATGCATTTGGTGACTCAGTTGATGCTGTCCTTCACCAAGAACAAAACAATATTATATTACTGTTCCATTAGGGAAACATAGTCAAAGGCAGAAAAGTGTCACCGAGTACAAATGTGTAGAATTCATATCCTACATCACTGGCGATGATGCACCACTTACACTAAACAACGGATGCGTTTGGTGACTCAGTTGATGCTGTCCTTCACCAAGAACAAAACAATATTATATTACTGTTCCATTAGGGAAACATAGTCAAAGGCAGAAAAGTGTCACTGAGTACAAATGTGTAGAATTCATATCCTACATCACTGACGATGATGCACCACTTACACTAAACAACGGATGCGTTTGGTGACTCAGTTGATGCTGTCCTTCACCAAGAACAAAACAATATTATATTACTCATCCATTAGGGAAACATAGTCAAAGGCAGAAAAGTGTCACTGAGTACAAATGTGTAGAATTCATATCCTACATCACTGACGATGATGCACCACTTACACTAAACAACGGATGCGTTTGGTGACTCAGTTGATGCTGTCCTTCACCAAGAACAAAACAATATTATATTACTCTTCCAATAGGGAAACATAGTCAAAGGCAGAAAAGTGTCACTGAGTACAAATGTGTAGAATTCATATCCTACATCACTGACGATGATGCACCACTTACACTAAACAACGGATGCATTTGGTGACTCAGTTGATGCTGTCCTTCACCAAGAACAAAACAATATTATATTACTGTTCCATTAGGGAAACATAGTCAAAGGCAGAAAAGTGTCACTGAGTACAAATGTGTAGAATTCATATCCTACATCACTGACGATGATGCACCACTTACACTAAACAACTGATGCGTTTGGTGACTCAGTTGATGCTGTCCTTCACCAAGAACAAAACAATATTATATTACTCTTCCAATAGGGAAACATAGTCAAAGGCAGAAAAGTGTCACTGAGTACAAATGTGTAGAATTCATATCCTACATCACTGACGATGATGCACCACTTACACTAAACAACGGATGCCTTTGGTGACTCAGTTGATGCTGTCCTTCACCAAGAACAAAACAATATTATATTACTCTTCCAATAGGGAAACATAGTCAAAGGCAGAAAAGTGTCACTGAGTACAAATGGTTAGAATTCATATCCTACATCACTGACGATGATGCCCCACTTACACTAAACAACGGATGCATTTGGTGATCAGTTGATTCTGTCCTTCACCAAGAACAAAACAATATTATATTACTCTTCCATTAGGGAAACATAGTCAAAGGCAGAAAAGTGTCACTGAGTACAAATGTGTAGAATTCATATCCTACATCACTGACGATGATGCACCACTTACACCAAACAACGGATGCATTTGGTGACTGACCTGATGCTGTCCTTCACCAAGAACAAAAAAATATTATATTACTCTTCCATTAGGGAAACATAGTCAAAGGCAGAAAAGTGTCACTGAGTACAAATGTGTAGAATTCATATCCTACATCACTGACGATGATGCACCACTTACACTAAACAACTGATGCATTTGGTGACTCAGTTGATGCTGTCCTTCACCAAGAACAAAACAATATTATATTACTGTTCCATTAGGGAAACATAGTCAAAGGCAGAAAAGTGTCACTAAGTACAAATGGTTAGAATTCATATCCTACATCACTGACGATGATGCACCACTTACACTAAACAACGGATGCCTTTGGTGACTCAGTTGATGCTGTCCTTCACCAGGAACAAAACAATATTATATTACTGTTCCATTAGGGAAACATAGTCAAAGGCAGAAAAGTGTCACCGAGTACAAATGTGTAGAATTCATATCCTACATCACTGGCGATGATGCACCACTTACACTAAACAACGGATGCGTTTGGTGACTCAGTTGATGCTGTCCTTCACCAAGAACAAAACAATATTATATTACTGTTCCATTAGGGAAACATAGTCAAAGGCAGAAAAGTGTCACTGAGTACAAATGTGTAGAATTCATATCCTACATCACTGACGATGATGCACCACTTACACTAAACAACGGATGCGTTTGGTGACTCAGTTGATGCTGTCCTTCACCAAGAACAAAACAATATTATATTACTCATCCATTAGGGAAACATAGTCAAAGGCAGAAAAGTGTCACTGGGTACAAATGTGTAGAATTCATATCCTACATCACTGACGATGATGCACCACTTACACTAAAAAACGGATGCGTTTGGTGACTCAGTTGATGCTGTCCTTCACCAAGAACAAAACAATAAAAAAAACACAATCTCCTTCTTCTCGGTCAAACTTAAATTCGGCGCAGAAGAAGTATAGCCCCGTTTCAAGGGAAGTATTGGCGATCTACTTATCCATTTGATCGCTAATTTAAAGGAAAAAACTGTAATAATTACTTAAAACTTAATGAGAATAAATAACGTTTTGTAATTTATGGGGGTCATAGGTCATAGGTTAAAGTAAACATAAATGTAATCATAACACTTATTTGAAAAGCAAATAAAAATGAAATACGCAACACCAACAATGCAATAATCAAGACATTGGTCTTGATGTTTAAAAATAAAGTCATTTTCGACATATTTTGTGGGGCCGAGAATTTTTCCGTCTATACAGACCACAAACCTTAACTTATGCATTACATACCAAGATGGATAAGTATAACCTTAGGGATATCCAACAAATAGACTCTATGGCCCAATTCACATCGGATATTCGCTTTATTCAAGGATCTGATAACATTGTAGCTGATACGCTGTCTCGATCAATGATACAATCAATAGAAACGCAACCATTGAACTTTGACGGGTTTTAGCTGACGAACAGCGGCATGATGCCACATTGGACATTGTGAAAAATAATATGTCACTACAATTAAAGCAACACCCCGTGCCATTCGGAACGGCAACTATATATTGTGACATCAGCACAGGCTCTTCTAGGCCATATATACCGCCTTCAATGCACAGGAAGTTTTTTGAGCATTTCCACGCACTTTTTCACCTTGGTCGAAAAACAACAATGAAGTCAATCAGCGATCATTTTGTGTGGCCTAATATGTCTAAGCGCTGGACGCAAGTTTGTTTGAAGTGCCCACGGAGTAAAGTTCAACGACATAAATCCCCAGCTGGTCAGTTTGTGACACTGGGCTGTCGGCCCGTGGTCAACTCCCAGTCGCGGCGCGAGACTGTAATGTTTCTCCCACCGGCGTTTTGGGGTTGACTCATAGTCACTGCCACCAGCCTGTGTCCCGGTCGATCGGTGGTCATCGCTACCCGGTGGAATCCCTTTGTCAGGGTACCAATATATGACACTAGCCCGTCCAAGGCCGAATTCTGGTCGTCGCTACCTGGCGGAATCCTTTGGTCAGGGTACCGAGTGGGATGGTCGGTCGATGCTAACGGCTCCACACCAGATGCAACCGGTTCGACACCAGCTCCGTCGTTTCCAGCTCAATTCCAACGTCTGGTGACCGAAGTAACTGCTTCGATCTCAAGTCTAACCTACCCACATTCTGATTTGATCTTAGGTAGACGAGATCAATCAGGCGTCGGGCCGTAGTGTAAGTTGAGTCTAGACTGGAGGTGATATCGCACAAGCGTAAAGAAAAGGAAGCAAATAAACCCAAAACGTTCAGTATGTTAAAAAATAACAAATTAACTTTATCCGTCTATTATATACAGGAGTGTGTTTTTCTCGCAGCCCATTTTCTACAGAGTGGGACACTTCTACGCTTCTTAAGCAAGTTTTGGTATCTTAAGTTAACTGGTTTAGTTTTTAGGTGCTGGCGTGGCTTCCTTCGTCAATATAACTTGCTATTGGTAGGATAGGCGAAGTCGGAGATCGTGTAATCTCTCGGTCAGCTTCTGCGAGACAACACTCTGGTTCCTGCTACTCGAACTGAACTGACTGTATCAACTCACTCTCAACAACTGTCTCTGTCGAACAGCCCGAGGACGTTCATTTATATGGGTACCGCCCAAAAACCGGTGCAGGGTTAGACGCAGACTGGAGTAAATCTCGATTTCCAACAAGAAATCTCTTTGTTGTCAGGCCAGGAAAATTGATTACTTTCCATTTTTGGAAAATTAATCACTTTCCATTTTTTTGGAGGGGGATCTCCTCGTCCGTGAGGAGAGCTATCTTCCTAAACTCCTCTTCTCTCACATTGATACCTCGTACCAATCCCTTCAGTGGACGATAATAACTTCCACGTCCTTCTCATCAAATTACCTCCGCCTATCACCATTGCTACCACTCCACCAATGGCATCCCAGCCGTGCGGGTGTGGCTAAGCTGGTCTTATTAAAACTATAACCCAGAATTTTTGTTTACAAAATTCTTTTTTTTTCTCGTCGGCCAAAATTTTTACGAATCACACATTGCCACTTAAAATCTTTCAGATCTTTTGGTCACTCCGCGTCTTCTTAACCAGCACTCTTTACAAATTCCATTAATCACTTGCCAAAGTCTGCCATCTGGTCTCTTCATAAAGTTAGCTTTTACTGGAACCCTTGGCTTCTCGAGAAATTAATTTTTTTATCTCCCTAATTACTAATTTCTTCCACCATATCTTTTCTCATCTTAAATTTTATAATCACCATATTGCTACTCAACATGTTGGCACCTGAAGACGACACTTTGGAAAAGTAAATAAAATCAATTCTCTCCATCACGTATCGGAATAAATATTTCTCATGTCAAAATTTTCACAAATACTATATAGCTTTGCCTTGCCGGCACTCAAGAAAAAATGATATTTTGGGAAGATTATTAATATTGATTCTCTTTACCCCGTATCGGCAATCATCTCAGGCCGAAGTTTTTATGATCCATATGGCCTGCCCGATAGACCAACGCTTTACTTTTTCTGAATCTCGTGTTTTTTTTTCGGCAAGCATTCTTTTACAAACAACATTAATCAATTGTCAAAAATCTCACATATGGCTTTTCTACAAGTCTACTGTCTACGCCTACTTACGAGTCTTTGAGAAAAAATCTCTATATTTGGCTGTCTCTCTGTCATCACAACAGATAGAGGCTCACAATTTCAGTCAACTTTTTTCGCTTAGTTTGTCAACTTGTTGGGTGTGAAATATATTTCCACAACTGCCTACCACCCGTGTGCAAATGGTTTGGTGAAACGTTTTCACAGGCAGTTGAAGACGGCGCTAACAGCTAGGGACAACTCACAAGCGTGGCTGGACAACCTACCAGTAATGTTACTTTCCATTTGCAACGTAATCAAATAAGAGCTTGGATGTACTACCTCTGAGTTAGTTGTCAGAACCACATTGACACTCCCAGGAAAGTTCGCTGAAAAACATAATTCTGCAAAACCGACTACTTACTTTGTTCAAAGATTTAGACAAAGGATGGATAATTTAGTGTTTACGCCTACGAGAACTCAATTCAGAGATATTTTTACACCAAAAAATCTGGATAATTGTGATTATGTCTTTTTGCGCAATGACGCAGTAAAAAAAAACAAAAAAAACCCTTAGTCCTATTTATTCTGGTCCTCATAAAGTCCTCGATAAGAAGTCTAAGTGCTTCTCTTTACTTATCCTGGATAAATCCAATACTGTTTCGGTAGATTGACTGAAAACAGCGTACATCGATTTATCATTTCAACCTGCTCTAGAAAGAAATTAAACACTTTCAACACAAGCGAAACAGTCTTTAGCTTTACCACCACCTGCAGATGTTACTAATAAAATCAGTCAGACACGTGCATTGGCCTACCAGACACAAAACTTACATCACATATTGAGAAATATTTTCAGTATTTCCCAATCTGCAGGGGGGGGGGTTGTAGAATTCAAATCCTACATAGTCCTCAAAATCAGCACAACTAAAACATAATACAGGCTCCAAAGTGTGTTTTTGCAAAGACGTTTTTTGAATGGTTAATAAATATTAAAAAAATACATTTCACCTGTTCTCAACTACATCCAAATCGAATCAATCTAGTTTCTGACCAGAGTTAAAAAAAACAAAAAAACAAACACTTATTACGCCAAGCAATTCGGAGCCAATCACGTAATACGAGTTTTCAATAAATATGAAACGTTGTCCATCCACGGCAGTGAGACGAATCAAGTTTTTTTTTAACTCGACAACGAACCGATGTCACCCAATTTCAGGTTTAACGTTAACTACTTAAATTAACATAAACCCAGCTTGCAAAGGAACCCTCACTCAAACAGTTTGTTTATTTTACTACAAACATCGCAAATCAAAACTCCAGTCAAAGAGCAACAACTTTGTAGAAATCATCGCAAGTCGAGAACAATACTTGTAATTTAATACAAAAACAGAACTGTTTAATTTTCCCACAATTACAATAATACTTAAGCACACTTTCTCATTTTCATACACACAGTTCAACAACTTCAAATCTTTCAAACCAAAACTTTAATAACACTACAAACCAAACAAAACTTTAAAACATTTTAAAGTACTGGAACAACAAATATTTGTACCTTTATTGTGTTATATAAATGTTCATTAATTTTAAAACCCATGCATTGTTTTTACATTATTATTTCTCTTGTTGCTTACTTACTTTGTTGCATTTGTGAATTAAAATACGTAAGGATTTGAACATATCGACATTCAACCCTTACCACTGAGAAGGATATGACGTCACATTTCAATCCAGTGTGGAAGGCTTAGGAACAAGAATTGAGAGATGGAGAAGGACAATTACTGGTAATCTCTCCAATATTCTTTTGAAAATCTCATGAAAATTTACAAAGAAAAAAATACAGTCAAATGATTCTTATTGCAACTTTGATATCAAAATGTGAAATCTCATCTCGATCAAGTACAGCAGGCAAGAGAACAAGTATCTGGGAGAGATAGATGTAAAAACAACAGCAGAGAGATAATTTAGGCAGTCTCTTGAACACTGCAGAGAGAGAATGCAAGGTTAACATATTAGACTTAAGGTGTTGGATGAAAACTAGTGCTGTATACCAGTGACTGGCTGAAAGGAAGTGGTGAAATATTTCTCATTTAATTGGCAACCCTGATTCATGATGCAAAAACCCCTTGTTACGTATGATGAATGTCATATTGGTTGTCTGCATGTATGTCTAAAATTTAAAAATACAATAGTTTGTGAAAAGTTATTATGTACAGAGTCTCAATATTACCTAAGCCAGCTTTTTCTAAAAAGAAAAATTATCATCATATGTATTGTAAATGAATTATCGGAAAACGACTGTAGAAAACTGAAACTGAATAAGTTTATGACCTTGTTGGTAAAGGAAAAACAAAATAGAAATAGGAACTGGGGAAAAGAATGTTTAGCCATGAATGACTGACTGTTTTAGCAAAGACTATTGCTGCTACTGATTCTCCTGCTTGATGCAGGAGCATTTTTATTTCTTTCATCCAACGGACGAGTCTACTTGTAAGGAAATATTATCCCTAGGAAAAGTATGATCTGTATTTATGAAGAAATTTTAAAATTAAAATGCATTCGAATGCATTGTAAATTCTCAGAAGTAAAAATTAAAAACGAACGGTAGGAATTCGTATTCTTGAATCGGATTACGGTTCATTTTATTTTTTATTCTGTTAAACGCAATCCAAGAACTTTTTTTTATATTTCTATTCTCTTGAATTTATTTTCACATCTATAGGATATAAAAGCGTACATTAAAAAAAATGAATACTAAACCAACAAAGTTAGGTTCTTCCTTAGACCAGGAAAATGAGAACTTTTGATAGAAAAACAAAACATTTATGTTCCTCACGCCTGCTCCTCTTCAAAACTCAAAAACAGATCAAATTGTATTCATTTGTTTATCGCAGAGATATCAATCTAACAGTGGATTGCAACAAAGGGAAATAACTCTTTCATAATTGTTCCATACTCTTTCCCAGATTTTGTTGACTTTCGACATCTGCATGAATTTGTAAATCATTCAAACGTAAAATGTACTGAAAAGCAATTAATATATTATACCACAATACATAACTGCATTTAAGTTTCTCACAAGTCCATCAATGGAAGCCAGATGAAGAGGATGGGTAATCTGGGGCTATTCCCAGCCACTGAGGGCAAACAGATATGATCTCACACCTGCATTCAATATAGCAGGCAAAAAATATTATTTCCTGCTACCACAGTCTTTTACTTCCGGTATACTTGACCTTCATTACTCCCAGCCCCTACTTTAACCCTACTCATCTGGTTATTTAGCGTTAATAGACCTGCTTACATCAACCCTGAACTTCCTGCTACTCCATGGTCCTTCCTTCCAGCTTTCCTGTCAACCTAACTCACCTGGTTCAGGAAATTGCTGCATGCATATCATCCAGACTCAAACAACCTATTCCGGACACTTTGGTTAAAATACTACGGAAGGTTTACCATTGGACATGTTGACTGAACTTTCGAACTGTGGACTTACATGTCAACTTAACTTATATGGACAATACTTCTAACATTTAGTCAGATTTACATTATATAGATCTTCAGGCCGGTCATTATTCCTCAATTGACTTAATTCTGCCTCCATTCATTCTTTGCTCATTCCTTTACTCCAATCAAGTACTTCTGAGGATGATGTAAATAAATATAGTACCAATTTTCAGCTGGTCCTCCACTTGTTGACCTTTCAGATTTCCCGTCATTTAGTTTTTTTAATATGTTAGCGGGCCTCCTGTGACACGTATGCCTTGCATATATTGTTTGTTGCTTTATATATTTATTATGAATCCTGTTCTTTTCTTTACTTTATTCGTTATTGTTTATTGCAAACGTTGAATTGAATAAGTTAGAATGATACGTTTATCTGAATTTGTGCTTGCATGTTAAACCCAATTCTTAGTTTGTGAATTTTGTCCACATTACTGTTGCTTTGCCTTATTAGTTTTAATATGCCTGGCATATATTGTTTGTTGCTTTATATATTTCTTATGAGTCCAGTTCTTTTCTTTTATTTCTGAGACATTGTGGCCACATTACTGTTGCTTTGCCTTATTACTTTTAATATGCCTGGCATATATTGTTTGTTGCTTTATATATTTCTTATGAGTCCAGTTCTTTTCTTTTATTTCTGAGACATTGTGGCCACATTACTGTTGCTTTGCCTTATTACTTTTAATATGCCTGGCATGTATTGTTTGTTGCTTTATATATTTATTATGAGTCCTGTTCTTTTATTTTATTTCTGAGACATTGTGGCCACATTACTGTTGCTTTGCCTTATTACTTTTAATATGCCTGGCATATATTGTTTGTTGCTTTATATATTTCTTATGAGTCCAGTTCTTTTCTTTTATTTCTGAGACATTGTGGCCACATTACTGTTGCTTTGCCTTATTACTTTTAATATGCCTGGCATGTATTGTTTGTTGCTTTATATATTTATTATGAGTCCTGTTCTTTTATTTTATTTCTGAGACATTGTGGCCACATTACTGTTGCTTTGCCTTATTACTTTTAATATGCCTGGCATATATTGTTTGTTGCTTTATATATTTCTTATGAGTCCAGTTCTTTTCTTTTATTTCTGAGACATTGTGGCCACATTACTGTTGCTTTGCCTTATTACTTTTAATATGCCTGGCATGTATTGTTTGTTGTTTTATATATTTATTATGAGTCCTGTTCTTTTATTTTATTTCTGAGACATTGTGGCCACATTACTGTTGCTTTGCCTTATTACTTTTAATATGCCTGGCATATATTGTTTGTTGCTTTATATATTTCTTATGAGTCCAGTTCTTTTCTTTTATTTCTGAGACATTGTGGCCACATTACTGTTGCTTTGCCTTATTACTTTTAATATGCCTGGCATGTATTGTTTGTTGCTTTATATATTTATTATGAGTCCTGTTCTTTTATTTTATTTCTGAGACATTGTGGCCACATTACTGTTGCTTTGCCTTATTACTTTTAATATGCCTGGCATATATTGTTTGTTGCTTTATATATTTCTTATGAGTCCAGTTCTTTTCTTTTATTTCTGAGACATTGTGGCCACATTACTGTTGCTTTGCCTTATTACTTTTAATATGCCTGGCATGTATTGTTTGTTGCTTTATATATTTATTATGAGTCCTGTTCTTTTATTTTATTTCTGAGACATTGTGGCCACATTACTGTTGCTTTGCCTTATTACTTTTAATATGCCTGGCATATATTGTTTGTTGCTTTATATATTTATTATGAGTCCTGTTCTTTTATTTTATTTCTGAGACATTGTGGCCACATTACCGTTGCTTTGCTTTATTACTTTTAATATGCCTGGCATATATTGTTTGTTGCTTTATATATTTATTATGAGTCCTGTTCTTTTCTTTTATTTCTGAGACATTGTGGCCACATTACCGTTGCTTTGCCTTATTACTTTTAATATGCCTGGCATATATTGTTTGTTGTTTTATATATTTATTATGAGTCCTGTTCTTTTCTTTTATTTCTGAGACATTGTGGCCACATTACTGTTGCTTTGCCTTATTACTTTTAATATGCCTGGCATATATTGTTTGTTGCTTTATATATTTATTATGAGTCCTGTTCTTTTATTTTATTTCTGAGACATTGTGGCCACATTACCGTTGCTTTGCCTTATTACTTTTAATATGCCTGGCATATATTGTTTGTTGCTTTATATATTTATTATGAGTCCTGTTCTTTTCTTTTATTTCTGAGACATTGTGGCCACATTACTGTTGCTTTGCCTTATTACTTTTAATATGCCTGGCATATATTGTTTGTTGCTTTATATATTTATTATGAGTCCTGTTCTTTTCTTTTATTTCTGAGACATTGTGGCCACATTACTGTTGCTTTGCCTTATTACTTTTAATATGCCTTGCATATATTGTTTGTTGCTTTATATATTTATTATGAGTCCAGTTCTTTTCTTTTATTTCTGAGACATTGTGGCCACATTACTGTTGCTTTGCCTTATTACTTTTAATATGCCTGGCATATATTGTTTGATGCTTTATATATTTATTATGAGTCCTGTTCTTTTCTTTTATTTCTGAGACATTGTGGCCACATTACTGTTGCTTTGCCTTATTACTTTTAATATGCCTGGCATATATTGTTTGTTGCTTTATATATTTATTATGAGTCCTGTTCTTTTCTTTTATTTCTGAGACATTGTGGCCACATTACTGTTGCTTTGCCTTATTACTTTTAATATGCCTGGCATATATTGTTTGTTGCTTTATATATTTATTATGAGTCCAGTTCTTTTATTTCTGAAACATTGTGGCCACATTACTGTTGCTTTGCCTTATTACTTTTAATATGCCTGGCATATATTGTTTGTTGCTTTATATATTTATTATGAGTCCTGTTCTTTTCTTTTATTTCTGAGACATTGTGGCCACATTACTGTTGCTTTGCCTTATTACTTTTAATATGCCTGGCATATATTGTTTGTTGCTTTATATATTTATTATGAGTCCAGTTCTTTTCTTTTATTTCTGAGACATTGTGGCCACATTACTGTTGCTTTGCCTTATTACTTTTAATATGCCTGGCATATATTGTTTGTTGCTTTATATATTTATTATGAGTCCAGTTCTTTTATTTCTGAAACATTGTGGCCACATTACTGTTGCTTTGCCTTATTACTTTTAATATGCCTGGCATATATTGTTTGTTGCTTTATATATTTATTATGAGTCCTGTTCTTTTCTTTTATTTCTGAGACATTGTGGCCACATTACTGTTGCTTTGCCTTATTACTTTTAATATGCCTGGCATATATTGTTTGTTGCTTTATATATTTATTATGAGTCCAGTTCTTTTATTTCTGAAACATTGTGGCCACATTACTGTTGCTTTGCCTTATTACTTTTAATATGCCTGGCATATATTGTTTGTTGCTTTATATATTTATTATGAGTCCTGTTCTTTTCTTTTATTTCTGAGACATTGTGGCCACATTACTGTTGCTTTGCCTTATTACTTTTAATATGCCTGGCATATATTGTTTGTTGCTTTATATATTTATTATGAGTCCTGTTCTTTTATTTCTGAAACATTGTGGCCACATTACTGTTGCTTTGCCTTATTACTTTTAATATGCCTGGCATATATTGTTTGTTGCTTTATATATTTATTATGAGTCCTGTTCTTTTCTTTTATTTCTGAGACATTGTGGCCTTATTACTGTTGCTTTGCCTCATTACTTTTAATATGCCTGGCATATATTGTTTGTTGCTTTATATATTTATTATGAGTCCTGTTCTTTTCTTTTATTTCTGAGACATTGTGGCCACATTACTGTTGCTTTGCCTTATTACTTTTAATATGCCTGGCATATATTGTTTGTTGCTTTATATATTTATTATGAGTCCTGTTCTTTTCTTTTATTTCTGAGACATTGTGGCCGCATTACTGTTGCTTTGCCTTATTACTTTTAATATGCCTGGCATATATTGTTTGTTGCTTTATATATTTATTATGAGTCCTGTTCTTTTCTTTTATTTCTGAGACATTGTGGCCACATTACTGTTGCTTTGCCTTATTACTTTTAATATGCCTGGCATATATTGTTTGTTGCTTTATATATTTATTATGAGTCCTGTTCTTTTCTTTTATTTCTGAGACATTGTGGCCACATTACTGTTGCTTTGCCTTATTACTTTAAATATGCCTGGCATATATTGTTTGTTGCTTTATATATTTATTATGAGTCCTGTTCTTTTCTTTTATTTCTGAGACATTGTGGCCACATTACTGTTACTTTGCCTTATTACTTTTAATATGCCTGGCATATATTGTTTGTTGCTTTATATATTTATTATGAGTCCTGTTCTTTTCTTTTATTTCTGAGACATTGTGGCCACATTACTGTTGCTTTGCCTTATTACTTTTAATATGCCTGGCATATATTGTTTGTTGCTTTATATATTTATTATGAGTCCTGTTCTTTTCTTTTATTTCTGAGACATTGTGGCCACATTACTGTTGCTTTGCCTTATTACTTTTAATATGCCTGGCATATATTGTTTGTTGCTTTATATATTTATTATGAGTCCTGTTCTTTTCTTTTATTTCTGAGACATTGTGGCCACATTACTGTTGCTTTGCCTTATTACTTTAAATATGCCTGGCATATATTGTTTGTTGCTTTATATATTTATTATGAGTCCTGTTCTTTTCTTTTATTTCTGAGACATTGTGGCCACATTACTGTTGCTTTGCCTTATTACTTTTAATATGCCTGGCATATATTGTTTGTTGCTTTATATATTTATTATGAGTCCTGTTCTTTTCTTTTATTTCTGAGACATTGTGGCCACATTACTGTTGCTTTGCCTTATTACTTTTAATATGCCTGGCATATATTGTTTGTTGCTTTATATATTTATTATGAGTCCTGTTCTTTTCTTTTATTTCTGAGACATTGTGGCCACATTACTGTTGCTTTGCCTTATTACTTTTAATATGCCTGGCATATATTGTTTGTTGCTTTATATATTTATTATGAGTCCTGTTCTTTTCTTTTATTTCTGAGACATTGTGGCCACATTACTGTTGCTTTGCCTTATTACTTTTAATATGCCTGGCATATATTGTTTGTTGCTTTATATATTTATTATGAGTCCTGTTCTTTTCTTTTATTTCTGAGACATTGTGGCCACATTACTGTTGCTTTGCCTTATTACTTTTAATATGCCTGGCATATATTGTTTGTTGCTTTATATATTTATTATGAGTCCTGTTCTTTTCTTTTATTTCTGAGACATTGTGGCCACATTACTGTTGCTTTGCCTTATTACTTTAAATATGCCTGGCATATATTGTTTGTTGCTTTATATATTTATTATGAGTCCTGTTCTTTTCTTTTATTTCTGAGACATTGTGGCCACATTACTGTTACTTTGCCTTATTACTTTTAATATGCCTGGCATATATTGTTTGTTGCTTTATATATTTATTATGAGTCCTGTTCTTTTCTTTTATTTCTGAGACATTGTGGCCACATTACTGTTGCTTTGCCTTATTACTTTTAATATGCCTGGCATATATTGTTTGTTGCTTTATATATTTATTATGAGTCCTGTTCTTTTCTTTTATTTCTGAGACATTGTGGCCACATTACTGTTGCTTTGCCTTATTACTTTTAATATGCCTGGCATATATTGTTTGTTGCTTTATATATTTATTATGAGTCCTGTTCTTTTCTTTTATTTCTGAGACATTGTGGCCACATTACTGTTGCTTTGCCTTATTACTTTAAATATGCCTGGCATATATTGTTTGTTGCTTTATATATTTATTATGAGTCCTGTTCTTTTCTTTTATTTCTGAGACATTGTGGCCACATTACTGTTGCTTTGCCTTATTACTTTTAATATGCCTGGCATATATTGTTTGTTGCTTTATATATTTATTATGAGTCCTGTTCTTTTCTTTTATTTCTGAGACATTGTGGCCACATTACTGTTGCTTTGCCTTATTACTTTTAATATGCCTGGCATATATTGTTTGTTGCTTTATATATTTATTATGAGTCCTGTTCTTTTCTTTTATTTCTGAGACATTGTGGCCACATTACTGTTGCTTTGCCTTATTACTTTTAATATGCCTGGCATATATTGTTTGTTGCTTTATATATTTATTATGAGTCCTGTTCTTTTCTTTTATTTCTGAGACATTGTGGCCACATTACTGTTGCTTTGCCTTATTACTTTTAATATGCCTGGCATATATTGTTTGTTGCTTTATATATTTATTATGAGTCCTGTTCTTTTCTTTTATTTCTGAGACATTGTGGCCACATTACTGTTACTTTGCCTTATTACTTTTAATATGCCTGGCATATATTGTTTGTTGCTTTATATATTTATTATGAGTCCTGTTCTTTTCTTTTATTTCTGAGACATTGTGGCCACATTACTGTTGCTTTGCCTTATTACTTTTAATATGCCTGGCATATATTGTTTGTTGCTTTATATATTTATTATGAGTCCTGTTCTTTTCTTTTATTTCTGAGACATTGTGGCCACATTACTGTTGCTTTGCCTTATTACTTTTAATATGCCTGGCATATATTGTTTGTTGCTTTATATATTTATTATGAGTCCTGTTCTTTTCTTTTATTTCTGAGACATTGTGGCCACATTACTGTTGCTTTGCCTTATTACTTTTAATATGCCTGGCATATATTGTTTGTTGCTTTATATATTTATTATGAGTCCTGTTCTTTTCTTTTATTTCTGAGACATTGTGGCCACATTACTGTTACTTTGCCTTATTACTTTTAATATGCCTGGCATATATTGTTTGTTGCTTTATATATTTATTATGAGTCCTGTTCTTTTCTTTTATTTCTGAGACATTGTGGCCACATTACTGTTGCTTTGCCTTATTACTTTTAATATGCCTGGCATATATTGTTTGTTGCTTTATATATTTATTATGAGTCCTGTTCTTTTCTTTTATTTCTGAGACATTGTGGCCACATTACTGTTGCTTTGCCTTATTACTTTTAATATGCCTGGCATATATTGTTTGTTGCTTTATATATTTATTATGAGTCCTGTTCTTTTCTTTTATTTCTGAGACATTGTGGCCACATTACTGTTGCTTTGCCTTATTACTTTAAATATGCCTGGCATATATTGTTTGTTGCTTTATATATTTATTATGAGTCCTGTTCTTTTCTTTTATTTCTGAGACATTGTGGCCACATTACTGTTGCTTTGCCTTATTACTTTTAATATGCCTGGCATATATTGTTTGTTGCTTTATATATTTATTATGAGTCCTGTTCTTTTCTTTTATTTCTGAGACATTGTGGCCACATTACTGTTGCTTTGCCTTATTACTTTTAATATGCCTGGCATATATTGTTTGTTGCTTTATATATTTATTATGAGTCCTGTTCTTTTCTTTTATTTCTGAGACATTGTGGCCACATTACTGTTGCTTTGCCTTATTACTTTTAATATGCCTGGCATATATTGTTTGTTGCTTTATATATTTATTATGAGTCCTGTTCTTTTCTTTTATTTCTGAGACATTGTGGCCACATTACTGTTACTTTGCCTTATTACTTTTAATATGCCTGGCATATATTGTTTGTTGCTTTATATATTTATTATGAGTCCTGTTCTTTTCTTTTATTTCTGAGACATTGTGGCCACATTACTGTTGCTTTGCCTTATTACTTTTAATATGCCTGGCATATATTGTTTGTTGCTTTATATATTTATTATGAGTCCTGTTCTTTTCTTTTATTTCTGAGACATTGTGGCCACATTACTGTTGCTTTGCCTTATTACTTTTAATATGCCTGGCATATATTGTTTGTTGCTTTATATATTTATTATGAGTCCTGTTCTTTTCTTTTATTTCTGAGACATTGTGGCCACATTACTGTTACTTTGCCTTATTACTTTTAATATGCCTGGCATATATTGTTTGTTGCTTTATATATTTATTATGAGTCCTGTTCTTTTCTTTTATTTCTGAGACATTGTGGCCACATTACTGTTGCTTTGCCTTATTACTTTTAATATGCCTGGCATATATTGTTTGTTGCTTTATATATTTATTATGAGTCCTGTTCTTTTCTTTTATTTCTGAGACATTGTGGCCACATTACTGTTGCTTTGCCTTATTACTTTTAATATGCCTGGCATATATTGTTTGTTGCTTTATATATTTATTATGAGTCCTGTTCTTTTCTTTTATTTCTGAGACATTGTGGCCACATTACTGTTGCTTTGCCTTATTACTTTAAATATGCCTGGCATATATTGTTTGTTGCTTTATATATTTATTATGAGTCCTGTTCTTTTCTTTTATTTCTGAGACATTGTGGCCACATTACTGTTGCTTTGCCTTATTACTTTTAATATGCCTGGCATATATTGTTTGTTGCTTTATATATTTATTATGAGTCCTGTTCTTTTCTTTTATTTCTGAGACATTGTGGCCACATTACTGTTGCTTTGCCTTATTACTTTTAATATGCCTGGCATATATTGTTTGTTGCTTTATATATTTATTATGAGTCCTGTTCTTTTCTTTTATTCGTTAATGTTTATTGCAAACATTGAAATTTTATTTCATAGGCAGTTTTGCCATTTGTTTACATTTAACTTTGGCCACTCACTCTACAAATACAATTTTATAATCCAAAAATCCTTTGGTCATTTCTCTTAATAATAACAAAGATTTTGACAATAAAACTTTGATTTTATTACATTTGAGCCATTTTTTCATCACAGTCTGCTAATTTGTTAACAAATCAGTGGATGTACCTATGCTAAATGTTTCATAGTGACTGGTCAGATTAATTTTCTCATCAATTAAAATACCAGTTGTTGTAATTGATTATTTTGAGACTAAAAGATCTTAGTAAAAGTTTGTAGACTCTGTCTTGGTTATGAGAATTTTTTATTCTTGTATTTCAATTCCCTTATCATTTTGTGTCTAATTATGCTTGAGAATCACCATTTTCTTCTTATTTGGATTTGTGCAATGCTTTGTTCACATGCAGTAGACTCACCTCTACTGATATTAAAGGTAAATACTTTTTTGTTTTACATTTATTGAATTAATAGAAAAAAATTGTCCTTTAATAATCCTCACAAAAATATAACTTAAATGTGATTAAGTGTAAATAGTACTTTTTATTGAATTTATTAATTTAAATTATTTCCAAAAAATATAGTTTATTAATTGAACTGTTTTGTATTGAAGCTTTGCATGTAATATTCAAAATGTTTTGTTTGGTTAATTTATTAAAAACAATTTTCCTGCCATAATTCTCAAAAAATGTTTCATATTTGAACTGTGTTTTATTTTGAATTTATTTATTCAGTTTAAAAAGAAAAACAACTTTTGTTTTATCACTATAAAAACTTTGTTCTGTAATAATTCTCAAACAAAATGTGTTTTCTTAATTGAAATGTCATTCTGTATAGGATACTGTTTTTTATTTAAAATATTAATTAAAAATAAATGAAGTTGTTCTGTCAGTTTAAGTGATTTGGCCTGATTAAAATTGCTTATTGGTATGATAGTAAAAATGAAATCTGTAGCCCTTACATTTTTACACAAGAATTTATTAAAGAAATTTTGTTAGGTGACATTAAAAAAATATAAGCTTCTATTAAATAAGAAATTTCTTTGATTAATCAGATCTGTTAGGTTTCTTATGAGAAGCAAATCAAATCAGGTGACAGATCCCTTAAAAAACTTAATCTCCCTTGAATCTGCTTAGACATATGGGACCAATTAATCAGTGATGCTCCCAAACAAAATCTTTTTGATTTGAAGATTATTACTCAATCTAATGTCACAGATTAAAGAAATGAGACTTTCTATCATTCTTTAAAATGGGTTCAGCAGCAGTCAGAATGAGAAGTGGAACTGAATGCACTCCAGCATGAAGTCTTGAGGTTCCAATTTTGGCACAATAATCTGGCAAAGGTTTGGTTTGTGAATTTGGTGACATTACGAGTTCAATCCCTGGGCCGATGGTAAAAGTAACCCAGACAATGAAATGTTACCTGCAGTTTTTACACTACAATTTATTAAGAAAACGAAACAACACATCAAATTTATTAAAAAATGCTTTTTGCGATAATTATCTCAAAACATAGTTTCTTCGTTGCATGGTTTTTGTATGTAATTTTTTAAAAAGATTTTGTTTGGTCAATGCATAAAAAAAATTCCTGTCATAATTCTCAAAAAATAAGTTTATTTTCTGACTGCTGCTGAAGCCCTTTTAAAGATTAATAGCAAGGCCCATCACTTTAAAACTTTTCTACCTTATTGTCCTTAACTTGGAGCCTTAAAACTTCATACTGGACAGCATTAAGACCTAATTCTCATTCTGACAGCTGCTGAACACATTTTAAAACAGAATGGAAAGTATCATCTCTTTAAATTCTTTCTACCTTATTGTGGCAATCTTGGAACCATAAAACTTCATGCTGGAAAATACTATTTTGCTCTCAGTCTATAAAATAAGTATATAAGAATTTAAAATAGACATATATATAAGCTTTAATATAAGCATATAAGTAAATAAATATTGACATAAGCATATAACTATACATGTGGCACTTATCAGTCTTGAGAGTGATGCTTCTGCTCCTAGTGATGCAACATATGTTATGGCTACACAGGCCCACACTAAAAGAACGGACCAGTATACCAATAGATAACTTGGAGATGCTGACTTTCTGTACACAAACAACATACTTAAGAATGGGATCAGACACATATGGACAGAAATGAGCTCACCATTATCACCAGCAATGGCAAACCAATATATGGGATACTTTGAGGAAAAGTCATTAGAATCAACACCACTAAAGCCAACATTATGGTTGAGATATGTAGATAACACCTTCATACTCTGGCCACACCAGGAAGATGTTCAGCTACTATTGGACAAGGAGAACTCACTAAGATCATCAATACAGTTCAGAATGGAGAAAGAAAACAACAACAATCTTGCCTTGCTGGATGTACTAACATCTCAAGTAGAGCAGGGGTTCAAGATATTCATATATCACATGCCAACATTCACTGAACAATACCTCAAATTCAACTCCCACCATCCATAGTGTCAAGAAAGGGAATGTTCGCTGTTTACAACATCAAGCAAAAGGCTTAAGTGCTGACCCATAAACATACAAACAAGATATGGTTAGTATAAACAGTACCCTACAATGTGACAACTAACCTGGGTACACGGCTGCAGCTCCAACAAACTGGGATAGAAGGGTACAAGATATTAACAGCACTCAGAAAACAGCTTCAGTCTTCCTACCTTATGTGAAGGGATTATCAAGAAAATACAAAGGATCTGTGGTGCATATAGCATCAAGACAACCTTCAAAACTGGTTCAACACTTCGCAGACACCTCTTCCAAGTGAAGAGAACATGACTGAGGGCTGCGTGTATACCTGTACAGGTGTGGTAAAAAACAAAGGAGAAACAGGCTGCCAACTTAAGTTAAGACTACACGAACATCATAAAGCGGTAACACAAGGGAAGATAGAAAAATGAGGGGCAGCTGACCACATATGGAGAGAAAAAGGAAATCACTGCCCCTGTGGAATAAGGTTGAAATAATAAACAGAGAACCTTACTGGAAAATATAAAAAGTTAAGGATTCAGCACATATGCTAAGCCACAGAAATCACCTGAGCTGACCAAGCATAGAAATGAATACAATAAGGAATGCTAGAGAAAAGCAATAACAACAAAAATTACAATATGAGAAGTGGTAAAAAATGTTTGCTGAAACATTAGTTTTATAAGTCCCAAAAATTAATACAGAGATGTCATCAAGGACACATGGCCCAGTGGAAAAAGATGTTGGTTGCTCAAAGAGTTGCGAGTTCAGTACCAGGCCAGAGCAGTGGTGAACCAAAACTTGGAGAGTTGAGTTAAAGGGGAATTATTGAGACATCTGGAAGAGGCATGGCACGTGGAACTAAAACAATCTACTCCAGTGGACGAAATAAGGGGTTTGGATCAAAATTCCAAACAACTGAGGAAAGCTGGAGTGTACAATGGCTGAAACGTTGTGAATATGGCAATGAAGGTGAGGATAGGAGAATAATGATTATAATAATGTAAATAACACAATAAATTCACCTGCTTTAAAAAGTAAATTTGTTTTAGAAATAACTTGTTTTTAATGATACTATCTTGAATGATACAGATCCACAAACTTCACTAGAATATGGTTTTTATCAAGTGTGTGTGCACATATGGGACACTAAGAGCGATATCTGTGAAAAAGCAGTGCCACAAAGTCCACAATAATATGGTTTCTCTTGAGTGTGTGAACGCATATGTATCACTAAAGTCGACTTCAGTGAAAATCTAGATGCACAAACTTCACAAGAATATGGTTTCTCTCCAGTGTGTGTACGCATATGTTTGACCAAAGCTGTTTTCTGTGAAAATGCAGATCCACAAATTTCACAAGAGTAAGGTTTCTCTCCAGTGTGGGTACGCATATGTTTGACCAAATCTGTTTTCTGTGAAAATGCAGATCCACAAATTTCACAAGAGTAAGGTTTCTCTCCAGTGTGGGTACGCATATGCGTGACCAAACTAGACTTATGTGAAAATGCAGATCCACAAAGTTCACAAGTACAAGGTTTTTCTCCAGTGTGTATATGAATATGTCTCATTAAATTTGACTTTAGTGAAAATGCAGATCCACAAATTTCACAAGAATATGGTTTCTCTCCAGTGTGTGTACGCATATGACACACTAAAATTGACTTCCGTGAAAATGCAGATCCACAAGATTCACAAGAGTAAGGTTTCTCTCCAGTGTGTGTACGCATATGACTCAGTAAAAGTGACTTCTGTGAAAATGCAGATCCACAAACTTCACAAGAGTAAGGTTTTTCTCCAGTGTGTGTACGTATATGACTAACTAAAACTGACTTGTATGAAAATATAGATCCACAAATTTCACAAGAGTAAGGCTTTTTTCCAGTGTGTGTATTCATATGTGTCACTAATTGTGACTTCCATAAAAATGAATATCCACAAACTTCACAATGATATGGTTTGACTCCTGTGTGTATACACATATGTCTAACCATTTCTGACTTGGACAAAAATGTAGATGCACAAAGTTCACAAGAATAAGGCTTCACTCCAGTATGTGTATGCATATGCCTGACTAAACTTGACTTTTCCGAAAATGCAGACCCACAAACTTCACAAGAGTAAGGTTTCTCTCCAGTGTGTGCACGCATATGTCTTACTAAATTCCCCTTTTGTGAAAATGCCGATCCGCAAAGTTCACAAGAATGTGGTTTCTCTCCAGTATGTGTACGTATATGCCTCAATGAATCAATCTTTCTTGAAAATGCAGATCCGCAAATATCACAAGAATATGGTTTCTCTCCAGTGTGTGTACGCATATGTATCAGTAAATTCGACTTAAGGGAAAATGCAGATCCACAAATTTCACAAGAATGAGTTTTCTTTCCATTGTGTGTACGCATATGTCTCACTAATATCAACTTCTGTGAAAATGCACATCCACAAACTTCACATGAATATGGTTTTGCTCTAGTATGTATATGCATATGTCTGACCATACTTGAATTATGTGAAAATGCAATATGACAAACTTCACAAGAATAAGGTTTCTCTCCAGTGTGTGTACGTGTATGTCTCTCTAAACTAGACTTTCGTGAAAATGCAGTTCCACAAACTTCACATGAATAAGTTTTCTCTCCATTGTGTGTACGCATATGTGTCACTAAAGATGACATCTGTACATACGTAGATCCACAAACTTTGCAGGAATATGGTTTCTCTACAGTTTGTAAATGCATATGACTGACCATTCTTGACTTTTGTTAAAATGCAGTTTGACAAACTTCAAAAGAATATGGTTTCTCTCCAGTGTCTGTATGTATATGTATCATTAAATGCAACTTGTGAAAATGCAGATCCACAAACTTTGCAAGAATAAGGTTTCTCCCAATGTCTATACACATGTTTCACTACCGCTGACTTTTGTGAAAATGTAGTTCCACAAACATCCCCAAAATATGCCTTCTCTCCTGTTTGTGTATGTACATGTGTCACTAAGTTATACCTCTATGAATATGTAGATCTACAAATTTTACAAGAACATGATTTCTTTGTAATATGTGTTTTCATCTGGTCTATCCTAACATCCCAATATTCTAGCAGATGTCACATGATTATGGCCTGTGTTTGCTATTAATTCCTGCATAACACTAAATGTGTTTTTGTAGAAAGATAAACTTTACATTTCAAAGTACATTATTTCTTGCCAGGTAAAGTTCATTGTCAAGATTTTAACATTTTAGATCGATGACATTCCCATGAACCATGTAGCATATATTTGTCTGTGATTACATGGAAAGTGAAATGTCTTTTCTTTCATTGGAATTCTCAGTAATAATCCCTGTTTTTTTGTACAGCCAAAACATCTGTGAAGAAAAAAGGCATAAATCATATATTAATAGGAGCAGTGAATAATATATGACTGCAATCTATATTATGTGACAAATAAAGATTTTATTTAGAAAATAACCAGTGATTCATTCAGACGTTAAATTTTTAAAATCAGAGATCCATGTCTGTGGAATTTTAAAGTTTACAATAATATTTCATAACATGTGTATCTTAATTTCTAAAATGTTTGTGGAATGAATTATCTCCCTTGCTTAAACACCATGATAAACATCATTTCATGTAAGACCCAGCAGAGAGCTGTGATCCAGTGCCTGTAGTGTTCCCATTATAGATTTTTATGAAAAAGAATTAGCCTTGTAACTAACTGGATTATCAAAGTTTTATCAGGATTGATTCATGGGTTTAGGCAGCAAATTGTTTCAGATAAACAGACTGAAATTGACATTTATGTATATAGATATATACAGTTTTAATTCAATATCACTTGACCACTACAAAATTCTACAGAATTTAAAAGTTTATTTTAATTAAAGTATAAAATGTAACAATTCTTGAAAAAATTTATTATACATTCAAAAGGAGATCAAGCAAAAATAATTTATGATAACTGAAAAAAATCACTTTCTTCATGGACAAACTCAAAATGACTTGCTATCACAGTAATTTTGGGAATGAAAGAAAAAATTGCTATCCCCCATATTAAACATTACTCAAAACTCAGTGAATTATCTTATTCAAACAGCATATTCCATACTTATTCAGTAACTAATTAATTCTATACTGAATAGATTGTTTTATTAGAAAACTATGGAAATATATTCATGGTGTTTTTTTCTTCTCTGATATCATGTGTGTACTTTTTATTTTAGAGATCTATTCTTCAAATTTTTTTTGATAGTCATATTAAAAAAAAATCCCTTCATTTTGCTCATGGATTTTCTGTCTCTTTCACAAAATTTCAATCCCCTTCTGATATATTTTAATATTAAAATGATAAATGACCATCCGACGATGCATACATGACGTTTCAGCTAAGAGATTTTCAGTCGTATGTTTATGCCTTTGTTACATGACCATTAAAATTGTCATTGTGGATTACAGGGAAATATATGAAATATTAACAACAATTATCAGTCAAAGACTTTCTCTTGTAAGTGAAAGTATTTAGAGAATCTACAGTAATGAAATGAGAAAATGAAAAAAAACTATTTTAAACTTTCAGAACTTATGAAGAATGAAATTATTTTAGATTTGTTTCATTTTTTACAAAATCCTACAATTTGTCTTTATCCATTCTATCCAACTCCTTTAAATATGAAAATATGATAAATTCTTTTCTGTTTTGCATAATGTTAATATTTGTTATAAGTCCTTGCAGCATTTAAATCATCCAATGTTTTGTTTCAATTATTACTGTGTAAATATTTTAATTTTATTACAAAACTATATATATATATAATTGAATTTTATAAGATTTTTAAATGGAGAATTTCATTTTTGTTTAAAAATTTATCAAAAATGGCTGATATGATTGATTTCATGGAATTTTGCTGACTCAAAAATCAACCAAGATTTTTAACTAAAATTTCAGATGTGCTGGGAAGGATTACAAAATGTAAAAAATATAATCTAAAAATACTTTGGTCTTTCCTCTTAATAATAGCATAAACATTTAAATAATAAAAAAGTGTTTATCAAGTTTGGGGCTTTTTTCCTGCAGAGTATGATCTTTTTCCATGGAGTAATGAACATATATAATGTTATTGATTAAAAATAAGTATCTCCAGTTTTTCATGTAAGAACAATATAGTTTTATCATCAAAAGTTTGTTATTATTATGAAGAAAGACCAACACCATCATCCTCTCATCTTGTGTTTCTGCAACGTCTTCTTGGAGGGACTGCGACGGACTGCAATCAGCATATTTATGGCTGCATCAACAACTTAGCTCACTGTCTACTAGCATCAATATTGATGCCAGTTAAAATCTCATACTTTCAAAAATTAAATGCTGCTTCACAAACCATGTTCCCATCAACCATTTAACAGTTTTGTTATTGGAAAAGGAGTGGGAGGTTAAACTTGTGGAAATGTACTGCAATTTGCATCCATTAAAAACAGTTGCAACAAAATTGAGGAAGATCCTGAGGGATTGTGAGGGAACAACAAATGTGAGTGAGTGCCTAGCATGGGGAATTCTTGTAGCCATGAATTCCCTAAGATGTAGTGATAAATTAGATCTCATTCAGAAATTGAGGTCCTTTATTGAACAACAAAGGTTACCATTGTCCAAAGTCACTAGATTTCAAGGGAATTGGTTGTATGTAATTTTTCATTAAGTTGCAACTTACTTTCCCATTTTTTAACAATGCAAACAAGTTATCGTGTGACTTTCCTCCACAAATAAGATCATCACAAAATTAAAGTAGATATTTATGAAAGAAGCCACTATCATCAAGATACAAGTGCTGGGAATTATAGAGAAGATGCTATCAGTATAATAAAAAGAACCCATCGACACTATGAACATCGTCAATGGGGGCCATTGACAATCTGAAGGTACTCACCAAGAACCCTATGTCTATTTTCCTCTCCACAGTGGATTTCTTTAGAAATACATTACCAAAGAAAGTGATAGAGTTCTTAATGATTGCTGCCGCAAATGGACTCTTATTTCGACAAATGACAACTGCCTGTTTAAAAGGGATTGTGGAAGTTTTAAACAGGGCCTATGTATAACATTCAGCATGGTAGAGGCTTCTTCAAAGTCAACGTTAACATTAGTGAGGGAGCACATCATGCTAGTTGGACATACAATAAAACACATTTGGACAGCTGATGATGGCAAACGTGAATATGTCAGCTTCATCCTTAATTATGCAAATTCTTCTTATACAATTTCATATCTTAATGATGCTGCTATTATAAATTGAATAAATGTAAAGTTGGCACCAACTCATGCAGGACTTGGATTTTGAAAATCAGCCCAGCAATGATGATTGAAGAGGCAATAGAAGACAAAAACATCCCTTTTCAGGCTCACAAAATATTTCTGTAAGTCGTTTCATCATTACGCATAGCAACAGTTTCTTTTAAATATTGTTTAGGGTATTGGGTTACAATAATAAAAGTTTAAACTATTATTTTAATTAATAATAAAATTTAAAGTACTATAAAAATAACCATCATGATAATAATAAAGAATAAAAATTTAAAAAAAAATATTAAAAAATATAAATTAATAACACATAAAATATCACAATGTTTCAGAAATTATTGAGTTACTTCTATCATGGTATTTCATCGGAGTTATTAAATTTTAATATTAGGAAAATTTTATATTATTTTAAATTCTATTATTTCTTCATAAAGCATCTTCAAACATAACAAAGTCAATAAATATTAAATAATTGCTCAAAATATGTTAATTTGTAAAAATTATTAGGTAGTTAAAAACAAAAAACTGCATTTACTTAGATTTTATAAATTCATGTCAAGTCTGATCATCCTTAAAATTTGTCAACACCTCGGAACATATTGATAACGTCAAAAAAGACATGAGCAAAATAGGACCTGTCATTAAGAAATGCTTGCATATTACATTTTTTTTATGTTATAAGGAAGAAATGTTTATTTCAAATGAGATTAATTCAAATTTAAATTTTCTAATTTTACTCAAATAACATGTCACAAATATATAATTTTGTTTTGGAAGATTTTTAAACTTTAGTTCAAAGAAGATTATTTAAATGATTTGAAATCCCTTGTAAATAAATTACTTGTTAAGTTCCTCGTCATTTTCCCTCAATACTTCACATCACTTACTTTAAAATTTGATGGCATGTAGTTTCAATATGTCTGAACATTGTATTGTAAAACTAGGCTTGTCAATCACTTCGCAAAAAAAATAAGTATAGCATGAAGAAAAAAAGCTCCTAACTTGATAAAAAAAATTTTAATGTCTAAATGTTTATGTTACTATTAAGATGAAAGACCAAAGTATTTTCTGAATATTTTTTCAAATTTTTTAATCCTATTTAAAATTTGTTTTTTCTTGATTCAAAAAAATTTTGTAAATTCGGCCTTATCGGCCTTTTTGTCTGACTTTGTTAACAAAATCAAAGTTAGTTAGTTTAAAATTCCTGTAAAATTCATTTACACCTTTTTCTTTTGTTATTTTAGGAAAATTAAAACATTTAAAGTATACTTAATGTAATTTGAAAGAAACATTACTTACTTTTTTATCAGAAAATTTTTTAAGAGAGACATTTCCAACCATGGTGCTTGCTTTTGCGCATGTTTGAGAGGTGTTAACTGACGTACGTCAATATATCTACAACTTATGTCAGGGGAATTTATCGGACGGTAGAGCAAAAGTGATATATTAAGTTCTAGTTTTAAGTGAACTTGGTTAGTGAATAAAATACACTTCCAATTTTGTTTTTTACCTTATGTTTGCGGTTTGAGGGAGAGGGAAGTTAACCATTTTTATTTTTGGAAAATCAGAAAACCGAAATCATAATCAAACTATATATCAGGCATTAAAATTAATTTTGAAGGAAACAACATTCCTAGGGATTCAAAATGCGACAAAGTTCATTGGTAATTTCAATTATATGGCCGTCGGGGAGGAGGTTAAAAAATTGACACCCAGCCATGGAAATCTTTAGTAAAAGGTGAAAGTTTTATCTGCAATTCCTAACTACCAGAAACCAGGAGTGTGTGTGTGTGTGGGGGGGGGGTCAAGACTGGGATCAACAATAATTTTTTTTTTTTTTTTTCAAACTTATGTTTGAAAAATGGCTTGATGTATTGTGTTTTGTTTTTTTAAGACCTGGGGTGATGACAACAACACTTAGCAAATAATATTCTTTTTTTCGCAGCATGTCTTTAATATGACAAAAATAAAACAAGCGTTTTAAACAGCTGTATCAGTTATGATAAAATATTTTTCTGAGAATCAAAGCCATTGTGCTGTTTTCGTGCCTAAAACTGAATATAAAATAATAAAAAAAGGAAATAATATTTGCAGTTTGTCTCACACTGAAAAAGGAAAAATTGTTTATATTTTAAAATATAAAAGAAAAGTTTAGAAAATGCAAAGATATTCAGTCAGAAAACGTGACAAAAGTTGTTGTGTTTCTAACTGAACGAATGCAAAGCAATTTCTGAAGTAAAAACTTGCTTCTATCAAGGGAAACTACACACGTGACATTATTTCAAAGCTGTGCATCCATACTTTCGTTGGAGACGATTTTAAATACAATTTTGGAATATCAAAAATTTATTTTAAAAATATCAACGGTTGTCAGATTATAATAAGTTTTCAAATTTATGATCCTTAAAAATTAGAGAACATAATATATCATTTCCATAAGGTTTCATAAAGAAACTTAATTTTAAAATATATAACGACCTTTTGTCATTTTTTTTTTTTAAGTTTTCATAAAATTAAGTTCGTTGTAGGTTGTAACAGATATAAAAAAAAAATATTTATACCGTGACTTTCGAAAAGACAAAAATTTCTAAAATAATTTCATTCATTTGTGAATAAGTTCTGATGGTTTAATTAAAATCCAAGAAGTACTCGATTTTGGCAAGATTTTCCAAATCAATGTTTTTCAACTGAAAACGGTGCAAAATCAACTAATGCTAATATTACCTAATCGTTAACCTAAAAAAAAAAAAAAGGTTTTCAACCTAAATTTAAAACATGCTGCAAAGGAATAAGAAAATCTTTTTAAAATAATTAAAAAATACTTTGGTCTTTCCTCTTAACCAACGGACAACCCTATACTCAATTTGATTTTCTAATAATTGTTATAAAAAAATTTTATTGATGAAAGTAGAAATAAAAACCTCTTAAAAAGCCAATATTCGTAAAAAAAAAGTTACTTGATTCAAAAATTAACAGAATTTAGTAAATACAGTGTAACCCGGATATAAGATACCCGGTTATAAGAGAAACCCGGATATAAGAGCGATTTTCTCTGGTCCCAAATTAGAGCCATACTTACCTAAACAAAATAGACCAAACCCGGATATAAGATACTTCTTCTCCGGTCCCGACAACTCTCTTATATCCGGGTTACACTGTATTATATTCTGCGTGTTAAAATAGAGCGAAAATAACATTTACACAAAGCCTTGGATTTTAAAAAATTTTCATTAAATGTGTAAATAAATTCCTTATCTTATTTCATTAAATATAACACGTGTGTTTCGTCGTCGTCATTTTCCTTCCACACTTCACGTCTCACTTACCTTTTCAGGGCGGATCCCAACTTTTTCATAAAGAAACAAACAGGATTAAATAAATTGCTGTTGTTGCTCGACTCGATATTTCTTTTTCAAGATAGACAATGTTTTTGTAATAAAATAAAACTTCCTATTTTTAAAGAAAATGCAGTTAAAAAACATTAATCATTTACAAATGAACGACTTGTATTTTTTAAACAGAACAGAGGAATGACCGGAAACGGTCTTAAAGAAGAATTCGTCCCTTGCTAAAAAAAAAAAAAATACTCTGGATGCAGAAATAAACGTCGTTTATTTTCATTAAGTTTTAAGTATAAAAAAAAAAAGTGAAGATATATTTTTCGTGTCTTTAAATTTAATTTAAAAGACACGAAAAAATATATAAATAAATAAATGAATGACGTTTAAAAATCTAATATTAATCGATTAACTGGATTTTGTAAAACTTTTATAAAATACAGTTTGTTAATAATAACAAAAAACTTAAGGAATACATTTTAAAAAGTAAAATTACTTCAGTTAAAAACTGTAATGTTTACTTTTTACTTAAAACTTAATGAGAATAAATAACGTTTTGTAATTTAGTGGGTTCTTAGGTCAGCAGTTAAAAATAAAAATATAATCATACCATATTTTAAAAGCAAGCAAAAAAAAAAAAAAAAATTAAATACGGAACACCAACAATGCAATAATCAAGACGGTGGCGTTAATGTTTAAAAATACTTTATATTTTACCTTAATCTTTAACTTTAGTTTTAGAATATTTTATTCGATATTATTTTATTAAAATCTTATCGAAATACAATTAATAATTTTATTTTTTAAAATTGAAGTAATTTTTTTTTTCGTTTAATTGCCTTTCTTGTACCAATTTGATGTCAAAAAATGCCTAACTGTGCTAAATATGGTGTTTGTTTTAATTATGAATAGGAGAGTTGTTGAGCTATCATACATCATATTCCCCTTCCAATAGGGAAACATAATCAAAGGCAGATGGAAAATCATTTGAAATTTCTCCAATATTCTTTTGAAAATGTCATGAGAATTTACAAATAAAGAAAAACAGTCAAATGATTCTTATTAATATTGCAACTATGATATAAAAATGTGAGCGATAATCCTTTTTGCTAAATCATGAATTTATTATGGAAATATAGTCTTTTCAAGAGAAGACAGGAAAAACCAGGAAAATTGTAACTTTTGTTAGAAAACAAAAAAAAAAACGTTTCTCACACAAGGATTAGTTCATTATATTGTATAATGACCAAACAGAAATAAGTAATTTGTTAATTAGTTAATTTAAAGGGATTTGTAAATTTTAAAAAAAGAAGAAATGAAGGCAGAAACACTGATTAATAAGTATTTAAATTTGACACATTATACAGTTTATTCTGACTAATATCAATTGTAGAATGAGTTGGATTATTTTATTTTTGCTGGTATGTAAATCTAGAGCAGATTTACCAAGAGATTATTATTAAATAATGCATCAGTGGACATGGATGTGTGGGCGTTGGAATGGGTAATGGAACAGAAAAACAAAATCATCAAACTGAGATCTAAACTCAGAAATGGAAAACTTTGAATTCGGAACCATATTTGGTATGACACCGGATACATGCTACATTGAAATTTCACACTTTACCATGAAATGAAGTGAGGTGCAACGGTTGATTTAGGAGTATTCACAGTACCAGAGTGCAGAGCAAAAAGATGTGACCTCTCATCTCCATCAAGTACAGCAGGCAAGAGAACAAGAATCTGGAAGAGACAGATATAGAAACACTAACCACAGAGATCATTTGGCCAGTCTCTTGAACATAGCAGAGAGAGAATATTGGATTAAAACAAGGTCTGTATACCAGAGACTGGCTGAGAGAAGGTGGTAATATATTTCTCATTTAATTGGCAACCCTGATTCATTATGCAAAACCCCTTATTTTGTATGGAAAATGTCAGATTGGCATATCAGACTTTGGGTGTGAGATGAAAACAAGGGCTCTATACCAGAGACTGGCTGAGAGGAAGTGACAAAATCCACTGTAAACCTATCCAATACCTTTATGAGTATGACAATTTACAGCAAAAAAAAAAATAGTCAAATGGTTCTACTTAATATTTGAAATATGATGCAAAATCTGAACATTAAATCAAAGAATATCTGCTGAAGTGAATCATCTATATATAAAGATAGGTATGTCCAATATTTCGCTAAAAAGTGGTATACCTTGACGACAAAAGGTCCCCAAATTGATAAAACAATTTTTAACGTTTAAATATTTATGTTGTTATTAAAGAGGAAAGACCAAAGTATTTTCTGAATATTTTTTCAGATTTTTTAATCCTTCCTATAAATGTTAAAAATTTTATTAAAAATCTTGTTTTTTTTTTTTTTCAAGTCAAAAAATTTCGTAAAATCGAACTTATCGACATTTCTGTCGGAAAGATCATAGTTTGTTAGTTAAAAAATCATGAAAAATCAATTACACCTTTTTCTTTTGTTATCTTAAGAAATTTAGAATGATTAAAGTATACTTAATGTAATTTGAAAGAAACATTACTTACATTTTTAGCAGAAATTGTTTTAAGAGAGATATTTCCAACCGTAGTCGTTCCTTTTTTAAGGAATTGACAGGCGTTAATTGATGTACGTCAATATATTCACAACTTACTGCACGGAAATTTATTGGATGGTAGCGCCAAAGTGATATAATTCGTTCTAATTTTAAGTGAATCTGGTTAGTAGATTTTTTTTTTAAAAATTCACTTTCAAATTTTTTTTTTTTTTTTTTTTACCTTACGTTTGAGGAAGAATTCTGCACTGAAAATAACATTTAAATTATGAAAGAAAATCAAATTTTACAAGTATAAATAAAACAGTAAAAAAAAATACATTTTTTTAAATTGAGGTTTATTATTTCAGTCATGAAATATTTTTCTGAGAATATAAAAATTAAATGAAACACCATTAATTGAAACGGGTTAACTTAATGAAATGAGATTTTATTTCTTTTTTATTAAGGCAGATTTTTTTTTATTTATTAATAATTATATGGCAGTAATATGAGTTTTATTTTATTTATTAATAAAATTAACATGCTATGTTGGTTTTGTTTTGACTCAACAAGTATTTTTTAGTTTGAGTAGTAGCGAGCTAACTCCATAAAATTTAAACTCCAAAAATCGTTTTAATTGATAATTTGTCGTGTGGATAATAATTCCAAAGTAATGTACAATGAATTTATGCATTCGATTTCAAACTTGAAAATTTGGGTGGACTTCCAAGGGCGTTTTTTTTTTGTAATTGTAAATAGTCGATATTTTCTTTTATCCCACTATTCGATTATATTTGAATAGAAAAAGAAAAAAATTGAAAATAATACGACGATATTCAGAAAACTTGACAAGCGTTGTTTTCTTGTTACTGAACGAATCAAAGCCATTTCTGAAGTAAAAAAAAAAACTTGCTTCTATCAAAGGAAACTACTCATGTGACATTATTTCAACAATGTGCATCCGTACTTTCGTTGTAGACGATTTTAAATACAATTTTGGAATATTAAAAATTATTTTTAAAATAATTATGGTTGTCAGATTTTAATAAGCTTTCAAATTTATGATCTTTAAAAAGTAGAGAACATAATATATCATTTCCATAAGGTTGCAGAAAGAACTTAATGTATAAATATATAACAACCTTTTGTCATATTGTGTATTTAAAATTGAAAAAAAAAAGAAAATTAATGTAAAAATTCATTGTTCATCAAAAAAATCTTTTTCTTTCAGATAATAATTACCTTCGTATATATTATTCAGAAAAGCCATTAAAAACTTTCTTAATTAAATATTGTCTTAGTTTTATTGGGTTTTGTATTTTTACAATTGAGGTAAAAGTTTGGACAATTTCGGACATTTTTTTAACAAAAAACTCGATGATTTAGATTTTTCAGAGTTTTGTGCATTTAATTAAAAAAAAAAATTCAGGTTGCAAATAAATTTTTTTTTGTGTTTTCATAAAATTAAGTTCGAGGGGGGTAACAGATATAAAAAAAAAATATTTATACCATGACTTTCAAAGAGACAAACATTTCTAAAATAAGGTCATTCATTTCTGAATAAGTTCTGAAGTTTTCATTAAAATCCAACAAGTAGTTAATTTTTACAAGAATTTCGAAATTAATGTGTCTTTCAACTGACAAAAAAACAACTAAAAAAAAACGCTAAAAAGGTCAAAATTGGACATACCTATATAAAGAGCAGCTGTCTGTGTGTGTGTATTTGTGTCCATCTAAATTTAGAAAAATACAATAGTTTGTGAAAAATTTATAATGTATAGAAACACAATATCACCTAAGCTAGCTTTCTGTAAAAAAAATATTATCATCGTGTGTGTTGTAACTGAAAATCAGAAAACAACAGTAGAAAACTGGAATTGGTATAACAATAGGTTAATAAACCTATTGTTATACCAATTCCAATTTTAGTAATGGGGAAACATAAAGTAGAAATAGGAAGTGGGGAAAAGAATGTTTAGCTGTGAATGACTGACTGTTTTAGCAAAAACTACTGGTACTACTACTACTCCTACTTGATACAAGAACATTTTTATTTCTTTCATCCAACAGAGGAATGAACTTGCAGGGAAATATTCTCTCTCACAACAGTATGATCTGTATTTACGAAGATATTTTAAAATTAAAATGCATTGGAAATTCTCAGAATTAAAAATTAAAAACGAAAGAGTAAGAATTCTTATTCTTGAATCGGATTACGATTTATTTTTTATTCTGTTAAACGCTATCCAAGCATTTATTTGTAAAAATTTCTCCTCTCTTGAATTTATTTTCACATCTATAGTATATAAAAGCATAACTTAAAAAAAAAATGAATATTATGACAACAAAGTTAGGTTCTTCCTTAGAACAGGAAAACTGGAACTTATGATAGAAAAACCAAACATTTACGTTCCTCACACCTTCTCCTGTTCAAAACTCAAAAACAGATGAAATCAGATCAAATTGGATTTATTCATTTACCACAGAGATAATATCAATCTAATGGTAGATCACAACAAAAGGAAATAAATCTTTCATAATAGTTCCATATTTTTTCTGCATTTCCTTAACTTTAGCTATCTGTATGAATTTGTAAATCGTTCAAGGGTAAAATGTATTGAAAGGCAATTGATATATGATGTCACAATACTGCATTCAAATTTCTCACAAGTCCATCAATGGAAGCCAGATGGACAAAGTCAATTTCCAGTTTAATAAAGGTTTCATCATTTTGCCATCTCTTCATAACCACTTCTTGATATCAAATTTCAATCAATCCATACACCATCAGAATTATTACCCTTCATTACTCTGTCCATATTACTTCATGACCTTGATCTTTTCTTCATTGCATTGACACACACCCTTCAATTTAATATATTAAATACATTTAAATTCATAAAAAAAACGAATGACTTTTTAGTTGGTACAGTATTACAAACTTAGTCTGAATAGTCATTGTGAACATTTTTATACCTTTTGTAATTTGTAGCAGCTCCGAATTTATTTTCTTGATATTTTTTGCACTTTGCAGCCCAGTTGATATTGTTACACTCTCTTCCTATAACCGAGTGACTTCTCGCTGAACTGAGGAGGAGGCAAAATGAAGGCACAATGGTTTTGTAATATAATTTTTGAATATTCAGTAATCTAAAAATGTAGGAAAATATTCACTACAATCTGTTTTATTGAATTTTAGATTCTTTCTGGCTTTAAATTTCCAAATCAATGTGTTTTCTACCTGCAAAATACACACTAATATTTCCCATACGAATCTTTGTTTCCTCTACTGACAAATATATATGTAAATCAATTGTAAATGTTTATATGTATCTTTTTTGTTTTTATTGGCCCCCACAGAAACGGAGCAATATTAGGAGAGGAAAGATGGTTGCACCCTCCCATTAAATTGGGGTGAGTTGTTGATTCCAATCTATAATTGCAAAATATTTTTCCACAATTTGTAGGCACACACTGAGAAATGCATACTGGGATTTCTTTTGATAGAATAGACTAGTCCTTTGTTTTATTTGATTCAGTCCCAATCTGTCTTGTCTTGAAGTCAAAATGCTACATTTGCTTATCTGAATTTGCTCTTGTGTGTTAACCCTAATTCTGAGTTTGGGAACTTTTTGCCATATTACAGTAACTTTGCCTTATTATATTAATTCGCCTTGCATATATTGTTTGCTTGCTTTACATTTTTTTTTGCCCTGTTCTCTTCTTTTACTTGTTATTGTTTATTGCAAACATTGTCAATTATGTTTTGTAGGCAGTTTTGCTATTTATTTACATTTAACCACAGCCACTCACTCTACACTTATAATTTAACAATCAATTATATCCTTTGGTCTTTTCTCTTAATAATAACAAAGATTTTGACAATAAAACTTTGTTTTTATTACATTTGGGACATTTTTTCATCAAAGTCTGCTAATTTTTTAACAAATCAGTGGAGGTACCTGTGCTAAATGTTTCATAGTGATTGGGCAGATTAATTTTCTCATCAAATCCCAGTTGATGTAATTATTTTCAAACTAAAAGATCTTAGTAACATTTTGTAGACCCTGTCATGGTGATGTGAATATTTTATTCATGAGAATTCAATTACCTTATTAATGTGTGTCTAATTATGCTTAAGAATCACCATTTTTTTCTTATTTGGATTTGTGCAATGTTTTGTTCACATGCAGTAGACTCACCTCTATTGAGATTAAAGGTAAATACTGTTTTTATTTTAAATTTATTGAATCAATAGAAAAAAAATGTGTTCTTTAACAATTCTCACAAAAAAATTATTGAAATATGATTAAATTTATTAATAAAATTTTTCCTGTCATAATTCTCAAAAAATAAATTGAACTGTGTTTTCTTTTCAATTTATTTAAAAAAATCATTTGTTTTGCCAGTCTAAAAACATTTCTTAATTGAAATGTGATTATGTGTACGATACTGTTTTTTTAATTAAATTATTAATTAAAAAAACAAAGTTGTTCAGTCAATTTAAGTGATTTGGTCTAATTTAAATTGTTTATTGTGATGATAGTAAAAATGAAAAGAAAAAGAAATCTGTAGCTGTCATTTTTACATAATTTATTAAAGAAATTTTGTTAGGAGCCATTGAAAAATCATTTCAAAATCATAAGCTTCTATTAAATTATATTTTTTTAATAAATCAGATGTGTTGACTTAGGTTTCTTATAAAAAGCAAATTAAATCAGGTGACATTTCCCTTAAAGCAATTAATCTCCCTTGAATTTGCTTAGACATATGGGACAAATTAATCAGTGATGCTACCAAATTTTTGTTTTTTTCAAGATTATTACTCAATCTTCAAAATTAAAGAGATAAGACTTTCTATCTTTCTTTAAAATGGGTTCAGCAGCGGTCAGAATGAAAATTGAGGCTGAATGTTGTCCAGCATGAAGTTTTGAGACTCCAATTTTGGAACAATAACCTGGCAAATTAAAGTGTTGGTTTGTGAAATTGGTGACATAGTAATTGAGTTCAATTCCTGGGCTGATGGTAAAAATAACCAAGAAAATGAAATCTGTTGCTCTGCAGTTTTTACACAATTTGTTAAGAAACCAAAGTCAACACATCCAGTTTATTAAAAGAAAACTTTGCTGTTATAATTATCACAAAACATAGTTTCTTCATTGGACTGTTTTTGTATGGACATTTTTAAAAAGCTTTGTTGGTCAATTCATGAAAAATAAATTTTCCTGTCATAATTCTCAAAAAATAAAGTTTCAAAATTGAACTGTGATTTTCTTTTGAATTTATTGTTTGAGGTTAAAAAAATTTGTTTTGTCAATCTAAAGCTTTATTCTGTCACAATTCTCAGAAAAATACAGTTTCTTAATTGAATTGTAATTCAGTGTAAAATACTGTTTTTGTAATTGAATTATTAATTTAATTAAAGAAAATGATGTTCTGTCATTTTCAATAATTAAAATTGTTTTTTGGGACAAAGCTTAAAAAAAAATTCAAGAAAAGAAATCTGTAACCCTGGAGTTTTTTCAGAATTTATTAAAAACTTTAGTTAGGACCCTATGAATTTCCAGGTATGCACTCAGATTGCAACCTGTGGACCCCAGAAACTATAACATTAAAAACCATTTACTATCACTGCATCATATTTATTGTTATCCCTCCAGCCTTCTTCAGGTGTCTGACAAACCAGTTGGCCAGGAAAAATTTTCAACTGAATTGTTTATTTAATCTACAGCAATAAAATGTTTCTGTTCTGCTGTCCATGTCTGGGGATGTTTGTCTTGTTTTTAGTTAGTACTGCTCAGGTATTGCTCACCCAGTTATCCCTGCAGTCTTTTTCAGGTGTCTGTTGACGAGGTAAAATTGTGAACTGAACTGTTCATTTAATCTACAGCAATAAATTGTTTTTGTTCTGATGTCCATATCTGGGAATGTCTCATCTCGTTCTTATTTAATACTTCTCAGGTATTGCTCAACCCGTTTCCACTGAATCCAAGTTCCACGGATTAAACTCACAATTACTAGGTCAGCAATTTCACAAACTCATGAGGTTATTATCCCAAAATTGGAGATTTAAAACTTAATTCTGGACAGCATTCAGCCCCACTTAGTCTGATTACTGCTGAACCGATTTTAAATAATTATAGAAAGTCTCTTTTTAATCTGTAAAATTAGGTTGAATTATAATTGTGAAAAATTAGAAACAGAAAAATTAATGACAAGGAGAAAGAGAAGAGAATAATCAGGTGAACAGTAGATAGTGATTCACATTGCATTTAAACTTGGATGGAATGCATGGAGCTAAGATGGGAGTTCTACAAGTGAGAAGTGCGAGAGAAGAAACCTTTAACTTACACTTTATGGATAAAAGACACTGCAGCAACATGATGATGATGATCAGCAGCAGCTTCAACCACCACAACTACTGGACAATGGTATGTTGGTGGATGAGATGCCACCACCTAAGTCCTCTTCTTTGAAAAGCAGGAGGGAGGATGAGCAGGAGGAGGAAGAAAAAATGTTAAAAAGAAAAGAAGGCCATTCATAGCAGGGGGAAACATGTCATGGCACAGGCCAAGTCACAATCTGCCCCTGCTTTGCCAGCCAGAAATGATGCAGCCACAGGTAAGGCTAAGAGCCTCCTTTGTTCCCCGCCCAATTACTCAGTCTCAGTTTATAAAACAAGTATATAAGAATTTAAAACAGACATATATATAAGCTTCAATATAAGCATATAAGTAAATAAACTTTAACATAGGCATATAAGTATATATGTGGCATCGGTTGGTCTTGAAAGTTATGCTTCAGCTGATAATGGTGCAACATATGCCTACACAATCTCACACTAGGAGAACGGACCAGTATACTAATAGATAATCTGATGGAGATGCTGACATTCTGTATGCAAACAGCATACTTCAGAATGGGATCAAACATATATCAACTGGATGAGGGCTTAGCAATGGGCTCACGGTTATCACCAGCAATGGCAAATCTATATATGGAATACTTTGAGGAAATGACATTAGCCTATGGCTGAGATATGTAGATGACACCTTCATATTCTGACCACACCAGGAAGATGTCCAGCTACTATTGGACAATGAGAACTCAATAAGATCATCAATAGAGTCCACAAAGGAGCAAGAAAACGACAACAAACTCGCCTTCCAGGATGTTCTAACATCTTAATTTGAGCAGGGGTTCAAGACATCCATATGCCACAAGCCAAGATTCACCAAAAAATACCTTGACTTCAAATCCTACCATCCATACAGTGAAAGAAAGGGATTGTTCGCTGCTTACAACATCAAGCAAAAGGCATAAGTGCTGAGCAGAAACAGAAACAAGATATGGTTAATATTATCAGTACCCTACAATGTGACAACTACCCTTGGTACATGGCAGCAACTCCAACAAACTGGGATAGAAGGGTACAAGAGGATAACTGCAGTCTTCATCTCTTATGTGAAGGGATTATCAGAGAAAATACATAGGATCTGTGGTCTATATAGCATCAAGATGACCACCAAAATTGGTTCAACACTTTGCAGACAGATCTTCTGAGTAAGACCCGCCTACCAGAGGAGAACCTGATGAAAGGATTGCATGTATATGATTCTGTGCAGGTGTGGTAAGAAATACAAAAGAGAAAAAGGCTACCCCTTTAAGGTAAGTCTACAAGAACATCATAAAACGGTAACACAAGAGGGAAATAGAAAAATCAGGTTCAGCTGATCACATATGAAGGGAAAAGAGAAATGACCACCCCCGTGGGATGAGGCTGAAATAATAGACAATATTATTGGAAAATATGAAAACTTAAGCAATCAGCACATAGGCTAGGCCACAAAAATCTCCTGAGCTTATCAAGCATAGAAATGAATACAATATGGGAACCAGTAAAAAGGAGTGCTAGGGAAAAGTAATTAACAACACAAAAATTACAATAATAAAAGAAAACATTGCAACATGAGCAGTGGTAAAAATATTGCTGAGACATTAGGTTTACAATTCCCCAAAATACACAGATATTCTCAAGGCCAAGTGGTTAAAGATGTTGGTTCAAGGGAAATAACTGAGACATACAGAAGAGGTATGGCAAGGAGAGCTAGAATAAACTACACCAGTGGCTGAAATAAAGAGTTTGGTTCAGAATTCCAAACAACAGAAGAAAGCTGAAGTGTACAATGGATGAAATATTGTGAATATTTTTTTTTAAATTATTTGTTTTTTATGATGCTATCTTGAATGACAATGCAGATCCATAAACTTCACTAGAACATGACTTCTATCAAGTGTGTGTATGCATATGGGATACCAAGCATGACTTCTCTGAAAAAGCAGTGCGACAAACTTCATAAGAACACGGTTTTCTCTCCAGTGTGCGTACGCATATGTTTGACCATTTGTGTCTTCCGTGAAAATGCAGATCCACAAACTTCACAAGAATAAGGTTTCTCTCCAGTGTGGGTACGCATATGTCTAACTAAATCCAACTTCTGTGAAAATGCACATTCACAAACCTCACAAGAAAATGGTTTTTGATCAGTGTGTGTATGCATATGTCTCACTAAATTTGCCTTGATTGAAAACGAAGATCCACAAACTTCACAAGAAAAAGGTTTTTCTCCAGTGTGTGTATGGATATGTCTCACTAAATTGCAACTATGTGAAAATGCAGATCCACAAACTTCACAAGAATATGGTTTTTCTCCAGTGTGTTTACGCATATGACTCACTAAACGTGACTTCCATGAAAATACAGATCCACAAATTTCACAAGTGTAAGGCTTCTGCCCACTGTGTGTACGCATATGACTAACTAAACACAACTTTTTCGAAAATGTAGATCCACAAACTTCACAAGAATAAGGTTTATCTCCAGACTGTGTACGCATATGTCTTACCATATCTGACTTTGCTGAAAATGCAGATCCACAATCTGCACAGGCATAAGGTTTCTCTCCAGTGTGTGTACGCATATGTCTTAATAAATTTGCCTTCTGCGCAAATGCTGATCCACACACCCCACAAAAATATGGTTTTTCTCCAGTATGTGTACGTATATGCCTCACTAAATCAATCTTTCCTGAAAATGCAAATCCACAAATTTCACAAGAATAAGTTTTCTCTCCACTGTGTCTATGCATATGTATCAGTAAATGCGACTTCTCTGAAAATGCAGATGCACAAACTTTGCATGAATATGGTTTCTCACCATCATGTGTACGCATATGTCTGACCATACTTGAATTCTTTGAAAATGCAATTTGACAAACTTCACAAGAAAAAGGTTTCTCTCCAGTGTGCCTATGCATATGTCTCACGAAATCTGACTGAGATGAAAATGCAGATAAACAAACTTTACAAGAATAAGTCTTCTTTCAAGTGTGTGTATGCATATGGCTGACCATAATTGACTTCAGTGAAAATGCTGATTGACAAACTCCACAGGAATATCATTTCTCTTCAGTGTCTATATGTATGTTTCAATAAATGTACCTTCTGTAAAAATGCAGTTCCACAAACTTCACAAGAATATGGTTTCTCTCTCGTCTGTGTATGAACATGTGTCAGGTTTTTGACATTGTCAATCCATCGTTTTCACATGAATCATGTAGCATATATTTGTATGTGTTTTCATGGAAAGTGAAACGTCTTTTCCTTCAATGGAATTCTCAATTATAATCCCTGCAGTTTTTGTACAGCCAATACATCTGTGAAAAAAAGACAAATGATATATTAATAGGGGCAGTGAATAATATATGAAAGCAGTCTATATTATGAGAGATACATGCAATTATCATTTCAATAATGAAGCATCAGCAGCAGCCACCAGCAAAGATCAAACATTTTGCAGTGAAACAAGATTCACCTTCACATCATATTTTATGAAATGTATGCAATTAAAATCAAAACATTTTCATTTCAGAAACAATTCAAATATGAATCTTGAAAAATATTTCTTGATTTCTAAGTTTTTGAAGACTTCACCTTGGAGTAACTTCACTGGCAACATGATGAAATCCATAGCCAGTACCACCTGGTGTGAGATTCTCTGCTGCAGGCATCTCGACCCAGTAAAACGAAACCATCATTTTCCTCAGAGCCTAGGAGAATAGAAGATCCTTTGCTAGGTTTCTCTACATGGGACAATTAGCAATGGCCCAAAGATGAGAGATGAAAGTTAATCTGGGAAGGCAACTGAAGTATTTATTACGCTAATAGTTTGCAACTGCAATATAAAGCTAATAGTAAAAATGTACTAATTTTCACCATTATCTGCTATAGACATCTCTGCCCAAGAAAAACAAACCATCATTTTAATTAGTGCCAAGAACAAGAGAAGATCTTTCATTAATACCACCTTCTATTTATTAAACTAATAGTTAAGAATTGGAAAGAAACACAGGAATAATAAAATAATTTCCATAATTAATGTGCTATTGTCTTCTTAAATTAATTATATATTATATGAAAAAATATTGTTTAATGTTTGGAAATATAAAAGAACTTGAAAATTGGAGAAAAAAATTGCTAGTAGCTCAGGAAGAAGAGAAAAGAAGTATGAAGTGAAAAATAAGGCAAATCAAAATTGGTTATTGTACTGGCATTTCAATCACAAAACAGGTGACGAGTAATGAATTCATTAAATATTGACAGCTTACATGAAGAAAAGTTATCATACGGAAGGACAGAAGTGCTATAATTATTTAGATTTAAGTGAACAAACTCATCATTTCTAAGAAAAACTCTCAATGCTCTCATTTTTTTGTACTTAGATTTTACCTTTATGTTTATGATGATTTATGGAAAATATATTATAAAGAAATTAAAATAAGATTGTTGAGAGTGAGATTAAATTTCATAAAAAAGGTATCTAATTAATTTATAGGTACCTTTCTTATGAAATTTTATCAGAAGTGTACATAAAATACTATAATTTTATGTACATTTATTACATTTTACTGTGTTATTTGTATTTCCATTCATTTTATTATTAATTTTGATATTTCTTTTATAGAAAAATGTCATAACTGAGATTAATATAAAAATAAGATCATGTAAATTTCATAAGATGATACTGATAGTTGTATGTACCCTTCTCAGTTGAAATTGAAAAATCAAATTAACTTCACATGTGTTGCAATAATAAAGGCCATAACAGCGGAGAACAATGCTTAATTCAAATAACATGAATTTATTATAAGGAATAAGGAGTGCCAGAGAAAAGCAATGATAAGAAAGTTGGAATATGAGCTCTGGTAAAAACATGCAATGATAACAGCAAAAATTGCAATATGAGCACTGGTAAAAAAGGTTGCTGAAAACATTAGGTTTATAATACCCAGAAATTCATACCCAGATGTCCTCAAGGCACAGTGGATAAAGGCGTTGGTTAGATCCAGTGACAGACCCAATACCTGGTTAAGGCAGTGGAGAACTTTTAGAGGGAAAATTAGCAGGAGATAACTGATAGCATGTGGAACTAGAACAGTCTACCCCAGTGATCAAAATAAAGGGTTCAGTTCGAAATTCCAACCACCTGAAGAAGGCTGGAGCGTACAACAGCCAAAACGTTGTGACAAATATGGCGACAAAGATGAGGACAACAGTCCGACTAATGTAAATACTGTACATAATACCTCATCTCAGAAATATAGACAGACTCTAATAAAGTTAATTTTTTTTAAAATACCAATGTCTTGATTATTTCACTGCTAATATTCCAATTTCTCATCTTTTTTAAATGAGGGTTATTATTAATATCCATTTTTTTTTTTTATTATTTTGACCTAAAACCCATCCATTTTTTATAAAAACTTGCATAAAATGAATTTTTTAAAATGAAATAAGCATTCATGAAGATTTCATTTTTTAATTTTAATTGAAAGCTAAATGATTAAATTTACTATTTCCAGGAAGTAAAATATTCTAATGTATTTCAAATAAAAATTATATAGATTGGAATCTCAACTTTTTATATTTTTTATTTATTTTCGAATTAAGCATGTAAAATTTGTAAATTTGCACCTAAATGCGACTATTGGAGATTTTTTTTTAATTAGAAACTGAGCGTGGGGATTATACTGCAAATTACCCACAAATACTTTGGGGGGTCTTTCCTCTTATAAACATTTTGATGATATCACTTTGTTTTTATTAAGTTTAGTGTCCTTTTTCATCATGTTATGCTAATTTTTCAGCGAAAAGGAGACGGTGTCTATGTTAATCTTTTTGTCTGTCAAAGTCCAAAGTGTGAATCTGAAAAATTGATGATGCATTATGACCAAATTATTTGTTCAATGGGGCAGCACCAATTCGGTTCAAATCATCTTAATGACATCAAACTAATTTTTTTTCTGTCGTCATTTTTCGTCTTTAAAATAATTCAGCATTAAAATAGTAACAGAGAAGTTTTTAACCGATAAAAACAAAATGCAATAAACTCTTCCAAGTTTCTTTAGAACAGTTTCTGAGACGATCGCAAGTGAATTTTTATTTTATTCTTAATAAATCTAAAAACAATTAAAAGCTTTTCTAATTATATCATAGCTTTATTGCAATTTTTTATTTTACGATTCAGAGCAGGTTTTTAGGAATTTAGTAGTTTGAAAAGAAAAAAGAAATTTATGATTTATTTTACAATCTACCAAAATTTTCTATAACAAAAAATTAAAAAAAGAATCATTGATTTGTGAATACGTCCTTAAAGTTTCATTTAAATCATTAATAATTAATTATTTGACGTTTGCAAGAGTTCCCAAATAAAAGAAACTAATTGTAAATATTACATTGACAAATAAGGTAAAAAAAGATTTTGATGGCCTTTCTTTTTTTTCACCATGAAGAGAAAAAGTGGAGGTACATATATTTTAAAATCTTTTTTAGTCTGTCAAAGAAAGTCCAAAGTGTGAAACTGATAAATTATTTGCTCAATAGGGCTGCATCAATTTGGTCTAAATATTTTAATGACATCAAAATTAAATTATATATTTTTATGTTGTCATTTTTCTTCTTTAAAATAATTCAGCATTATAGTTTTTTGAGACGATCGCAACTGAATTTTTATTTGCATTTTTAAATAAAAGCCCCCGACCCCCGAATATCGAGAGAAATCAATTAAGTAAGGAAATCTTCTTCATTCAAAATTATCAATATTCCTTTACTTACCTTTGAGACGAGAAAATTCAATTAGAAAAACAAAATCGTCTGATTTGTTTGTGTTTTCAAATGATTTCCTTGAGATTTCTCCTCTTTCAACCGACGACCCAAGTTTTGTATTGTTCATTCAGTTGATATAATAATGTCGAAGTTGTAACAAATGTGACAAGGAAAGAATTAAGAAATGGAAAAACACGAAATTACTTTGGGTTTTCAGACAATATTTCGCTTGATAACAGACGAACGTAGTGTGACGGTGTTAGACAAAATGTGGTTCCTCATGTTTGAAAAAAAATGAATTTTTTGAGGGGCTTTTGTTAAGTCCGTGATAGTAACATTTAACTTACCTTTTCAGGACGAATAAAAACCTTTTCATAGAAAACCAACAGAACAAAGGAATTACACTAACCGGTGTAAAAGAAGAATTTGTTCCTTGCTCGAAAATAGTCAGACAACTTACCAAAGCATTTTTGTAGCGCAATCTGTTTTTACTGAAATTAAACGAAAAAAGATCATAGAATAGCAGCTGTAATATACTGTTTATATTTTAGCATGTAAAGAACAATGTCAAAGATGCCAGATCAATTCTCTGGCACCAAACCAACCTGAAAAATGCCAGATTTCAGAAATTGGACGTCAAAAAAAGCCAATCTGATAATACTAATTGCGGTCTCGTCCAAAGGCAACCATCTTTTGTCGTATACTGCCATTACCTCTTACTAACACTCACCTTAAACATTACCTCTTACTAACACTCACCTTAAACATTACCTCTTACTAACACTCACCACTACCTCCTCCCTCCTAATAACATTAAGTAAAAATATCACTTTCAATAAAGAAATCGCATTGTTCACACGTGTTTATTTTTTTAATCATTGTTTTATATCGTTCTTATTCATAAATAAATCGATAGATAGCAAAATATAAAAATCCATCCAACAGTTTAAAGTAAGTTTTTTTCCATTTCTTTTTCACAGTGTGATTCGTATTTCAATGAATTTCTTTTACTTTCCGTTTTTTCTTTATTGAATTTCCATTTGAACTTCTTACTTTTTTATTTGCCTTTCATTTTGAAACTTCTTTTTAAAATTTTAAATACTTCTTATTTTTACTTTTAATTTCTATCTCCTTTTAAAATCTTATTTTTTTTACTTTTAACTATTTTATAAAAAACAGTTTTTATTTCTTTTTTGTTTATCCTTTTCGTAAGTTTCATATTTTGTTGAAAGTTTGAAAACCTTTTTTTTTAAATTTTAATGTTTAATTATGTTTAAAGTTTATTATTATTTCCATTTAGAATTAATTTTATAATTATGAATAGTTTTTAACAAAGTCATTTTTGTATTGAAGAAGAAGAATGTCTGCTCCACCTGACTAAATTGACTGAATTACGTTAATTATTTGAAATGTTAAATTAAATTGAACAAACTTTATAGACAAAGAAGTAGAAACAATAAAGATTTTTAAAAAAACTCAAAAAAAAATTCAATAATTATCCTAGAGATTTGATTGACTTTATTTAGTAAATTGATTGATTAACTGGATTTTATAATTGATGTTTATAGTTTCTTTTAATTTGCATGTTTTATTTTATTTATCCTGTAGTAGTAAAGTAACAATAGTGACATTTTTGTTGTGTAAAAAAATAAAATACAAATTTTAAATTATTGTAAAAAAACAAAAAAACTATTTCCCTTGAACAAAAATTATTCAGAAGAAAATTTGAAGAGCTCCAGACAAGCATTCTGTCTAAATTTTCAATATTGTGTCAAGGGTCAAGCCCACATAAAAAAGATGATCATTATTCTGCAAAAACATTCCCGGTTATGTGCATGGCTAATTTCCTTTGATTTACTGAATGATGAGGAGGAGAATTTTTTTGTCATTTTACCAGTAACTATATAAGTCTAGAGAACAGCCTTTGTAGTAGCATCATTAGGATACAACTGTTTATTTCAGGTGTTTTGTCCTCCTTATCAATTCCAGATATTGAATTATTGCAACTGTTGTATTTCATTTTCTTAAAAACTGCATAACAGCAATAACCTGTTATGTATAATAAAACAGGAACAGTTTCTCTGCATTTACTAACATCCTCATTTGTTACATCGATGTTAAATATATAAATATCTAAATTCTGCTCTCCTGCCACTTAATCGCAATTAGTTTGTAAATTCTTAAGCTCAGTACTTATTAAGTGGCAGGTTCATTCTGGTTTTTTCACTCAGACAATTGATGTATAGAAATATATTGATCTCCACCAAGTTGCCTGTACTTGCCAAATCTATCTTCAAGGTGATTTGATGGACATTTATCAGGTAATACATAACTTTAACTTCTTCTATGCTATATTTGGTCAGTTCTAGAATTACATGAGTAGTATGATGCAAAGCTCTGAAGGTTTCATTTGTTAGCTTCCCATTCTTTCCAAGAAATGCTATTCCAAGATTCTAACCAGTTTCAGAATACATTGAGAAATATATAATTGTCATCATTTACTTTAAGTGGATTAGCATATTTATTGTTCAGACACCAACCTTTATATTGTGTTTTACATACAGTGTTGTCCACCAAGTATAAAATATGTTTATGTATTCTGCAACTTTTGCAAAGTTAGGAAAACATTTCTGTTTCCCTAATGTCATCAATCCCTGAATAAGGAATTGGTTAAAGTTTTTAAAAACTAATGAAACATTTTGCCATTCCAAACTATTGGAAGAAAGAGCTTTTGAGGTGAATTCATAACTATATTTCAAAATTGACTGAGGTTCAAGGATATGAAGCTTCTGTAAATAACAAAATTACACACTTTGGACATTGGTTTAATTTGGGAACATCATGCATTTACTTGCATCTTTTTGACCAAGCCAAGCCTATCCTCACAATTTCCTCTTGCTTCAATATTTTTAATCTCAAAATTTAACTGTGAAAATATATTCACATGTGGAAATGTATTTTATTTCATATATATGATGTCAAACTGGAATACCTTGACTTTAATTGCCCATCTTAATATCCTGGCAGATGTGACCTTTGACAATACTGTTCTGGTGTTGAGTATGAATTCCAAAGGCTTATGATCAGATTTTAATATAATTTTTTTGCTGCAAAGGAAATTTCTATCTCTTTCCATTCTACACACAATCACCAATGCCACTTTCTCAATATTCAATTAATTAACCTCCACTGATGTTAGTTTTCTGGATAAGTACATTACTGGGTGATCCTCCTGTGACAATATTGCAACTATAACACAGTAACAGGCATCAGTAGTTCATGTTATTTCTTTTGCTGGTTCAAAAATTTTTACAACTGATTTGTTTATGAGTGCCTTTTTTGAATTTCTTGAAAACAACCTCATTCTTTTTGTTCATTGAATCTGTATTCTTCTTCCTTATTTCGTTAAATGGTTCCACAAGGTCACTATATCTTGGCATGTATCTGTTATAGAAATTGGTTAATTCCAGAAAAGATTCTTTTCTATTCCTCTGTGCAGTTATATCTGACATCTTATCAGTTTGTCATCTGGCAATATACCATCTTTGGATATTTAATATCCTAGGTACGAAAATTAAACACGCATTTATTTTGACTAATTTTCATACCCGTGCTTTTTTAATTTTCTCAAAACGTGTTCCATTTTACTTTTAAGCTCTTCTTTACTATATGCACATCAGTGCCAATGTCATCCTGATATACAGTTATATTTTGAATCCCCTCTAAATCTTTACTTTTAAGCTCTTCTTTACTATATGCACATCAGTGCCAATGTCATCCTGATATACAGTTATATTTTGAATCTCCTCTAAATCTTTACTTTTAAGCTCTTCTTTACTATATGCACCAGTGCCAATGTCATCCTGATATACAGTTATATTTTTAATCCCCTCTAAATCTTTACTTTTAAGCTCTTCTTTACTATATGCACATCAGTGCCAATGTCATCCTGATATACAGTTATAATTTTAATCCTCTCTAAATCTTTACTTTTAAGCTCTTCTTTACTATATGCACATCAGTGCCAATGTCATCCTGATATACAGTTATATTTTGAATCCCCTCTAAATCTTTACTTTTAAGCTCTTCTTTACTATATGCACATCAGTGCCAATGTCATCCTGATATACAGTTATATTTCGAATCCCCTCTAAATCTTTACTTTTAAGCTCTTCTTTACTATATGCACATCAGTGCCAATGTCATCCTGATATACAGTTATATTTTTAATCCTCTCTAAATCTTTACTTTTAAGCTCTTCTTTACTATATGCACATCAGTGCCAATGTCATCCTGATATACAGTTATATTTTTAATCCCCTCTAAATGTTTACTTTTAAGCTCTTCTTTACTATATGCACATCAGTGCCAATGTCATCCTGATATACAGTTATATTTTGAATCCCCTCTAAATGTTTACTTTTAAGCTCTTTACTATATGCACATCAGTGCCAATGTCATCCTGATATACAGTTATATATTTAATCCCCTCTAAATGTTTACTTTTAAGCTCTTCTTTACTATATGCACATCAGTGCCAATGTCATCCTGATATACAGTTATATTTTGAATCCCCTCTAAATCTTTACTTTTAAGCTCTTCTTTACTATATGCACATCAGTGCCAATGCCATCCTGATATACAGTTATATTTTTAATCCTCTCTAAATCTTTACTTTTAAGCTCTTCTTTACTATATGCACATCAGTGCCAATGTCATCCTGATATACAGTTATATTTTTAATCCCCTCTAAATGTTTACTTTTAAGCTCTTCTTTACTATATGCACATCAGTGCCAATGTCATCCTGATATACAGTTATTTTTTGAATCCCCTCTAAATCTTTACTTTTAAGCTCTTCTTTACTATATGCACATCAGTGCCAATGTCATCCTGATATACAGTTATATTTTTAATCCCCTCTAAATGTTTACTTTTAAGCTCTTCTTTACTATATGCACATCAGTGCCAATGTCATCCTGATATACAGTTATATTTTGAATCCCCTCTAAATCTTTACTTTTAAGCTCTTTACTATATGCACATCAGTGCCAATGTCATCCTGATATACAGTTATATTTCGAATCCCCTCTAAATCTTTACTTTTAAGCTCTTCTTTACTATATGCACATCAGTGCCAATGTCATCCTGATATACAGTTATATTTTTAATCCTCTCTAAATCTTTACTTTTAAGCTCTTCTTTACTATATGCACATCAGTGCCAATGTCATCCTGATATACAGTTATATTTTGAATCCCCTCTAAATGTTTACTTTTAAGCTCTTCTTTACTATATGCACATCAGTGCCAATGTCATCCTGATATACAGTTATATTTTGAATCCGCTCTAAATGTTTACTTTTAAGCTCTTTACTATATGCACATCAGTGCCAATGTCATCCTGATATACAGTTATATTTTTAATCCCCTCTAAATGTTTACTTTTAAGCTCTTCTTTACTATATGCACATCAGTGCCAATGTCATCCTGATATACAGTTATATTTTGAATCCGCTCTAAATGTTTACTTTTAAGCTCTTTACTATATGCACATCAGTGCCAATGTCATCCTGATATACAGTTATATTTTTAATCCCCTCTAAATCTTTACTTTTAAGCTCTTCTTTACTATATGCACATCAGTGCCAATGTCATCCTGATATACAGTTATATTTTGAATCCCCTCTAAATCTTTACTTTTAAGCTCTTCTTTACTATATGCACATCAGTGCCAATGTCATCCTGATATGCAGTTATATTTTTAATCCCATCTAAATCTTTACTTTTAAGCTCTTCTTTACTATATGCACATCAGTGCCAATGTCATCCTGATACACAGTTATATTTTGAATCCACTCTAAATGTTTACTTTTAAGCTCTTCTTTACTATATGCACATCAGTGCCAATGTCATCCTGATATACAGTTATATTTTGAATCCCCTCTAAATCTTTACTTTTAAGCTCTTCTTTACTATATGCACATCAGTGCCAATGCCATCCTGATAGACAGTTATATTTTGAATCCTCTCTAAATTTTTACTTTTAAGCTCTTCTTTACTATATGCACATCAGTGCCAATGTCATCCTGATATACAGTTATATTTTTAATCCCCTCTAAATGTTTACTTTTAAGCTCTTCTTTACTATATGCACATCAGTGCCAATGTCATCCTGATATACAGTTATTTTTTGAATCCCCTCTAAATCTTTACTTTTAAGCTCTTCTTTACTATATGCACATCAGTGCCAATGTCATCCTGATATACAGTTATATTTTTAATCCCCTCTAAATGTTTACTTTTAAGCTCTTCTTTACTATATGCACATCAGTGCCAATGTCATCCTGATATACAGTTATATTTTGAATCCCCTCTAAATCTTTACTTTTAAGCTCTTTACTATATGCACATCAGTGCCAATGTCATCCTGATATACAGTTATATTTCGAATCCCCTCTAAATCTTTACTTTTAAGCTCTTCTTTACTATATGCACATCAGTGCCAATGTCATCCTGATATACAGTTATATTTTTAATCCTCTCTAAATCTTTACTTTTAAGCTCTTCTTTACTATATGCACATCAGTGCCAATGTCATCCTGATATACAGTTATATTTTTAATCCCCTCTAAATGTTTACTTTTAAGCTCTTCTTTACTATATGCACATCAGTGCCAATGTCATCCTGATATACAGTTATATTTTGAATCCGCTCTAAATGTTTACTTTTAAGCTCTTTACTATATGCACATCAGTGCCAATGTCATCCTGATATACAGTTATATTTTTAATCCCCTCTAAATGTTTACTTTTAAGCTCTTCTTTACTATATGCACATCAGTGCCAATGTCATCCTGATATACAGTTATATTTTGAATCCGCTCTAAATGTTTACTTTTAAGCTCTTTACTATATGCACATCAGTGCCAATGTCATCCTGATATACAGTTATATTTTTAATCCCCTCTAAATCTTTACTTTTAAGCTCTTCTTTACTATATGCACATCAGTGCCAATGCCATCCTGATATACAGTTATATTTTTAATCCCCTCTAAATCTTTACTTTTAAGCTCTTCTTTACTATATGCACATCAGTGCCAATGTCATCCTGATATACAGTTATATTTTGAATCCCCTCTAAATCTTTACTTTTAAGCTCTTCTTTACTATATGCACATCAGTGCCAATGTCATCCTGATATGCAGTTATATTTTTAATCCCATCTAAATCTTTACTTTTAAGCTCCTCTTTACTATAAGTACATCAGTGCCAATGTCATCCTGATATACAGTTATATTTTGAATCCCCTCTAAATCTTTACTTTTAAGCTCTTCTTTACTATATGCACATCAGTGCCAATGTCATCCTGATACACAGTTATATTTTGAATCCACTCTAAATGTTTACTTTTAAGCTCTTCTTTACTATATGCACATCAGTGCCAATGTCATCCTGATATACAGTTATATTTTGAATCCCCTCTAAATCTTTACTTTTAAGCTCTTCTTTACTATATGCACATCAGTGCCAATGCCATCCTGATAGACAGTTATATTTTGAATCCTCTCTAAATTTTTACTTTTAAGCTCTTCTTTACTATATGCACATCAGTGCCAATGTCATCCTGATATACAGTTATATTTTTAATCCCCTCTAAATGTTTACTTTTAAGCTCTTCTTTACTATATGCACATCAGTGCCAATGTCATCCTGATATACAGTTATATTTTTAATCCCCTCTAAATGTTTACTTTTAAGCTCTTCTTTACTATATGCACATCAGTGCCAATGTCATCCTGATATACAGTTATATTTTGAATCCCCTCTAAATGTTTACTTTTAAGCTCTTTACTATATGCACATCAGTGCCAATGTCATCCTGATATACAGTTATATTTTGAATCCCCTCTAAATCTTTACTTTTAAGCTCTTCTTTACTATATGCACGTCAGTGCCAATGTCATCCTGATATACAGTTATATTTTCAATCCCCTCTAAATCTTTACTTTTAAGCTCTTCTTTACTATATGCACATCAGTGCCAATGTCATCCTGATATACAGTTATATTTTGAATCCCCTCTAAATCTTTACTTTTAAGCTCTTCTTTACTATATGCACCAGTGCCAATGTCATCATGATATACAGTTATATTTTGAATCCCCTCTAAATCTTTACTTTTAAGCACTTCTTTACTATATGCACATCAGTGCCAATGTCATCCTGATATACAGTTATATTTTGAATCCCCTCTAAATCTTTACTTTTAAGCTCTTCTTTACTATATGCATATCAGTGCCAATGTCATCCTGATATACAGTTATATTTTGAATCCCCTCTAAATCTTTACTTTTAAGCTCTTCTTTACTATATGCACATCAGTGCCAATGCCATCCTGATATACAGTTATATTTTTAATCCTCTCTAAATCTTTACTTTTATGCTCTTCTTTACTATATGCACCAGTGCCAATGTCATCCTGATATACAGTTATATTTTGAATCCCCTCTAAATCTTTACTTTTAAGTTCTTCTTTACTATATGCACATCAGTGCCAATGTCATCCTGATATACAGTTATATTTTGAATCCCCTCTAAATCTTTACTTTTAAGCTCTTCTTTACTATATGCACATCAGTGCCAATGTCATCCTGATATACAGTTAAATTTTCAATCCCCTCTAAATCTTTACTTTTAAGCTCTTCTTTACTATATGCACATCAGTGCCAATGTCATCCTGATATACAGTTATATTTTGAATCCCCTCTAAATCTTTACTTTTAAGCTCTTCTTTACTATATGCACATCAGTGCCAATGTCATCCTGATATACAGTTATATTTTGAATCCCCTCTAAATCTTTACTTTTAAGCTCTTCTTTACTATATGCACATCAGTGCCAATGCCATCCTGATATACAGTTATATTTTTAATCCTCTCTAAATCTTTACTTTTAAGCTCTTCTTTACTATATGCACATCAGTGCCAATGTCATCCTGATATACAGTTATATTTTGAATCCCCTCTAAATGTTTACTTTTAAGCTCTTCTTTACTATATGCACATCAGTGCCAATGTCATCCTGATATACAGTTATATTTTGAATCCCCTCTAAATGTTTACTTTTAAGCTCTTTACTATATGCACATCAGTGCCAATGTTATCCTGATATACAGATATATTTTGAATCCCCTCTAAATCTTTACTTTTAAGCTCTTCTTTACTATATGCACATCAGTGCCAATGTCATCCTGATATACAGTTATATTTTGAATCCCCTCTAAATCTTTACTTTTAAGCTCTTCTTTACTATATGCACATCAGTGCCAATGTCATCCTGATATACAGTTATATTTTGAATCCCCTCTAAATCTTTACTTTTAAGCTCTTCTTTACTATATGCACATCAGTGCCAATGTCATCCTGATATACAGTTATATTTTGAATCCCCTCTAAATCTTTACTTTTAAGCTCTTCTTTACTATATGCACATCAGTGCCAATGTCATCCTGATATACAGTTATATTTTGAATCCCCTCTAAATCTTTACTTTTAAGCTCTTCTTTACTATATGCACATCAGTGCCAATGCCATCCTGATATACAGTTATATTTCGAATCCCCTCTAAATCTTTACTTTTAAGCTCTTCTTTACTATATGCACATCAGTGCCAATGTCATCCTGATATAAAGTTATATTTTGAATCCCCTCTAAATCTTTACTTTTAAGCTCTTCTTTACTATATGCACATCAGTGCCAATGCCATCCTGATATACAGTTATATTTTTAATCCTCTCTAAATCTTTACTTTTAAGCTCTTCTTTACTATATGCACATCAGTGCCAATGTCATCCTGATATACAGTTATATTTTGAATCCCCTCTAAATGTTTACTTTTAAGCTCTTCTTTACTATATGCACATCAGTGCCAATGTCATCCTGATATACAGTTATATTTTGAATCCCCTCTAAATGTTTACTTTTAAGCTCTTTACTATATGCACATCAGTGCCAATGTTATCCTGATATACAGTTATATTTTGAATCCCCTCTAAATCTTTACTTTTAAGCTCTTCTTTACTATATGCACATCAGTGCCAATGTCATCCTGATATACAGTTATATTTTGAATCCCCTCTAAATCTTTACTTTTAAGCTCTTCTTTACTATATGCACATCAGTGCCAATGTCATCCTGATATACAGTTATATTTTGAATCCCCTCTAAATCTTTACTTTTAAGCTCTTCTTTACTATATGCACCAGTGCCAATGTCATCCTGATATACAGTTATATTTTGAATCCCCTCTAAATCTTTACTTTTAAGCTCTTCTTTACTATATGCACATCAGTGCCAATGTCATCCTGATATACAGTTATATTTTGAATCCCCTCTAAATCTTTACTTTTAAGCTCTTCTTTACTATATGCACATCAGTGCCAATGTCATCCTGATATACAGTTATATTTTGAATCCCCTCTAAATCTTTACTTTTAAACTCTTCTTTACTATATGCACATCAGTTCCAATGTCATCCTGATATACAGTTATATTTTGAATCCCCTCTAAATCTTTACTTTTAAGCTCTTCTTTACTATATGCACATCAGTGCCAATGCCATCCTGATATACAGTTATATTTTTAATCCTCTCTAAATCTTTACTTTTAAGCTCTTCTTTACTATATGCACATCAGTGCCAATGTCATCCTGATATACAGTTATATTTTGAATCCCCTCTAAATCTTTACTTTTAAGCTCTTCTTTACTATATGCACATCAGTGCCAATGCCATCCTGATATACAGTTATATTTTTAATCCCCTCTAAATCTTTACTTTTAAGCTCTTTTTTACTATATGCACATCAGTGCCAATGCCATCCTGATATACAGTTATATTTTTAATCCTCTCTAAATCTTTACTTTTAAGCTCTTCTTTACTATATGCACATCAGTGCCAATGCCATCCTGATATACAGTTATATTTTTAATCCTCTCTAAATCTTTACTTTTAAGCTCTTCTTTACTATATGCACATCAGTGCCAATGCCATCCTGATATACAGTTATATTTTGAATCCCCTCTAAATCTTTACTTTTAAGCTCTTCTTTACTATATGCACATCAGTGCCAATGTCATCCTGATATACAGTTATATTTTGAATCCCCTCTAAATCTTTACTTTTAAGCTCTTCTTTACTATATGCACATCAGTGCCAATGCCATCCTGATATACAGTTATATTTCGAATCCCCTCTAAATCTTTACTTTTAAGCTCTTCTTTACTATATGCACATCAGTGCCAATGTCATCCTGATATAAAGTTATGTTTTGAATCCCCTCTAAATCTTTACTTTTAAGCTCTTCTTTACTATATGCACATCAGTGCCAATGTCATCCTGATATACAGTTATATTTTGAATCCCCTCTAAATCTTTACTTTTAAGCTCTTCTTTACTATATGCACATCAGTGCCAATGCCATCCTGATATACAGTTATATTTTTAATCCTCTCTAAATCTTTACTTTTAAGCTCTTCTTTACTATATGCACATCAGTGCCAATGTCATCCTGATATACAGTTATATTTTGAATCCCCTCTAAATGTTTACTTTTAAGCTCTTCTTTACTATATGCACATCAGTGCCAATGTCATCCTGATATACAGTTATATTTTGAATCCCCTCTAAATGTTTACTTTTAAGCTCTTTTCTATATGCACATCAGTGCCAATGTTATCCTGATATACAGATATATTTTGAATCCCCTCTAAATCTTTACTTTTAAGCTCTTCTTTACTATATGCACATCAGTGCCAATGTCATCCTGATATACAGTTATATTTTGAATCCCCTCTAAATCTTTACTTTTAAGCTCTTCTTTACTATATGCACATCAGTGCCAATGTCATCCTGATATACAGTTATATTTTGAATCCCCTCTAAATCTTTACTTTTAAGCTCTTCTTTACTATATGCACCAGTGCCAATGTCATCCTGATATACAGTTATATTTTGAATCCCCTCTAAATCTTTACTTTTAAGCTCTTCTTTACTATATGCACATCAGTGCCAATGTCATCCTGATATACAGTTATATTTTGAATCCCCTCTAAATCTTTACTTTTAAACTCTTCTTTACTATATGCACATCAGTTCCAATGTCATCCTGATATACAGTTATATTTTGAATCCCCTCTAAATCTTTACTTTTAAGCTCTTCTTTACTATATGCACATCAGTGCCAATGCCATCCTGATATACAGTTATATTTTTAATCCTCTCTAAATCTTTACTTTTAAGCTCTTCTTTACTATATGCACATCAGTGCCAATGTCATCCTGATATACAGTTATATTTTGAATCCCCTCTAACTCTTTACTTTTAAGCTCTTCTTTACTATATGCACATCAGTGCCAATGCCATCCTGATATACAGTTATATTTTTAATCCCCTCTAAATCTTTACTTTTAAGCTCTTCTTTACTATATGCACATCAGTGCCAATGCCATCCTGATATACAGTTATATTTTTAATCCTCTCTAAATCTTTACTTTTAAGCTCTTCTTTACTATATGCACATCAGTGCCAATGCCATCCTGATATACAGTTATATTTTTAATCCTCTCTAAATCTTTACTTTTAAGCTCTTCTTTACTATATGCACATCAGTGCCAATGCCATCCTGATTTACAGTTATATTTTGAATCCCCTCTAAATCTTTACTTTTAAGCTCTTCTTTACTATATGCACATCAGTGCCAATGCCATCCTGATATACAGTTATATTTTGAATCCCCTCTAAATCTTTACTTTTAAGCTCTTCTTTACTATATGCACATCAGTGCCAATGTCATCCTGATATACAGTTATATTTTGAATCCCCTCTAAATCTTTACTTTTAAGCTCTTCTTTACTATATGCACATCACTGCCAATGTCATCCTGATATACAGTTATATTTTGAATCCCCTCTAAATCTTTACTTTTAAGCTCTTCTTTACTATATGCACATCAGTGCCAATGTCATCCTGATATACAGTTATATTTTGAATCCCCTCTAAATGTTTACTTTTAAGCTCTTTACTATATGCACATCAGTGCCAATGTTATCCTGATATACAGATATATTTTGAATCCCCTTTAAATCTTTACTTTTAAGCTCTTCTTTACTATATGCACATCAGTGCCAATGTCATCCTGATATACAGTTATATTTTGAATCCCCTCTAAATCTTTACTTTTAAGCTCTTCTTTACAATATGCACATCAGTGCCAATGTCATCCTGATATACAGTTATATTTTGAATCCCCTCTAAATCTTCACTTTTAAGCTCTTCTTTAATATACGCACATCAGTGCCAATGCCATCCTGATATACAGTTATATTTTGAATCCCCTCTAAATCTTTACTTTTAAGCTCTTCTTTACTATATGCACATCAGTGCCAATGTCATCCTGATATACAGTTATATTTTGAATCCCCTCTAAATCTTTACTTTTAAGCTCTTCTTTACTATATGCACATCAGTGCCAATGTCATCCTGATATACAGTTATATTTTGAATCCCCTCTAAATCTTTACTTTTAAGCTCTTCTTTACTATATGCACATCAGTGCCAATGCCATCCTGATATGCAGTTATATTTTGAATCCACTCTAAATCTTTACTTTTAAGCTCTTCTTTACTATATGCACATCAGTGCCAATGTCATCCTGATATACAGTTATATTTTGAATCCACTCTAAATCTTTACTTTTAAGCTCTTCTTTACTATATGCACATCAGTGCCAATGTCATCCTGATATGCAGTTATATTTTGAATCCCCTCTAAATCTTTACTTTTAAGCTCTTCTTTACTATATGCACATCAGTGCCAATGTCATCCTGATATGCAGTTATATTTCGAATCCCCTCTAAATCTTTACTTTTAAGCTCTTCTTTACTATATGCACATCAGTGCCAATGTCATCCTGATATACAGTTATATTTTGAATCCCCTCTAAATCTTTACTTTTAAGCTCTTCTTTACGATATGCACATCAGTGCCAATGTCATCCTGATATACAGTTATATTTTGAATCCCCTCTAAATCTTTACTTTTAAGCTCTTCTTTACTATATGCACATCAGTGCCAATGTCATCCTGATATACAGTTATATTTTGAATCCCCTCTAAATCTTTACTTTTAAGCTCTTCTTTACTATATGCACATCAGTGCCAATGCCATCCTGATATGCAGTTATATTTTGAATCCCCTCTAAATCTTTACTTTTAAGCTCTTCTTTACTATATGCACATCAGTGCCAATGTCATCCTGATATACAGTTATATTTTGAATCCTCTCTAAATCTTTACTTTTAAGCTCTTCTTTACTATATGCACATCAGTGCCAATGTCATCCTGATATGCAGTTATATTTTGAATCCCCTCTAAATCTTTACTTTTAAGCTCTTCTTTACTATATGCACATCAGTGCCAATGTCATCCTGATATGCAGTTATATTTTTAATACCCTCTAAATCTTTACCTTTAAGCTCTTCTTTACTATATGCACATCAGTGCCAATGTCATCCTGATATACAGTTATATTTTGAATCCTCTCTAAATCTTTACTTTTAAGCTCTTCTTTACTATATGCACATCAGTGCCAATGTCATCCTGATATACAGTTATATTTTGAATCCTCTCTAAATCTTTACTTTTAAGCTCTTCTTTACTATATGCACATCAGTGCCAATGTCATCCTGATATACAGTTATATTTTTAATCCCCTCTAAATGTTTACTTTTAAGCTCTTCTTTACTATATGCACATCAGTGCCAATGTCATCCTGATATACAGTTATATTTTTAATCCCCTCTAAATGTTTACTTTTAAGCTCTTCTTTACTATATGCACATCAGTGCCAATGTCATCCTGATATACAGTTATATTTTGAATCCCCTCTAAATGTTTACTTTTAAGCTCTTTACTATATGCACATCAGTGCCAATGTCATCCTGATATACAGTTATATTTTGAATCCCCTCTAAATCTTTACTTTTAAGCTCTTCTTTACTATATGCACGTCAGTGCCAATGTCATCCTGATATACAGTTATATTTTCAATCCCCTCTAAATCTTTACTTTTAAGCTCTTCTTTACTATATGCACATCAGTGCCAATGTCATCCTGATATACAGTTATATTTTGAATCCCCTCTAAATCTTTACTTTTAAGCTCTTCTTTACTATATGCACCAGTGCCAATGTCATCATGATATACAGTTATATTTTGAATCCCCTCTAAATCTTTACTTTTAAGCACTTCTTTACTATATGCACATCAGTGCCAATGTCATCCTGATATACAGTTATATTTTGAATCCCCTCTAAATCTTTACTTTTAAGCTCTTCTTTACTATATGCATATCAGTGCCAATGTCATCCTGATATACAGTTATATTTTGAATCCCCTCTAAATCTTTACTTTTAAGCTCTTCTTTACTATATGCACATCAGTGCCAATGCCATCCTGATATACAGTTATATTTTTAATCCTCTCTAAATCTTTACTTTTATGCTCTTCTTTACTATATGCACCAGTGCCAATGTCATCCTGATATACAGTTATATTTTGAATCCCCTCTAAATCTTTACTTTTAAGTTCTTCTTTACTATATGCACATCAGTGCCAATGTCATCCTGATATACAGTTATATTTTGAATCCCCTCTAAATCTTTACTTTTAAGCTCTTCTTTACTATATGCACATCAGTGCCAATGTCATCCTGATATACAGTTAAATTTTCAATCCCCTCTAAATCTTTACTTTTAAGCTCTTCTTTACTATATGCACATCAGTGCCAATGTCATCCTGATATACAGTTATATTTTGAATCCCCTCTAAATCTTTACTTTTAAGCTCTTCTTTACTATATGCACATCAGTGCCAATGTCATCCTGATATACAGTTATATTTTGAATCCCCTCTAAATCTTTACTTTTAAGCTCTTCTTTACTATATGCACATCAGTGCCAATGCCATCCTGATATACAGTTATATTTTTAATCCTCTCTAAATCTTTACTTTTAAGCTCTTCTTTACTATATGCACATCAGTGCCAATGTCATCCTGATATACAGTTATATTTTGAATCCCCTCTAAATGTTTACTTTTAAGCTCTTCTTTACTATATGCACATCAGTGCCAATGTCATCCTGATATACAGTTATATTTTGAATCCCCTCTAAATGTTTACTTTTAAGCTCTTTACTATATGCACATCAGTGCCAATGTTATCCTGATATACAGATATATTTTGAATCCCCTCTAAATCTTTACTTTTAAGCTCTTCTTTACTATATGCACATCAGTGCCAATGTCATCCTGATATACAGTTATATTTTGAATCCCCTCTAAATCTTTACTTTTAAGCTCTTCTTTACTATATGCACATCAGTGCCAATGTCATCCTGATATACAGTTATATTTTGAATCCCCTCTAAATCTTTACTTTTAAGCTCTTCTTTACTATATGCACATCAGTGCCAATGTCATCCTGATATACAGTTATATTTTGAATCCCCTCTAAATCTTTACTTTTAAGCTCTTCTTTACTATATGCACATCAGTGCCAATGTCATCCTGATATACAGTTATATTTTGAATCCCCTCTAAATCTTTACTTTTAAGCTCTTCTTTACTATATGCACATCAGTGCCAATGCCATCCTGATATACAGTTATATTTCGAATCCCCTCTAAATCTTTACTTTTAAGCTCTTCTTTACTATATGCACATCAGTGCCAATGTCATCCTGATATAAAGTTATATTTTGAATCCCCTCTAAATCTTTACTTTTAAGCTCTTCTTTACTATATGCACATCAGTGCCAATGCCATCCTGATATACAGTTATATTTTTAATCCTCTCTAAATCTTTACTTTTAAGCTCTTCTTTACTATATGCACATCAGTGCCAATGTCATCCTGATATACAGTTATATTTTGAATCCCCTCTAAATGTTTACTTTTAAGCTCTTCTTTACTATATGCACATCAGTGCCAATGTCATCCTGATATACAGTTATATTTTGAATCCCCTCTAAATGTTTACTTTTAAGCTCTTTACTATATGCACATCAGTGCCAATGTTATCCTGATATACAGTTATATTTTGAATCCCCTCTAAATCTTTACTTTTAAGCTCTTCTTTACTATATGCACATCAGTGCCAATGTCATCCTGATATACAGTTATATTTTGAATCCCCTCTAAATCTTTACTTTTAAGCTCTTCTTTACTATATGCACATCAGTGCCAATGTCATCCTGATATACAGTTATATTTTGAATCCCCTCTAAATCTTTACTTTTAAGCTCTTCTTTACTATATGCACCAGTGCCAATGTCATCCTGATATACAGTTATATTTTGAATCCCCTCTAAATCTTTACTTTTAAGCTCTTCTTTACTATATGCACATCAGTGCCAATGTCATCCTGATATACAGTTATATTTTGAATCCCCTCTAAATCTTTACTTTTAAGCTCTTCTTTACTATATGCACATCAGTGCCAATGTCATCCTGATATACAGTTATATTTTGAATCCCCTCTAAATCTTTACTTTTAAACTCTTCTTTACTATATGCACATCAGTTCCAATGTCATCCTGATATACAGTTATATTTTGAATCCCCTCTAAATCTTTACTTTTAAGCTCTTCTTTACTATATGCACATCAGTGCCAATGCCATCCTGATATACAGTTATATTTTTAATCCTCTCTAAATCTTTACTTTTAAGCTCTTCTTTACTATATGCACATCAGTGCCAATGTCATCCTGATATACAGTTATATTTTGAATCCCCTCTAAATCTTTACTTTTAAGCTCTTCTTTACTATATGCACATCAGTGCCAATGCCATCCTGATATACAGTTATATTTTTAATCCCCTCTAAATCTTTACTTTTAAGCTCTTTTTTACTATATGCACATCAGTGCCAATGCCATCCTGATATACAGTTATATTTTTAATCCTCTCTAAATCTTTACTTTTAAGCTCTTCTTTACTATATGCACATCAGTGCCAATGCCATCCTGATATACAGTTATATTTTTAATCCTCTCTAAATCTTTACTTTTAAGCTCTTCTTTACTATATGCACATCAGTGCCAATGCCATCCTGATATACAGTTATATTTTGAATCCCCTCTAAATCTTTACTTTTAAGCTCTTCTTTACTATATGCACATCAGTGCCAATGTCATCCTGATATACAGTTATATTTTGAATCCCCTCTAAATCTTTACTTTTAAGCTCTTCTTTACTATATGCACATCAGTGCCAATGCCATCCTGATATACAGTTATATTTCGAATCCCCTCTAAATCTTTACTTTTAAGCTCTTCTTTACTATATGCACATCAGTGCCAATGTCATCCTGATATAAAGTTATGTTTTGAATCCCCTCTAAATCTTTACTTTTAAGCTCTTCTTTACTATATGCACATCAGTGCCAATGTCATCCTGATATACAGTTATATTTTGAATCCCCTCTAAATCTTTACTTTTAAGCTCTTCTTTACTATATGCACATCAGTGCCAATGCCATCCTGATATACAGTTATATTTTTAATCCTCTCTAAATCTTTACTTTTAAGCTCTTCTTTACTATATGCACATCAGTGCCAATGTCATCCTGATATACAGTTATATTTTGAATCCCCTCTAAATGTTTACTTTTAAGCTCTTCTTTACTATATGCACATCAGTGCCAATGTCATCCTGATATACAGTTATATTTTGAATCCCCTCTAAATGTTTACTTTTAAGCTCTTTTCTATATGCACATCAGTGCCAATGTTATCCTGATATACAGATATATTTTGAATCCCCTCTAAATCTTTACTTTTAAGCTCTTCTTTACTATATGCACATCAGTGCCAATGTCATCCTGATATACAGTTATATTTTGAATCCCCTCTAAATCTTTACTTTTAAGCTCTTCTTTACTATATGCACATCAGTGCCAATGTCATCCTGATATACAGTTATATTTTGAATCCCCTCTAAATCTTTACTTTTAAGCTCTTCTTTACTATATGCACCAGTGCCAATGTCATCCTGATATACAGTTATATTTTGAATCCCCTCTAAATCTTTACTTTTAAGCTCTTCTTTACTATATGCACATCAGTGCCAATGCCATTCTGATATACAGTTATATTTTGAATCCCCTCTAAATCTTTACTTTTAAACTCTTCTTTACTATATGCACATCAGTTCCAATGTCATCCTGATATACAGTTATATTTTGAATCCCCTCTAAATCTTTACTTTTAAGCTCTTCTTTACTATATGCACATCAGTGCCAATGCCATCCTGATATACAGTTATATTTTTAATCCTCTCTAAATCTTTACTTTTAAGCTCTTCTTTACTATATGCACATCAGTGCCAATGTCATCCTGATATACAGTTATATTTTGAATCCCCTCTAACTCTTTACTTTTAAGCTCTTCTTTACTATATGCACATCAGTGCCAATGCCATCCTGATATACAGTTATATTTTTAATCCCCTCTAAATCTTTACTTTTAAGCTCTTCTTTACTATATGCACATCAGTGCCAATGCCATCCTGATATACAGTTATATTTTTAATCCTCTCTAAATCTTTACTTTTAAGCTCTTCTTTACTATATGCACATCAGTGCCAATGCCATCCTGATATACAGTTATATTTTTAATCCTCTCTAAATCTTTACTTTTAAGCTCTTCTTTACTATATGCACATCAGTGCCAATGCCATCCTGATTTACAGTTATATTTTGAATCCCCTCTAAATCTTTACTTTTAAGCTCTTCTTTACTATATGCACATCAGTGCCAATGCCATCCTGATATACAGTTATATTTTGAATCCCCTCTAAATCTTTACTTTTAAGCTCTTCTTTACTATATGCACATCAGTGCCAATGTCATCCTGATATACAGTTATATTTTGAATCCCCTCTAAATCTTTACTTTTAAGCTCTTCTTTACTATATGCACATCACTGCCAATGTCATCCTGATATACAGTTATATTTTGAATCCCCTCTAAATCTTTACTTTTAAGCTCTTCTTTACTATATGCACATCAGTGCCAATGTCATCCTGATATACAGTTATATTTTGAATCCCCTCTAAATGTTTACTTTTAAGCTCTTTACTATATGCACATCAGTGCCAATGTTATCCTGATATACAGATATATTTTGAATCCCCTTTAAATCTTTACTTTTAAGCTCTTCTTTACTATATGCACATCAGTGCCAATGTCATCCTGATATACAGTTATATTTTGAATCCCCTCTAAATCTTTACTTTTAAGCTCTTCTTTACAATATGCACATCAGTGCCAATGTCATCCTGATATACAGTTATATTTTGAATCCCCTCTAAATCTTCACTTTTAAGCTCTTCTTTAATATACGCACATCAGTGCCAATGCCATCCTGATATACAGTTATATTTTGAATCCCCTCTAAATCTTTACTTTTAAGCTCTTCTTTACTATATGCACATCAGTGCCAATGTCATCCTGATATACAGTTATATTTTGAATCCCCTCTAAATCTTTACTTTTAAGCTCTTCTTTACTATATGCACATCAGTGCCAATGTCATCCTGATATACAGTTATATTTTGAATCCCCTCTAAATCTTTACTTTTAAGCTCTTCTTTACTATATGCACATCAGTGCCAATGCCATCCTGATATGCAGTTATATTTTGAATCCACTCTAAATCTTTACTTTTAAGCTCTTCTTTACTATATGCACATCAGTGCCAATGTCATCCTGATATACAGTTATATTTTGAATCCACTCTAAATCTTTACTTTTAAGCTCTTCTTTACTATATGCACATCAGTGCCAATGTCATCCTGATATGCAGTTATATTTTGAATCCCCTCTAAATCTTTACTTTTAAGCTCTTCTTTACTATATGCACATCAGTGCCAATGTCATCCTGATATGCAGTTATATTTCGAATCCCCTCTAAATCTTTACTTTTAAGCTCTTCTTTACTATATGCACATCAGTGCCAATGTCATCCTGATATACAGTTATATTTTGAATCCCCTCTAAATCTTTACTTTTAAGCTCTTCTTTACGATATGCACATCAGTGCCAATGTCATCCTGATATACAGTTATATTTTGAATCCCCTCTAAATCTTTACTTTTAAGCTCTTCTTTACTATATGCACATCAGTGCCAATGTCATCCTGATATACAGTTATATTTTGAATCCCCTCTAAATCTTTACTTTTAAGCTCTTCTTTACTATATGCACATCAGTGCCAATGCCATCCTGATATGCAGTTATATTTTGAATCCCCTCTAAATCTTTACTTTTAAGCTCTTCTTTACTATATGCACATCAGTGCCAATGTCATCCTGATATACAGTTATATTTTGAATCCTCTCTAAATCTTTACTTTTAAGCTCTTCTTTACTATATGCACATCAGTGCCAATGTCATCCTGATATGCAGTTATATTTTGAATCCCCTCTAAATCTTTACTTTTAAGCTCTTCTTTACTATATGCACATCAGTGCCAATGTCATCCTGATATGCAGTTATATTTTTAATACCCTCTAAATCTTTACCTTTAAGCTCTTCTTTACTATATGCACATCAGTGCCAATGTCATCCTGATATACAGTTATATTTTGAATCCTCTCTAAATCTTTACTTTTAAGCTCTTCTTTACTATATGCACATCAGTGCCAATGTCATCCTGATATACAGTTATATTTTGAATCCTCTCTAAATCTTTACTTTTAAGCTCTTCTTTACTATATGCACATCAGTGCCAATGTCATCCTGATATACAGTTATATTTTTAATCCTCTCTAAATCTTTACTTTTAAGCTCTTCTTTAGTATATGCACATCAGTGCCAATGTCATCCTGATATACAGTTATATTTTGAATCCCCTCTAAATCTTTACTTTTAAGCTCTTCTTTACAATATGCACATCAGTGCCAATGTCATCCTGATATACAGTTATATTTTGAATCCCCTCTAAATCTTCACTTTTAAGCTCTTCTTTAATATACGCACATCAGTGCCAATGCCATCCTGATATACAGTTATATTTTGAATCCCCTCTAAATCTTTACTTTTAAGCTCTTCTTTACTATATGCACATCAGTGCCAATGTCATCCTGATATACAGTTATATTTTGAATCCCCTCTAAATCTTTACTTTTAAGCTCTTCTTTACGATATGCACATCAGTGCCAATGTCATCCTGATATACAGTTATATTTTGAATCCCCTCTAAATCTTTACTTTTAAGCTCTTCTTTACTATATGCACATCAGTGCCAATGTCATCCTGATATACAGTTATATTTTGAATCCCCTCTAAATCTTTACTTTTAAGCTCTTCTTTACTATATGCACATCAGTGCCAATGCCATCCTGATATGCAGTTATATTTTGAATCCCCTCTAAATCTTTACTTTTAAGCTCTTCTTTACTATATGCACATCAGTGCCAATGTCATCCTGATATACAGTTATATTTTGAATCCTCTCTAAATCTTTACTTTTAAGCTCTTCTTTACTATATGCACATCAGTGCCAATGTCATCCTGATATGCAGTTATATTTTGAATCCCCTCTAAATCTTTACTTTTAAGCTCTTCTTTACTATATGCACATCAGTGCCAATGTCATCCTGATATGCAGTTATATTTTTAATACCCTCTAAATCTTTACCTTTAAGCTCTTCTTTACTATATGCACATCAGTGCCAATGTCATCCTGATATACAGTTATATTTTGAATCCTCTCTAAATCTTTACTTTTAAGCTCTTCTTTACTATATGCACATCAGTGCCAATGTCATCCTGATATACAGTTATATTTTGAATCCTCTCTAAATCTTTACTTTTAAGCTCTTCTTTACTATATGCACATCAGTGCCAATGTCATCCTGATATACAGTTATATTTTTAATCCTCTCTAAATCTTTACTTTTAAGCTCTTCTTTAGTATATGCACATCAGTGCCAATGTCATCCTGATATACAGTTATATTTTGAATCCCCTCTAAATCTTTACTTTTAAGCTCTTCTTTACAATATGCACATCAGTGCCAATGTCATCCTGATATACAGTTATATTTTGAATCCCCTCTAAATCTTCACTTTTAAGCTCTTCTTTAATATACGCACATCAGTGCCAATGCCATCCTGATATACAGTTATATTTTGAATCCCCTCTAAATCTTTACTTTTAAGCTCTTCTTTACTATATGCACATCAGTGCCAATGTCATCCTGATATACAGTTATATTTTGAATCCCCTCTAAATCTTTACTTTTAAGCTCTTCTTTACTATATGCACATCAGTGCCAATGTCATCCTGATATACAGTTATATTTTGAATCCCCTCTAAATCTTTACTTTTAAGCTCTTCTTTACTATATGCACATCAGTGCCAATGCCATCCTGATATGCAGTTATATTTTGAATCCACTCTAAATCTTTACTTTTAAGCTCTTCTTTACTATATGCACATCAGTGCCAATGTCATCCTGATATACAGTTATATTTTGAATCCACTCTAAATCTTTACTTTTAAGCTCTTCTTTACTATATGCACATCAGTGCCAATGTCATCCTGATATGCAGTTATATTTTGAATCCCCTCTAAATCTTTACTTTTAAGCTCTTCTTTACTATATGCACATCAGTGCCAATGTCATCCTGATATGCAGTTATATTTCGAATCCCCTCTAAATCTTTACTTTTAAGCTCTTCTTTACTATATGCACATCAGTGCCAATGTCATCCTGATATACAGTTATATTTCGAATCCCCTCTAAATCTTTACTTTTAAGCTCTTCTTTACGATATGCACATCAGTGCCAATGTCATCCTGATATACAGTTATATTTTGAATCCCCTCTAAATCTTTACTTTTAAGCTCTTCTTTACTATATGCACATCAGTGCCAATGTCATCCTGATATACAGTTATATTTTGAATCCCCTCTAAATCTTTACTTTTAAGCTCTTCTTTACTATATGCACATCAGTGCCAATGCCATCCTGATATGCAGTTATATTTTGAATCCCCTCTAAATCTTTACTTTTAAGCTCTTCTTTACTATATGCACATCAGTGCCAATGTCATCCTGATATACAGTTATATTTTGAATCCCCTCTAAATCTTTACTTTTAAGCTCTTCTTCACTATATGCACATCAGTGCCAATGTCATCCTGATATACAGTTATATTTTGAATCCCCTCTAAATCTTTACTTTTAAGCTCTTCTTCACTATATGCACATCAGTGCCAATGTCATCCTGATATGCAGTTATATTTTGAATCCCCTCTAAATCTTTACTTTTAAGCTCTTCTTTACTATATGCACATCAGTGCCAATGTCATCCTGATATGCAGTTATATTTTTAATACCCTCTAAATCTTTACCTTTAAGCTCTTCTTTACTATATGCACATCAGTGCCAATGTCATCCTGATATACAGTTATATTTTGAATCCTCTCTAAATCTTTACTTTTAAGCTCTTCTTTACTATATGTACATCAGTGCCAATGTCATCCTGATATACAGTTATATTTTGAATCCTCTCTAAATCTTTACTTTTAAGCTCTTCTTTACTATATGCACATCAGTGCCAATGTCATCCTGATATACAGTTATATTTTTAATCCTCTCTAAATCTTTACTTTTAAGCTCTTCTTTAGTATATGCACATCAGTGCCAATGTCATCCTGATATACAGTTATATTTTGAATCCCCTCTAAATCTTTACTTTGAAGCTTTTCTTTACTATATGTACATCAGTGCCAATGTTACCCTGATATACAGTTATATTTTGAATCCCCTCTAAATTTTTACTTTTAATCTCTTCTTTACTATATGCACATCAGTGCCAATGTCATCCTGATATACAGTTATATTTTGAATCCCCTCTAAATCTTTACTTTGAAGCTCTTCTTTACTATATGCACATCAGTGCCAATGTCATCCTGATATACAGTTATATTTTGAATCCCCTCTAAATCTTTACTTTTAAGCTCTTCTTTACTATATGCACATCAGTGCCAATGTCATCCTGATATACAGTTATATTTTGAATCCCCTCTAAATCTTTACTTTTAAGCTCTTCTTTACTATATGCACCAGTGCCAATGTCATCCTGATATACAGTTATATTTTGAATCCCCTCTAAATCTTTACTTTTAAGCTCTTCTTTACTATATGCACATCAGTGCCAATGTCATCCTGATATACAGTTATATTTTGAATCCCCTCTAAATGTTTACTTTTAAGCTCTTTACTATATGCACATCAGTGCCAATGTTATCCTGATATACAGATATATTTTGAATCCCCTCTAAATCTTTACTTTTAAGCTCTTCTTTACTATATGCACATCAGTGCCAATGTCATCCTGATATACAGTTATATTTTGAATCCCCTCTAAATCTTTACTTTTAAGCTCTTCTTTACAATATGCACATCAGTGCCAATGTCATCCTGATATACAGTTATATTTTGAATCCCCTCTAAATCTTCACTTTTAAGCTCTTCTTTAATATACGCACATCAGTGCCAATGCCATCCTGATATACAGTTATATTTTGAATCCCCTCTAAATCTTTACTTTTAAGCTCTTCTTTACTATATGCACATCAGTGCCAATGTCATCCTGATATACAGTTATATTTTGAATCCCCTCTAAATCTTTACTTTTAAGCTCTTCTTTACTATATGCACATCAGTGCCAATGTCATCCTGATATACAGTTATATTTTGAATCCCCTCTAAATCTTTACTTTTAAGCTCTTCTTTACTATATGCACATCAGTGCCAATGCCATCCTGATATGCAGTTATATTTTGAATCCACTCTAAATCTTTACTTTTAAGCTCTTCTTTACTATATGCACATCAGTGCCAATGTCATCCTGATATACAGTTATATTTTGAATCCACTCTAAATCTTTACTTTTAAGCTCTTCTTTACTATATGCACATCAGTGCCAATGTCATCCTGATATGCAGTTATATTTTGAATCCCCTCTAAATCTTTACTTTTAAGCTCTTCTTTACTATATGCACATCAGTGCCAATGTCATCCTGATATGCAGTTATATTTCGAATCCCCTCTAAATCTTTACTTTTAAGCTCTTCTTTACTATATGCACATCAGTGCCAATGTCATCCTGATATACAGTTATATTTTGAATCCCCTCTAAATCTTTACTTTTAAGCTCTTCTTTACTATATGCACATCAGTGCCAATGTCATCCTGATATGCAGTTATATTTTGAATCCCCTCTAAATCTTTACTTTTAAGCTCTTCTTTACTATATGCACATCAGTGCCAATGTCATCCTGATATGCAGTTATATTTTTAATACCCTCTAAATCTTTACCTTTAAGCTCTTCTTTACTATATGCACATCAGTGCCAATGTCATCCTGATATACAGTTATATTTTGAATCCTCTCTAAATCTTTACTTTTAAGCTCTTCTTTACTATATGCACATCAGTGCCAATGTCATCCTGATATACAGTTATATTTTGAATCCTCTCTAAATCTTTACTTTTAAGCTCTTCTTTACTATATGCACATCAGTGCCAATGTCATCCTGATATACAGTTATATTTTTAATCCTCTCTAAATCTTTACTTTTAAGCTCTTCTTTAGTATATGCACATCAGTGCCAATGTCATCCTGATATACAGTTATATTTTGAATCCCCTCTAAATCTTTACTTTTAAGCTTTTCTTTACTATATGCACATCAGTGCCAATGTTACCCTGATATACAGTTATATTTTGAATCCCCTCTAAATTTTTACTTTTAATCTCTTCTTTACTATATGCACATCAGTGCCAATGTCATCCTGATATACAGTTATATTTTGAATCCCCTCTAAATCTTTACTTTGAAGCTCTTCTTTACTATATGCACATCAGTGCCAATGTCATCCTGATATACAGTTATATTTTGAATCCCCTCTAAATCTTTACTTTTAAGCTCTTCTTTACTATATGCACATCAGTGCCAATGTCATCCTGATATACAGTTATATTTTGAATCCCCTCTAAATCTTTACTTTTAAGCTCTTCTTTACTATATGCACCAGTGCCAATGTCATCCTGATATACAGTTATATTTTGAATCCCCTCTAAATCTTTACTTTTAAGCTCTTCTTTACTATATGCACATCAGTGCCAATGTCATCCTGATATACAGTTATATTTTGAATCCCCTCTAAATCTTTACTTTTAAACTCTTCTTTACTATATGCACATCAGTTCCAATGTCATCCTGATATACAGTTATATTTTGAATCCCCTCTAAATCTTTACTTTTAAGCTCTTCTTTACTATATGCACATCAGTGCCAATGCCATCCTGATATACAGTTATATTTTTAATCCTCTCTAAATCTTTACTTTTAAGCTCTTCTTTACTATATGCACATCAGTGCCAATGTCATCCTGATATACAGTTATATTTTTAATCCCCTCTAAATCTTTACTTTTAAGCTCTTCTTTACTATATGCACATCAGTGCCAATGCCATCCTGATATACAGTTATATTTTTAATCCCCTCTAAATCTTTACTTTTAAGCTCTTCTTTACTATATGCACATCAGTGCCAATGCCATCCTGATATACAGTTATATTTTGAATCCCCTCTAAATCTTTACTTTTAAGCTCTTCTTTACTATATGCACATCAGTGCCAATGTCATCCTGATATACAGTTATATTTTGAATCCCCTCTAAATCTTTACTTTTAAGCTCTTCTTTACTATATGCACATCACTGCCAATGTCATCCTGATATACAGTTATATTTTGAATCCCCTCTAAATCTTTACTTTTAAGCTCTTCTTTACTATATGCACATCAGTGCCAATGTCATCCTGATATACAGTTATATTTTGAATCCCCTCTAAATGTTTACTTTTAAGCTCTTTACTATATGCACATCAGTGCCAATGTTATCCTGATATACAGATATATTTTGAATCCCCTCTAAATCTTTACTTTTAAGCTCTTCTTTACTATATGCACATCAGTGCCAATGTCATCCTGATATACAGTTATATTTTGAATCCCCTCTAAATCTTTACTTTTAAGCTCTTCTTTACTATATGCACATCAGTGCCAATGTCATCCTGATATACAGTTATATTTTGAATCCCCTCTAAATCTTTACTTTTAAGCTCTTCTTTACTATATGCACCAGTGCCAATGTCATCCTGATATACAGTTATATTTTGAATCCCCTCTAAATCTTTACTTTTAAGCTCTTCTTTACTATATGCACATCAGTGCCAATGTCATCCTGATATACAGTTATATTTTGAATCCCCTCTAAATCTTTACTTTTAAACTCTTCTTTACTATATGCACATCAGTTCCAATGTCATCCTGATATACAGTTATATTTTGAATCCCCTCTAAATCTTTACTTTTAAGCTCTTCTTTACTATATGCACATCAGTGCCAATGCCATCCTGATATACAGTTATATTTTTAATCCTCTCTAAATCTTTACTTTTAAGCTCTTCTTTACTATATGCACATCAGTGCCAATGTCATCCTGATATACAGTTATATTTTGAATCCCCTCTAAATCTTTACTTTTAAGCTCTTCTTTACTATATGCACATCAGTGCCAATGCCATCCTGATATACAGTTATATTTTTAATCCCCTCTAAATCTTTACTTTTAAGCTCTTCTTTACTATATGCACATCAGTGCCAATGCCATCCTGATATACAGTTATATTTTTAATCCTCTCTAAATCTTTACTTTTAAGCTCTTCTTTACTATATGCACATCAGTGCCAATGCCATCCTGATATACAGTTATATTTTTAATCCTCTCTAAATCTTTACTTTTAAGCTCTTCTTTACTATATGCACATCAGTGCCAATGCCATTCTGATATACAGTTATATTTTGAATCCCCTCTAAATCTTTACTTTTAAGCTCTTCTTTACTATATGCACATCAGTGCCAATGTCATCCTGATATACAGTTATATTTTGAATCCCCTCTAAATCTTTACTTTTAAACTCTTCTTTACTATATGCACATCAGTTCCAATGTCATCCTGATATACAGTTATATTTTGAATCCCCTCTAAATCTTTACTTTTAAGCTCTTCTTTACTATATGCACATCAGTGCCAATGCCATCCTGATATACAGTTATATTTTTAATCCTCTCTAAATCTTTACTTTTAAGCTCTTCTTTACTATATGCACATCAGTGCCAATGTCATCCTGATATACAGTTATATTTTTAATCCCCTCTAAATCTTTACTTTTAAGCTCTTCTTTACTATATGCACATCAGTGCCAATGCCATCCTGATATACAGTTATATTTTTAATCCCCTCTAAATCTTTACTTTTAAGCTCTTCTTTACTATATGCACATCAGTGCCAATGCCATCCTGATATACAGTTATATTTTGAATCCCCTCTAAATCTTTACTTTTAAGCTCTTCTTTACTATATGCACATCAGTGCCAATGTCATCCTGATATACAGTTATATTTTGAATCCCCTCTAAATCTTTACTTTTAAGCTCTTCTTTACTATATGCACATCACTGCCAATGTCATCCTGATATACAGTTATATTTTGAATCCCCTCTAAATCTTTACTTTTAAGCTCTTCTTTACTATATGCACATCAGTGCCAATGTCATCCTGATATACAGTTATATTTTGAATCCCCTCTAAATGTTTACTTTTAATCTCTTTACTATATGCACATCAGTGCCAATGTTATCCTGATATACAGATATATTTTGAATCCCCTCTAAATCTTTACTTTTAAGCTCTTCTTTACTATATGCACATCAGTGCCAATGTCATCCTGATATACAGTTATATTTTGAATCCCCTCTAAATGTTTACTTTTAAGCTCTTCTTTACTATATGCACATCAGTGCCAATGTCATCCTGATATACAGTTATATTTCGAATCCCCTCTAAATCTTTACTTTTAAGCTCTTCTTTACTATATGCACATCAGTGCCAATGTCATCCTGATATAAAGTTATATTTTGAATCCCCTCTAAATCTTTACTTTTAAGCTCTTCTTTACTATATGCACATCAGTGCCAATGTCATCCTGATATACAGTTATATTTTGAATCCCCTCTAAATCTTTACTTTTAAGCTCTTCTTTACTATATGCACATCAGTGCCAATGCCATCCTGATATACAGTTATATTTTTAATCCTCTCTAAATCTTTACTTTTAAGCTCTTCTTTACTATATGCACATCAGTGCCAATGTCATCCTGATATACAGTTATATTTTGAATCCCCTCTAAATGTTTACTTTTAAGCTCTTCTTTACTATATGCACATCAGTGCCAATGCCATTCTGATATACAGTTATATTTTGAATCCCCTCTAAATCTTTACTTTTAAGCTCTTCTTTACTATATGCACATCAGTGCCAATGTCATCCTGATATACAGTTATATTTTGAATCCCCTCTAAATCTTTACTTTTAAACTCTTCTTTACTATATGCACATCAGTTCCAATGTCATCCTGATATACAGTTATATTTTGAATCCCCTCTAAATCTTTACTTTTAAGCTCTTCTTTACTATATGCACATCAGTGCCAATGCCATCCTGATATACAGTTATATTTTTAATCCTCTCTAAATCTTTACTTTTAAGCTCTTCTTTACTATATGCACATCAGTGCCAATGTCATCCTGATATACAGTTATATTTTGAATCCCCTCTAAATCTTTACTTTTAAGCTCTTCTTTACTATATGCACATCAGTGCCAATGCCATCCTGATATACAGTTATATTTTTAATCCCCTCTAAATCTTTACTTTTAAGCTCTTCTTTACTATATGCACATCAGTGCCAATGCCATCCTGATATACAGTTATATTTTGAATCCCCTCTAAATCTTTACTTTTAAGCTCTTCTTTACTATATGCACATCAGTGCCAATGTCATCCTGATATACAGTTATATTTTGAATCCCCTCTAAATCTTTCTTTTAAGCTCTTCTTTACTATATGCACATCACTGCCAATGTCATCCTGATATACAGTTATATTTTGAATCCCCTCTAAATCTTTACTTTTAAGCTCTTCTTTACTATATGCACATCAGTGCCAATGTCATCCTGATATACAGTTATATTTTGAATCCCCTCTAAATGTTTACTTTTAAGCTCTTTACTATATGCACATCAGTGCCAATGTTATCCTGATATACAGATATATTTTGAATCCCCTCTAAATCTTTACTTTTAAGCTCTTCTTTACTATATGCACATCAGTGCCAATGTCATCCTGATATACAGTTATATTTTGAATCCCCTCTAAATCTTTACTTTTAAGCTCTTCTTTACTATATGCACATCAGTGCCAATGCCATCCTGATATACAGTTATATTTCGAATCCCCTCTAAATCTTTACTTTTAAGCTCTTCTTTACTATATGCACATCAGTGCCAATGTCATCCTGATATAAAGTTATATTTTGAATCCCCTCTAAATCTTTACTTTTAAGCTCTTCTTTACTATATGCACATCAGTGCCAATGTCATCCTGATATACAGTTATATTTTGAATCCCCTCTAAATCTTTACTTTTAAGCTCTTCTTTACTATATGCACATCAGTGCCAATGCCATCCTGATATACAGTTATATTTTTAATCCTCTCTAAATCTTTACTTTTAAGCTCTTCTTTACTATATGCACATCAGTGCCAATGTCATCCTGATATACAGTTATATTTTGAATCCCCTCTAAATGTTTACTTTTAAGCTCTTCTTTACTATATGCACATCAGTGCCAATGTCATCCTGATATACAGTTATATTTTGAATCCCCTCTAAATGTTTACTTTTAAGCTCTTTACTATATGCACATCAGTGCCAATGTTATCCTGATATACAGATATATTTTGAATCCCCTCTAAATCTTTACTTTTAAGCTCTTCTTTACTATATGCACATCAGTGCCAATGTCATCCTGATATACAGTTATATTTTGAATCCCCTCTAAATCTTTACTTTTAAGCTCTTCTTTACTATATGCACATCAGTGCCAATGTCATCCTGATATACAGTTATATTTTGAATCCCCTCTAAATCTTTACTTTTAAGCTCTTCTTTACTATATGCACCAGTGCCAATGTCATCCTGATATACAGTTATATTTTGAATCCCCTCTAAATCTTTACTTTTAAGCTCTTCTTTACTATATGCACATCAGTGCCAATGTCATCCTGATATACAGTTATATTTTGAATCCCCTCTAAATCTTTACTTTTAAACTCTTCTTTACTATATGCACATCAGTGCCAATGTCATCCTGATATACAGTTATATTTTGAATCCCCTCTAAATCTTTACTTTTAAACTCTTCTTTACTATATGCACATCAGTTCCAATGTCATCCTGATATACAGTTATATTTTGAATCCCCTCTAAATCTTTACTTTTAAGCTCTTCTTTACTATATGCACATCAGTGCCAATGCCATCCTGATATACAGTTATATTTTTAATCCTCTCTAAATCTTTACTTTTAAGCTCTTCTTTACTATATGCACATCAGTGCCAATGTCATCCTGATATACAGTTATATTTTGAATCCCCTCTAAATCTTTACTTTTAAGCTCTTCTTTACTATATGCACATCAGTGCCAATGCCATCCTGATATACAGTTATATTTTTAATCCCCTCTAAATCTTTACTTTTAAGCTCTTCTTTACTATATGCACATCAGTGCCAATGCCATCCTGATATACAGTTATATTTTGAATCCCCTCTAAATCTTTACTTTTAAGCTCTTCTTTACTATATGCACATCAGTGCCAATGTCATCCTGATATACAGTTATATTTTGAATCCCCTCTAAATCTTTCTTTTAAGCTCTTCTTTACTATATGCACATCACTGCCAATGTCATCCTGATATACAGTTATATTTTGAATCCCCTCTAAATCTTTACTTTTAAGCTCTTCTTTACTATATGCACATCAGTGCCAATGTCATCCTGATATACAGTTATATTTTGAATCCCCTCTAAATGTTTACTTTTAAGCTCTTTACTATATGCACATCAGTGCCAATGTTATCCTGATATACAGATATATTTTGAATCCCCTCTAAATCTTTACTTTTAAGCTCTTCTTTACTATATGCACATCAGTGCCAATGTCATCCTGATATACAGTTATATTTTGAATCCCCTCTAAATCTTTACTTTTAAGCTCTTCTTTACTATATGCACATCAGTGCCAATGCCATCCTGATATACAGTTATATTTCGAATCCCCTCTAAATCTTTACTTTTAAGCTCTTCTTTACTATATGCACATCAGTGCCAATGTCATCCTGATATAAAGTTATATTTTGAATCCCCTCTAAATCTTTACTTTTAAGCTCTTCTTTACTATATGCACATCAGTGCCAATGTCATCCTGATATACAGTTATATTTTGAATCCCCTCTAAATCTTTACTTTTAAGCTCTTCTTTACTATATGCACATCAGTGCCAATGCCATCCTGATATACAGTTATATTTTTAATCCTCTCTAAATCTTTACTTTTAAGCTCTTCTTTACTATATGCACATCAGTGCCAATGTCATCCTGATATACAGTTATATTTTGAATCCCCTCTAAATGTTTACTTTTAAGCTCTTCTTTACTATATGCACATCAGTGCCAATGTCATCCTGATATACAGTTATATTTTGAATCCCCTCTAAATGTTTACTTTTAAGCTCTTTACTATATGCACATCAGTGCCAATGTTATCCTGATATACAGATATATTTTGAATCCCCTCTAAATCTTTACTTTTAAGCTCTTCTTTACTATATGCACATCAGTGCCAATGTCATCCTGATATACAGTTATATTTTGAATCCCCTCTAAATCTTTACTTTTAAGCTCTTCTTTACTATATGCACATCAGTGCCAATGTCATCCTGATATACAGTTATATTTTGAATCCCCTCTAAATCTTTACTTTTAAGCTCTTCTTTACTATATGCACCAGTGCCAATGTCATCCTGATATACAGTTATATTTTGAATCCCCTCTAAATCTTTACTTTTAAGCTCTTCTTTACTATATGCACATCAGTGCCAATGTCATCCTGATATACAGTTATATTTTGAATCCCCTCTAAATCTTTACTTTTAAACTCTTCTTTACTATATGCACATCAGTTCCAATGTCATCCTGATATACAGTTATATTTTGAATCCCCTCTAAATCTTTACTTTTAAGCTCTTCTTTACTATATGCACATCAGTGCCAATGCCATCCTGATATACAGTTATATTTTTAATCCTCTCTAAATCTTTACTTTTAAGCTCTTCTTTACTATATGCACATCAGTGCCAATGTCATCCTGATATACAGTTATATTTTGAATCCCCTCTAAATCTTTACTTTTAAGCTCTTCTTTACTATATGCACATCAGTGCCAATGCCATCCTGATATACAGTTATATTTTTAATCCCCTCTAAATCTTTACTTTTAAGCTCTTCTTTACTATATGCACATCAGTGCCAATGCCATCCTGATATACAGTTATATTTTTAATCCTCTCTAAATCTTTACTTTTAAGCTCTTCTTTACTATATGCACATCAGTGCCAATGTCATCCTGATATACAGTTATATTTTGAATCCCCTCTAAATCTTTACTTTTAAGCTCTTCTTTACTATATGCACATCAGTGCCAATGCCATCCTGATATACAGTTATATTTTTAATCCCCTCTAAATCTTTACTTTTAAGCTCTTCTTTACTATATGCACATCAGTGCCAATGCCATCCTGATATACAGTTATATTTTGAATCCCCTCTAAATCTTTACTTTTAAGCTCTTCTTTACTATATGCACATCAGTGCCAATGTCATCCTGATATACAGTTATATTTTGAATCCCCTCTAAATCTTTACTTTTAAGCTCTTCTTTACTATATGCACATCACTGCCAATGTCATCCTGATATACAGTTATATTTTGAATCCCCTCTAAATCTTTACTTTTAAGCTCTTCTTTACTATATGCACATCAGTGCCAATGTCATCCTGATATACAGTTATATTTTGAATCCCCTCTAAATGTTTACTTTTAAGCTCTTTACTATATGCACATCAGTGCCAATGTTATCCTGATATACAGATATATTTTGAATCCCCTCTAAATCTTCACTTTTAAGCTCTTCTTTAATATACGCACATCAGTGCCAATGCCATCCTGATATACAGTTATATTTTGAATCCCCTCTAAATCTTTACTTTTAAGCTCTTCTTTACTATATGCACATCAGTGCCAATGTCATCCTGATATACAGTTATATTTTGAATCCCCTCTAAATCTTTACTTTTAAGCTCTTCTTTACTATATGCACATCAGTGCCAATGTCATCCTGATATACAGTTATATTTTGAATTCCCTCTAAATCTTTACTTTTAAGCTCTTCTTTACTATATGCACATCAGTGCCAATGCCATCCTGATATGCAGTTATATTTTGAATCCACTCTAAATCTTTACTTTTAAGCTCTTCTTTACTATATGCACATCAGTGCCAATGTCATCCTGATATACAGTTATATTTTGAATCCACTCTAAATCTTTACTTTTAACCTCTTCTTTACTATATGCACATCAGTGCCAATGTCATCCTGATATGCAGTTATATTTTGAATCCCCTCTAAATCTTTACTTTTAAGCTCTTCTTTACTATATGCACATCAGTGCCAATGTCATCCTGATATGCAGTTATATTTCGAATCCCCTCTAAATCTTTACTTTTAAGCTCTTCTTTACTATATGCACATCAGTGCCAATGTCATCCTGATATACAGTTATATTTTGAATCCCCTCTAAATCTTTACTTTTAAGCTCTTCTTTACGATATGCACATCAGTGCCAATGTCATCCTGATATACAGTTATATTTTGAATCCCCTCTAAATCCTTACTTTTAAGCTCTTCTTTACTATATGCACATCAGTGCCAATGTCATCCTGATATACAGTTATATTTTGAATCCCCTCTAAATCTTTACTTTTAAGCTCTTCTTTACTATATGCACATCAGTGCCAATGCCATCCTGATATGCAGTTATATTTTGAATCCCCTCTAAATCTTTACTTTTAAGCTCTTCTTTACTATATGCACATCAGTGCCAATGTCATCCTGATATACAGTTATATTTTGAATCCCCTCTAAATCTTTACTTTTAAGCTCTTCTTTACTATATGCACATCAGTGCCAATGTCATCCTGATATGCAGTTATATTTTGAATCCCCTCTAAATCTTTACTTTTAAGCTCTTCTTTACTATATGCACATCAGTGCCAATGTCATCCTGATATGCAGTTATATTTTTAATACCCTCTAAATCTTTACCTTTAAGCTCTTCTTTACTATATGCACATCAGTGCCAATGTCATCCTGATATACAGTTATATTTTGAATCCTCTCTAAATCTTTACTTTTAAGCTCTTCTTTACTATATGCACATCAGTGCCAATGTCATCCTGATATACAGTTATATTTTGAATCCTCTCTAAATCTTTACTTTTAAGCTCTTCTTTACTATATGCACATCAGTGCCAATGTCATCCTGATATACAGTTATATTTTTAATCCTCTCTAAATCTTTACTTTTAAGCTCTTCTTTAGTATATGCACATCAGTGCCAATGTCATCCTGATATACAGTTATATTTTGAATCCCCTCTAAATCTTTACTTTTAAGCTTTTCTTTACTATATGCACATCAGTGCCAATGTTACCCTGATATACAGTTATATTTTGAATCCCCTCTAAATTTTTACTTTTAATCTCTTCTTTACTATATGCACATCAGTGCCAATGTCATCCTGATATACAGTTATATTTTGAATCCCCTCTAAATCTTTACTTTGAAGCTCTTCTTTACTATATGCACATCAGTGCCAATGTCATCCTGATATACAGTTATATTTTGAATCCCCTCTAAATCTTTACTTTTAAGCTCTTCTTTACTATATGCACATCAGTGCCAATGTCATCCTGATATACAGTTATATTTTGAATCCCCTCTAAATCTTTACTTTTAAGCTCTTCTTTACTATATGCACCAGTGCCAATGTCATCCTGATATACAGTTATATTTTGAATCCCCTCTAAATCTTTACTTTTAAGCTCTTCTTTACTATATGCACATCAGTGCCAATGTCATCCTGATATACAGTTATATTTTGAATCCCCTCTAAATGTTTACTTTTAAGCTCTTTACTATATGCACATCAGTGCCAATGTTATCCTGATATACAGATATATTTTGAATCCCCTCTAAATCTTTACTTTTAAGCTCTTCTTTACTATATGCACATCAGTGCCAATGTCATCCTGATATACAGTTATATTTTGAATCCCCTCTAAATCTTTACTTTTAAGCTCTTCTTTACAATATGCACATCAGTGCCAATGTCATCCTGATATACAGTTATATTTTGAATCCCCTCTAAATCTTCACTTTTAAGCTCTTCTTTAATATACGCACATCAGTGCCAATGCCATCCTGATATACAGTTATATTTTGAATCCCCTCTAAATCTTTACTTTTAAGCTCTTCTTTACTATATGCACATCAGTGCCAATGTCATCCTGATATACAGTTATATTTTGAATCCCCTCTAAATCTTTACTTTTAAGCTCTTCTTTACTATATGCACATCAGTGCCAATGTCATCCTGATATGCAGTTATATTTCGAATCCCCTCTAAATCTTTACTTTTAAGCTCTTCTTTACTATATGCACATCAGTGCCAATGTCATCCTGATATACAGTTATATTTTGAATCCCCTCTAAATCTTTACTTTTAAGCTCTTCTTTACGATATGCACATCAGTGCCAATGTCATCCTGATATACAGTTATATTTTGAATCCCCTCTAAATCTTTACTTTTAAGCTCTTCTTTACTGTATGCACATCAGTGCCAATGTCATCCTGATATACAGTTATATTTTGAATCCCCTCTAAATCTTTACTTTTAAGCTCTTCTTTACTATATGCACATCAGTGCCAATGCCATCCTGATATGCAGTTATATTTTGAATCCCCTCTAAATCTTTACTTTTAAGCTCTTCTTTACTATATGCACATCAGTGCCAATGTCATCCTGATATACAGTTATATTTTGAATCCCCTCTAAATCTTTACTTTTAAGCTCTTCTTTACTATATGCACATCAGTGCCAATGTCATCCTGATATGCAGTTATATTTTGAATCCCCTCTAAATCTTTACTTTTAAGCTCTTCTTTACTATATGCACATCAGTGCCAATGTCATCCTGATATGCAGTTATATTTTTAATACCCTCTAAATCTTTACCTTTAAGCTCTTCTTTACTATATGCACATCAGTGCCAATGTCATCCTGATATACAGTTATATTTTGAATCCTCTCTAAATCTTTACTTTTAAGCTCTTCTTTACTATATGCACATCAGTGCCAATGTCATCCTGATATACAGTTATATTTTGAATCCTCTCTAAATCTTTACTTTTAAGCTCTTCTTTACTATATGCACATCAGTGCCAATGTCATCCTGATATACAGTTATATTTTTAATCCTCTCTAAATCTTTACTTTTAAGCTCTTCTTTAGTATATGCACATCAGTGCCAATGTCATCCTGATATACAGTTATATTTTGAATCCCCTCTAAATCTTTACTTTTAAGCTTTTCTTTACTATATGCACATCAGTGCCAATGTTACCCTGATATACAGTTATATTTTGAATCCCCTCTAAATTTTTACTTTTAATCTCTTCTTTACTATATGCACATCAGTGCCAATGTCATCCTGATATACAGTTATATTTTGAATCCCCTCTAAATCTTTACTTTGAAGCTCTTCTTTACTATATGCACATCAGTGCCAATGTCATCCTGATATACAGTTATATTTTGAATCCCCTCTAAATCTTTACTTTTAAGCTCTTCTTTACTATATGCACATCAGTGCCAATGTCATCCTGATATACAGTTATATTTTGAATCCCCTCTAAATCTTTACTTTTAAGCTCTTCTTTACTATATGCACCAGTGCCAATGTCATCCTGATATACAGTTATATTTTGAATCCCCTCTAAATCTTTACTTTTAAGCTCTTCTTTACTATATGCACATCAGTGCCAATGTCATCCTGATATACAGTTATATTTTGAATCCCCTCTAAATCTTTACTTTTAAACTCTTCTTTACTATATGCACATCAGTTCCAATGTCATCCTGATATACAGTTATATTTTGAATCCCCTCTAAATCTTTACTTTTAAGCTCTTCTTTACTATATGCACATCAGTGCCAATGCCATCCTGATATACAGTTATATTTTTAATCCTCTCTAAATCTTTACTTTTAAGCTCTTCTTTACTATATGCACATCAGTGCCAATGTCATCCTGATATACAGTTATATTTTTAATCCCCTCTAAATCTTTACTTTTAAGCTCTTCTTTACTATATGCACATCAGTGCCAATGCCATCCTGATATACAGTTATATTTTTAATCCCCTCTAAATCTTTACTTTTAAGCTCTTCTTTACTATATGCACATCAGTGCCAATGTCATCCTGATATACAGTTATATTTTGAATCCCCTCTAAATGTTTACTTTTAAGCTCTTCTTTACTATATGCACATCAGTGCCAATGTCATCCTGATATACAGTTATATTTTGAATCCCCTCTAAATGTTTACTTTTAAGCTCTTTACTATATGCACATCAGTGCCAATGTTATCCTGATATACAGATATATTTTGAATCCCCTCTAAATCTTTACTTTTAAGCTCTTCTTTACTATATGCACATCAGTGCCAATGTCATCCTGATATACAGTTATATTTTGAATCCCCTCTAAATCTTTACTTTTAAGCTCTTCTTTACAATATGCACATCAGTGCCAATGTCATCCTGATATACAGTTATATTTTGAATCCCCTCTAAATCTTCACTTTTAAGCTCTTCTTTAATATACGCACATCAGTGCCAATGCCATCCTGATATACAGTTATATTTTGAATCCCCTCTAAATCTTTACTTTTAAGCTCTTCTTTACTATATGCACATCAGTGCCAATGTCATCCTGATATACAGTTATATTTTGAATCCCCTCTAAATCTTTACTTTTAAGCTCTTCTTTACTATATGCACATCAGTGCCAATGTCATCCTGATATACAGTTATATTTTGAATCCCCTCTAAATCTTTACTTTTAAGCTCTTCTTTACTATATGCACATCAGTGCCAATGCCATCCTGATATGCAGTTATATTTTGAATCCACTCTAAATCTTTACTTTTAAGCTCTTCTTTACTATATGCACATCAGTGCCAATGTCATCCTGATATGCAGTTATATTTTGAATCCACTCTAAATCTTTACTTTTAAGCTCTTCTTTACTATATGCACATCAGTGCCAATGTCATCCTGATATACAGTTATATTTTGAATCCCCTCTAAATCTTTACTTTTAAGCTCTTCTTTACTATATGCACATCAGTGCCAATGCCATCCTGATATGCAGTTATATTTTGAATCCCCTCTAAATCTTTACTTTTAAGCTCTTCTTTACTATATGCACATCAGTGCCAATGTCATCCTGATATACAGTTATATTTTGAATCCCCTCTAAATCTTTACTTTTAAGCTCTTCTTTACTATATGCACATCAGTGCCAATGTCATCCTGATATGCAGTTATATTTTGAATCCCCTCTAAATCTTTACTTTTAAGCTCTTCTTTGCTATATGCACATCAGTGCCAATGTCATCCTGATATGCAGTTATATTTTTAATACCCTCTAAATCTTTACCTTTAAGCTCTTCTTTACTATATGCACATCAGTGCCAATGTCATCCTGATATACAGTTATATTTTGAATCCTCTCTAAATCTTTACTTTTAAGCTCTTCTTTACTATATGCACATCAGTGCCAATGTCATCCTGATATACAGTTATATTTTGAATCCTCTCTAAATCTTTACTTTTAAGCTCTTCTTTACTATATGCACATCAGTGCCAATGTCATCCTGATATACAGTTATATTTTTAATCCTCTCTAAATCTTTACTTTTAAGCTCTTCTTTAGTATATGCACATCAGTGCCAATGTCATCCTGATATACAGTTATATTTTGAATCCCCTCTAAATCTTTACTTTTAAGCTTTTCTTTACTATATGCACATCAGTGCCAATGTTACCCTGATATACAGTTATATTTTGAATCCCCTCTAAATTTTTACTTTTAATCTCTTCTTTACTATATGCACATCAGTGCCAATGTCATCCTGATATACAGTTATATTTTGAATCCCCTCTAAATCTTTACTTTGAAGCTCTTCTTTACTATATGCACATCAGTGCCAATGTCATCCTGATATACAGTTATATTTTGAATCCCCTCTAAATCTTTACTTTTAAGCTCTTCTTTACTATATGCACATCAGTGCCAATGTCATCCTGATATACAGTTATATTTTTAATCCCCTCTAAATCTTTACTTTTAAGCTCTTCTTTACTATATGCACATCAGTGCCAATGTCATCCTGATATACAGTTATATTTTGAATCCCCTCTAAATCTTTACTTTTAAGCTCTTCTTTACTATATGCACATCAGTGCCAATGTCATCCTGATAGACAGTTATATTTTGAATCCCCTCTAAATCTTTACTTTGAAGCTCTTCTTTACTATATGCACATCAGTGCCAATGTCATCCTGATAGACAGTTATATTTTGAATCCCCTCTAAATCTTTACTTTTAAGCTCTTCTTTACTATATGCACATCAGTGCCAATGTCATCCTGATATACAGTTATATTTTGAATCCCATCTAAATCTTTACTTTTAAGCTCTTCTTTACTATATGCACATCAGTGCCAATGTCATCCTGATATACAGTTATATTTTGAATCCCCTCTAAATCTTTACTTTTAATCTCTTCTTTACTATATGCACATCAGTGCCAATGTCATCCTGATATACAGTTATATTTTGAATCCCCACTAAATCTTTACTTTTAAGCTCTTCTTTACTATATGCACATCAGTGCCAATGTCATCCTGATATACAGTTATATTTTGAATCCTCTCTAAATCTTTACTTTTAAGCTCTTCTTTACTATATGCACATCAGTGCCAATGTCATCCTGATATACAGTTATATTTTGAATCCCCTCTAAATCTTTACTTTTAAGCTCTTCTTTACTATATGCACATCAGTGCCAATGTCATCCTGATATACAGTTATATTTTGAATCCCCTCTAAATCTTTACTTTTAAGCTCGTCTTTACTACATGCACATCAGTGCCAATGTCATCCTGATATACAGTTATATTTTGTAATCACCTCTAAAACTTTTTCAATGACTTTTTGGAAAATGTGACCCTTGACATTTTTATTTCAAATGAAAAACGAGCCTATCCTATAAATCCAATAGGGGTGTTCATTGTGGTGAATTCTTGAAACTTGCTATCAATTTTAATCTGATTATATTCTAAGTTAGGGCCAACTTTAACGAAGGATTTCATACCAGCAAATACATAGCATGCTGTTTCAATATTTGCCAATGGAAATGAATCCGAACAGATCTGCCAAATTCATGCCTACATTATAATAGCCATATAATGGATGTTATCCCCAGTTCCCATTCTCATATCCTTTGTTTGATTATCTGAAAGTAAGAATTCAAAGTAAGTATCACTGAAAAGGGATTTTGTGCATTCACAGAGAATACCCAACTGCCATCCCTAGGATTTATGGAGGAAATATGTTATCAATACCAAAATCAGAATTTTAAAGATTTCAAACTTCACAAATTCTACTAATAAACATTTTTTAAAAATTCATTTTTCATCAAATTTTTTTATTTTTTTCTTAAGACAGAGATCATGGTATTTCTTATTCACAAAGACAAAAGCTTGTCTAATTAAATAATGTCTTAGTTTTATTGCATTTTTATTTTACAATTCAGCACAGATTTTCAGTAACTGAGGTGGGTCCTGTTTTTCAAAATGAAATTGATTATTTCAATTCCCCAAAGACTTTTGCATATAACTAATATGTACATGAAGCAATACAAAAAAGAATTACTCAGAATTTACATTAAATGAGTTGGGGGAGATTGGCAGATATAAAAATAGTGGGAGAAGCAAATATTCATCCGTATACAAAGTTTTAATATATCTTATTTCCAACTAATGAATAAACACAATTTTCACATAATTAGCTGTACACAGATGCATAACTAAATATGCATTGAAAGCAGAAAAAAATTTGATTTAATACAAATAAATCCTATTTATCCATTTTAATGGGTGAAAAAATATTTGTTCAGTGCAAATTTTATATTTTATAACTTTTAAATTGCTTTAATGCTCTAGATCTTTAAAGTGGAATATTCTAGAATGTTTCATTAATGTCATCAGTAGTTATTTTTGTCTAAAGATACAAACAGAACACTCTGTAATAGATATTTCTGCAAGAAGGTTATCATTATAGCAAGAGGTGAAGAATTGATAAATTTGCAAAAAGAACTGATTGTTAAGCTCTGGAAAGAAGGGAAAAGTTACAGAAAAATCTCAGACAAACTGAATATTCCATTTACTACCATTAATTCATTCATTGCAAGGTATAAAAACACTCAAAACTGATGAAAACAAAAGAACAGTTACTCCTTGGAAGATTTCTTCAAGATCTTTGAGAAAATTAATGCATCAAATTAAAAAAAATCCAATGGTTACTCATCAAGCATTGCAGGATAATTTGCTTTCATCAGGAAATTGTGCCACTGAATGGAAAATTAGCAATGAAATTCATCGGAACAATCTAATGTCACGCACCCCTTGGAAAACTCTACTGCTCTTGAAAAGACACAGAGATACCAGGTTAGAATTCGTTTGTGAACTTGAAGTTAAGGAAAACTCTGATTGCGAAAGTGTATTATGGAGAGACAAAATCAAAATAGATTTTTGTACGTAATTATAGAGATAACATATAGAGGAAAGATGGCAATGCCTTCAAACAAAAGAACACAGTCCCACTCGTGAAATTTTGTGGTAGCCGGGGTTTAGTGATGTTTTTGTGAAAAAAGGTATTGGTAACATATCAATAATAGATGGTAGAATGAATTCTGCAGCATATCAAAATATTTTGGAAGCAAAATTAATGATTTCATTTGAAAATCTTGAACATCCTCCTGATTGGTTCTAAGCATGCTGCAAAATCTACAAAGAAATGGCTTGCTTAAATATCGTGAAATGGCCAAATCAATCTCTAGATTTAAATCCAGTTGAGAATCTGTGACATTATTTGAAAATTCAAATCCAATCAAGAGCTCCAACAGACATCCCAGATCTGAAGACCATATGCAAAGAAGAATGGAACAAAATCCCAACTAACATTTGCAAATCATTAATTGAGAACTACAAGAGATTGGTTGCTGTAGAAGTGAAAAATGGCGATTCTACAAAGTATTAAATGAAGATTATGTATTCTTTTTTGTATTGTACAAATACTTTTTCACCTGTTAAAATGTGATTTCTTTCTATTAAATCAGAATATTTTATTTTCTATGCATGTTTGCTTATTATGCATCTGTGTACAGTTATATGAAAACTGTTTATTCATGAATTGGAAATAAAATAATTAAAAAATTGTTTGTGTATAAATATTAGTTTCCCCACCCCTGCATATATAATATCATTATGATTGTGCAGTAAGAAATCCTTGCAGACTCTGTAAGTTTTAGGTACTTTGGCTTTATAGTCTTACTTACAAAAAGACTTGCTAATGAAATGTTAAAAAAATTCCCTGTAAATATTAAACAGCTATTGCTGTTATTTTCTGATAATATCATATATAGACATCCATATTATCAAAAAAAAGCATGTTTATGCACAAAATGTTTGTAAATAAAAACATTTTTTACATAATGTAATAAATCAATTAGACAATAGCACATTAATTGTGGAAATTATTTTATTATTTCTGTTTTCTTTTTCATTGTTAACTATTGGTTTAATAATTAGAATGTGGTATTAATGAAAGATCTCCACTTGTCCTGATAATCTGACACCTGGTGGTGCCTGCTATGGACATAATCATATGGCTAGTGTCATTAGTCCAAGACGAGGTCTAAAGAACTTTAAACATCAACAGATATTTGTATTGATTCTGAATTGAAAATGTTCTGATTTTAATTGCATACATTTCATAAGATGTGATGTGAAGCAATCTTCTTTCACTGGTTAACACACTGAAATGTTTAATCTTCACTGGTGGCTGCTGCTGTTGAAATAATAATTGCACATATCTTTCATAATATAGACTGCTTTCATATATTATTCACTGCTGCAAATAATATATAACTTATGCTTTCTTTTTTACAGATGCTGTACAAATCTGCATTGGGTATTACTGAGAATTTCATTGAAGGAAAAGACATTACACTTTCCACGAAAACACTAACAAAAATATGCAACAAGAAATAATATACTTAAAAATGTATGGTTTATTTTTTTACAAAAACACATTTTATGTTATATGCGAATAAACAACCAAGATAGGATATATTCATGTGACATTTGCTAAAATGTTGTGAAGTCAGACAATAAGCAAAATGGAAACATATATTACAAAGAAACCATATTCTTCTGAAATTTGTGGATCTGCATTTTCACGCAATTTGCATTTGGCGTCACATATGCATACACACACTGGAGAGAAACCCTATTCTTGTGATGTTTGTGGATTTGCATTTTCTGCCAAGTCAGATTTAGTGCGTCATATGCGTACACACACTGGAGAGAAACCCTATTCTTGTGATGTTTGTCGATCTACATTTTCAGTGAAGTCCAGTTTGGTCAGACATATGCGTACACACACTGGAGAGAAACCATATTCTTGTGATGTATGTGGATCTGCATTTTCTGTCAAGTCACATTTAGTGGCACATATGCGTACACACACTGGAGAGAAACCCTATTCTTGTGATGTTTGTGGATCTGCATTTTCAGTGAAGTTCAGTTT